>MU225553.1:4562341-4586738 GCA_018584345.1 Thuja plicata
CAGGTTTGGAGAGCAATTTTGGAGGAGAATTTGAGCACTCAAGCTTGGATATTGCAACTTCTCTCTTCTTATCTTCTTCTTGCATCCATGGCTATTCATGTAGATTAGATTCATGTTTCCTTTCATAGATTAATCTTGCATTTGCATTTCTTTTCATAGAATAATCATGCATTGTTATCATTTAGATTGATTTCCTTTCATGCATTGCAATCATATAAAATAGTTTTCATTTCATTGCATATTGTATGATCATGGAGACTAGCATCCTTTCTTTTTCTCTTTGAATCTCCCATTTCATGGTGTACTTGCAGGGGCACAACTAGGTCAATCTGAGGGCCTCCATCACAAACCTTTGCACTCCATGACTAGGGAGCTATGAGTCGATATTTGAGGCCTCATTCTTGAGCAACCTTAGATGGAATGACTCATAGAAGTGTGATACATTTTAAGCACACACTATCAAATTACTACTTGTTGAAATGCTTTGTAAAACCTTCTTCTGTATGTTTACCGATAAGCAGTCTTTACTATTTACCGAAACACAGTAAACAACTAGTGTATACCGATCAATCCAGAATAACTTATGTGAAATGAAAAAAAATGAAGTAATGAAACATAAACACGTAACACATAGATTTTTAACATGGGAACCACGTTAAAGGAAAAACCACTGGGACCGGTACCCCAAATTTTCACTCTTCTAAAGTGAGCTTGGTTAAGAGCCAACCTTGGTAAAGGTTACAAACACACTGTTAGGTGTGACCTTGTTAGAGGATTTAAAAAATAGTTTGTCACTTAGTATCTAGCATCTAATGCTACCATCCTTAATCAAACAATCACTTAGCTTGTCAATAGGTATCGGGCATATCCAATGCTACTTTCTATGATCAAAATTTTTGATATTCCTTGGGATGTATCTCAATTAAAAAAGACTTTTAAGTCTTGCTCGGTTAAGAGACTTGATGCTTCAATGGTTAAACTGAAACAGTAAATTAATCTCTTTACACATACAACTTGAATTGAAAATTTTCATATCTATTGTAAGTGCATTACCTCTCTGATCAATATAATCAATTCAATACCTTTTCTCCACACTATTCTGCTCTGTGATGTTTCATTGTTCGTCGGTGTCTATAGAATCTAGCTCTTTCCTCAACTTGTTGATCAGGTATGAATGAAGACTTTCTTCTCCTTCAGTATCTCTTCAGCATCTATTCCTTTTTACTCCTTTTTTATCCCCAGATTCATAATGAATTAGGTTGTCTCTTTATAGACATGATTCACTATTTCTTGGCTTTCTTGATCTTGGCGTGATCCATAATTCTTGCCAATTAGATTTAAAGAAAAAATTCAGTTTTATCTTATAGAGATCTTCTTGCCAACTGGACAAAGCAGCTTTAAATCCATTACTTATCTCTGGCTTTATATTGTTGATTAAAAAATGATAAGTATCAGTCAAGTCTATTTTTATCTCTTGACAACTAAGTATTTTTTCATTTCTGAATTCTTTGTTTTGTCAGTCAATACTTTAGTTAGTCATCGGTGATAACTGACTATTCCATCGATGTGACTTCAGTTGACTTTGGGATCTCCGTCCATCGGGCAACACTGTAATTCTATCTATCGGGTTACACTGTTCTTTTCTCATCGGAAAACACTGTGACTTTTCTTGTCGGTTATGTTGTGCATTTGCTTGTCGGGTAACATTGTGACTTTTCTCTTTTACTCTATCCATCGGTGTATACAATCACTTTGTGAATACTTGACTTATATGCATTACTGATAGCATAGCCTTTGATTCATTGATTCATTGAAGTCTTTGGCAGTATGTCCATGACCATACAGATTATATCAAGTTGATATCAATGACAATATAATACATTAACTAATTTAATGCCTTGCATGATTATCAACTTAACATCTTCAAACGTTCAATCAGTTATAGTTCATCAATCTCTTCCTTTGGCATTGATGGAAAAACACTACATTATCACACTATATTATTACTAATACAATATGAAATATAATAGTTGAAGTCCATCAAACTACCAATATTATGTACTATAACCGATACAAATATCTGGTCCTCGATAAGTTCACATAACTTAGATTTGATTCTTGCAACTTTCTTTCTGTCTTCAATCCCTTTACTAGGTAGATGTAGAATCTTTCTTTCTCTAATGTGATGTGTTCTTCTTCTGTTTCAAATTCTCTCCCTTTCACTATTCTCTTCTCTTGATGTCTCTTTTCAGTAATTCTTTCCTTTTGTATGTACTCTCCCTTTCTGTTTACATCTCTCCCTCTGGATAATTATGATGGATATAATCTCTCCTTAAGGGATATAATCTCTCCCTGAGTGATAATCTCTCCCATGGATATAATATCTCCCATGGATGAAGTGATAATGTATATTATCTCTCCCTTTGACAGCAATGCCAAACAAATATTTTTAATGATAATACCAAACAAATCATTTCTATCCATAATATACTCCTTGAATTTCCCAATCCATCAGCAATACAATAACTCTAGTGCTCAGAGTAGATAAATACCTTGTTGTGTATAGATTTATCTTTGAATTCCATAGATTTTCTTGCATCAACATGAATGATATTCTGATAATATGTAGGTTGATGCATCCTTCTAGTCATTTTACTGACCAGTAGACAAGGTTTTGGCCCCTAGTCTCTTTCTCAAGTATTCAAATGCATCCTTGGGCAATGGCTTGGTGAAGATATCCACTAATTGTTCCTTAGATTGCACATACTCAAGTATCACCTCCTTTCCTTGAACTTGTTCTCTCAAATAATGATACTTGATGGAAATATGCTTTGTTTTAGCATGCATGACTAGATTATTAGAAATGTTTATTGCACTTGTATTATCACAATAGATAATTACTGGTTAAATAATTTTCATATGCATACCTTCTAGTAACTATTTGATCCATGCAATATTTGAGCAGCAACAACATACTCTACTTCAGTAGTAGACTGAGAGATGCATCCTTGCTTCTTGTTGATCCATGTGACAAGTCTATCACCCATAAAGAATGTTGCTCCAGTTGTGCTCTTTCAGTCATCAATATTCCCAGCCCAATCAGCATCGATAAAGAACTTAAGTTAAAATTTGCCTTCTTTTCTATGCCATAAGCCATATTCCTCAGTATTCTTCAGATATCTTAGGATTCTTTTCACAACAGTCATATGTGATTCCCTGGGATTAGCAAAAAATCTTGCGACTATTCCTACTGCATGTGCAATATTTGGTCTAGTATGTACAACATACATGAGTTTTCCAATCATTGATCTGTACAAAGTTTGATTTACCTATGTTGACTTGTCCTCCTTTTTCAGCTTACATCCAGTTGCCATCAGTGTTCCAACTGGCTTGGAATCTTCCATCTTGAATCTTTTTAGCACTTCCTTGATGTATTTCGATTGAGTAATAAAAATACCTTCATCTTGTTGCATGATTTGTAGACCAAGAAAGAACTTGATCTCTCCAAACATAGACATCTCAAACTCTTTTCTCATTTCATTTGCAAATGATTTGCATAGCATATCATTGCCTCCAAATATGATGTCATCAACAAATATCTCAACAATCAAAATGTTAGCATCAATATCTTCCTTTAAATAAAGATTATTGTTTTCACTAGTTCTTACAAATCCAATACTTATGAGATAGGAATGAAGTCTTTCATACCGGCCTCAAGGTGCTTGTTTCAATCCATACAAGGATTTGTGTAGTCTACATACCATGTTTATCTTTTCTGGATCAAAAAACCCTTCTAGTTGCTCAATGTATACCTCTTTCTCAAGTATTCCATTTAGGAATGCAAACTTGACATCCATTTGGTATACCTTGAATCCTTTATATGCAGTATAAGCAAGTAATATTCTCACTCCTAGCCTAGCAATGGGTGAAAAGGTCTCTCCATATTCAATCCCTTCTTCTTGTGCATACCCCTTGCATACTAGTCTTGCTTTTTTTCTGATGACTTTTCCATTCTCATTCAGTTTATTCCTAAATATCCATTTTGTACCGATGACATTATTATCATATGGTCTCAGTACAAGTGTCCATATCTTGTTTTTCTCAATCTACTCAATCTCCTCATTCATAGCACTAATCCATTCATTATTATCAAGTATAGAATTGACATATTTTGGCTCAAAATCACAAATAAGACATCTTGTTTTTAGAGAATTACTTCTAGTTCTTATACCAGCCTTCTTGTCTCCAATGATCTAGTTTTGTGGATGGTTCCTTTTGACATATCTAGCATGTACAGGTTCAGATCTTTGTCTATCATCTTGATCATCATTGTTTCCTTCATTATGATCTCCATCACTTGGTACATCATCTTGAGCAATACCCTGCTTGTTAGTATTTGCAGCCTAATGCTCAGGTGCAATGATTTGTTTCTTAGAAGCTATACATTGTTGTTTGGGTAGAGTGTTAGGTTCTTCATTGTAGACAAACTTGTTGTAGTCCTCTGGTTCTTTTGTGCTTTCCTTTTCATTCTTCTATGCAAATTCATCTATCTTTACATTTGAACTTTCAACCATTTTTTAGAGGCTTTATTGAGACATTTATAAGCCTTGCTCTTGGTGGAATACCTTAGAAATATTCCTTCATCACTCTTGGATTCAAGCTTTCTATTTCTATCATCTTTTAAGATATAACATTGACTACCAAAAATTTTGAAGTAACTTACATTGGGTGTGTATCCATACCATAGCTTATAAGGTGTCTTCTTGGTGTCTTTCTTCAATTGTACTTTGTTCAATGTGTAAACAATAGTACTGAAAGCTTCCCTCCAGAATATTTGGGTGATGCCTTTCTCTATCATCAATGTCCTTGAATAATCAACAATGGATCTGTTCCTTCTTTCAGCAATTCCATTTTGCTATGGTGTTCTCGGTGCAGAGACCTGTCTTTTGATTCCATGCTCATTAAAAAAGTTAGTGAATTCATCTGAAATAAATTCGCCTCCTCTATCTAATCTTAAGAATTTCAATTCTTTACCACTTCGTTTTTCTACCATTTCTTTGTACCATTTAAACATCTTGAATGCTTCAAATTTATCTTTTAGAAACATTACTGTCATCATTCTAGAGTAATCATCAACAAAGAGAATAAAATATCTATCACCATAATAACTCTTTGTCCTCATAGGTCCACATAGGTCAGCATGGATTTATTCTAGAATGGTATCAGATGTATGGGTTTTTATTTTGAAACTAGACTGTCATCTTACCTTTTTGACAATTTATGCACATGATATTGTCTGGCTTAATCATCGTCGGTAAGCCTCTTACATTTATTTTTCTACTTATCTTTATCATGTTGTCAAAGTTTACATGACACAATATTTGGTGCCACAACAATATATCTTTGTTTCTAGCCATTAAGCGAGTGGTGTCAGTATCATTCAGATAGAATAAGTTACCTTTTGTCTTCTTACCGATACCAATCAGATTTCCTGATTTGTTGAAGATCTCTGCCTTCTTATTTTCAAATGCTACTCTATGACTTGAATTATTTAACTGAGAAACACTCAATAGATTATAATTCAATCCTTTCACCCAATAAGTATTTTCACATTTTATCAGGTTATTCAACATTATAGTTCATTTACCTTGAACTGGACAAGGTGTGTCATTACCCATTCTTACTGAACCACCATTGTAGTACTCAAAAGTCTCAAAATTTTGTTTGTCACTGCTCATATGGTGAGTGCAGCCACTATCTATGATCTAGACATCATTTTTACTAACTTTAGATATGAGTGCAGTTTCTACATATCTTTCTCATCATCATTTGAATCATCTTTTACTGCCACAAACACCATCTTGATGTCTTCATCAGATTTAGTGTTAGTATCTTCATCTTTGCATTTTTCTAGGTGACTGACCTTCTTTCCTTTGTCCTTGTAGTCTTGGGTATCTCTTCTTTTTGATTGTCGGTTGCTTCTGTAATCACCTCTATCATACTTGTTTTCAAATGACCTATCATTACTTCTATCATCTTTTCTTCTATTAGGACATCTTGCAGCAAAGTGTCCAATCTCTTTACAATTAAAAGAAACAAGTGGTAATTTACCTTTGTATTTACCTTTTCCTCTGTACATTCTTCTAGCCATAAGTGCTTCAATTTCATCAAGATCTTCTTCTTCACTTTCACTATCACTATCTTTTCTCATAGTGTGTTTATGACTTGATTTACTTATTCTCAAAGAAGATTTGAATGTAGACTCTATGTTTGGTAAGACACTATTACCAAAATTATTCATCTCAAATGAAATCATTCTTCCAATCAAACTGTCTAGAGTAATATTGCTATTTGCTACTGCTCTCATTTCTTGTATAGAAGATACTCTAATAGAATAAGTAGGCAGTAAGGTTCTTAGAATTTTACTTACCACTATATCCTCATCTAGTACACCTCCAACTCCTCGGATAGCATTGACTACCTCTTTGATTCTTGTGTTGTACTGTGTGATGTTTTCACCTTCTTTCATTTTGAGATCATCAAACTTTCCTCTAAGGCCTTGGCTCTCAGAACATTTTTATCACCACCATGTACAAGCTTCAATTTGTCCTACATCTACTTTGCAGTTGTGTATGTTTTGACATCTTCAAATTCAGCATCGGAGAGTGAGGAAGCAAGCTCTATCATCATGCAGTTGTGCTCATTCTTTTCTCTCATTTGTTCAACTGTGGGTGCTCCTTTGGAAAACACATATTCAGTATCTAAGTATTGAGTAACATCATTTCCAATACCTGATAAGTGGAGACTTATTCTTCTTTGCCATGAAGCAAAGTTTTCTTTGTTCAACTTGGGAACATCTTGTCTGTTCATCTTGTGATCTTTAGCTTAGGTCTTGAAACCTTCCTTCTAAGCACACAAGCTCTGATACCAATTGTTAGTAATAACTGAGAGGGGGGGGGGTGAATCAGTGGCCTCAAAAATTAATCCTTAAATCAAACTTTCAAACTTAGTACCACAAATTATACCTATATTTATCCTCAGTCCTATAAGATGAACACCTTGAGATACTTATATCAAATTACTACTTGTCAGAATGCTTTGTAAAACCTTCTTCTGTATGTTTACCGATAAGTAGTCTTTACTATTTACCAAAAAATAGTAAATAAGTAGTGTATACTGATCAATCCAGAATAACTTATCTGAAATGAAAAACAATGAAGTAATGAAACATAAAAACATAACACATGGATTTTTAACGTGGAAACCCTGTTAAGGGAAAGACCACTGGGACCGATACCCCAAATTTTCACTCTTCTAAAGTGAGCTCGGTTAAGAGCCAACCCTGTTAAGGGTTACAAACACACTGTTAGGTGTGAACTTGTTAGAGGATTTAAAATATAGTTTGTCACTTAGTATCTGGCATCTAATGCTACCATCTTTGATCAAACACTCACTTGGCCTGTCAATAGGTATGGGGCATATCCAATGCTACTTTCTATGATCAAAATTTTTGATACTCCTTGGGATGTATCTCAATTACAAAAGACTTTTAAGTCCTACTTGGTTAAGAGACTTGATGCTTCAATGGTTAAACTAAAACAGTAAATTGATCTGTTCACACATACAACTTGAATTGCAGATTTTTAGATCTATTGTAAGTGCATTACCTCTCTAATCAATATAATCAATTCAATACCTTTTCTCCACACTGTTCTTCTCTATGATGCTATTTCACTATTTGTCAGTGTTTGAAGAATCTAGCTCTTTCCTCAGCTTGTTGATCAGGTCTGAATGAATACTTTCTTCTCCTTCAATATCTCTTCATCATCTATTCATTTTTACTCCTTTTTTCATCCCCAAGTTTGTAATGAATTAGGTTGTCTCTTTATAGACATGATTCACAGTTTCTTGGCTTTCTTGATCTTGGTGTGATCCACAATTCTCGCTAATTAGATTTAAAGAAAAACTCTAGTTTTATCTCGTAGAGATCTTCTTGCCAACTAGACAAAGCAACTTTAAATCCATTACTTATCTATGGCTTTATATTGTCGATTAAAACAATGATAAGAATCAGTCAAGTCTATTTTTAGCTCTTGACAACTAAGCATTTTGTCATTTCTGAATTCTCTATTTTTTGAGTCAATACTTTAGTTAGTCATTGGTGATAACTGACTATTCTGTCAGTGTGACTTTAGTTGACTTTGGGATCTCCATCCGTCAGGCAACACTATAATTTTGTCCATCGATTTACACTGTGCTTTTCTCATTGGGAAACATTGTGACTTTGCTCTTCGGTAATGATATGCATTTGCTTGTTGGGTAACACTGTGACTTTTCTCTTTTACTCTATCTGTCGGTGTGCACTTCGTCAGTGTATGCACTCACTTTGTGAATACTTGACTTATATGCATTACTGATAGCATAGCCTTTGATTCATCATTTCTTTGAATTATTTGGCAGTATGTCTATGACCATACAAATTATATCAAGTTGACATCAATTAAAATATGATATGTTAACTATTTAATGCCTTGCATGATCATCAACTTAACATCTTCAAACATTCAATCAGTTATAGTTCATCAGAAATGGACATTGAAGATGAAAAGAAATCACAAGAGTTGGCATTAATTTACCAAGCAGACATTAGAATAGACTAGATCATTGATAGTGGGTGTTCACATCACATGACAGGAAACAAAGGTAGATTTGTACATCTAGATAAGTACAAAGGTGGTATGATTAGATTTGGAGACAACACTCCTAAGCCTATCATAGGTAGAGGAGCTATCACTTTAGATAGAAAGAACAACACTGATGATGTTCTGTATGTTGATGGTTTACATCATAACCTATTGAGTGTTGGATAGTTGCTTGACAAAGGATATCAGTTGGAATTCAAAAACAACAAGTGCATAATTAATAACAAAGAAGGAGTTATGATTGCATTAGGTTAAAGACTAAAGGTAATATTTTTCAGCTCAATTCTGAGGCAAGTAGTTTTTTTGCAAAAGTAGATGACAGTTGGTTATGGCACAAAAGATTATGTCATATCAATTTTGAAAATATAGTAGAGATAAGCAATGTAAAGGCAGTAAGAGACCTTCCCAATATTGAAAGACCAGTTGATACTATGTGCAGGGAATGTGTGATGGGAAAGGATGTAAGGAGCTCATTTAGAAGTAAACATAACTCGACAAAAAACAAATAGGATCTAGTGCATACAGACTTATGTGGACCTACTCAAACAAGATCATACTATGGTGAAAGGTACTTTATTTAGTTTGTTGATGATTATTTCAGAATGATGTGGGTTGCATTCTTAAAAGATAAATCTGAAGCATTTGAGAAGTTCAAAATATTCAAAGCTAAAGTTGAAAATGAGTCTCGATTAAAGATAAAATTTTCAAGATCAGATAGAGGAGGAGAATTCACCTCTGACAAATTTTATGAGTATTGCAAAGAACATGGGATCAAAAGACAGCTAAGTGCACCTAGAACCCCTTAGTAGAAATAGGATCATACTTGATACAACATGCACTATTATGATTGAAGGAAAAGTTGCACACACCTAATTGAGAGAAGCAGCCAATATTGTAGTCTATACTATCAACAAAATTCAATTTAAGTCAGGCACAAACAAGACACCTTACAAACTTTGGTTTGGGAATGTACCTACAGTAAAATACTTCAGAATCTTTGGAAGCAAGTGTTACATCAAGAGAGATGATGGTGTTGGCAAGTTTGATGCTAGAAGAAATAAAGGTATTTTTCTTGGTTACTCTACCAAAAGTAGAGCTTATAGATGTTTTAACTTGAGATTGAAGAAAATCATTGAAAGTACATATGTAAATATTGATGAGAAATTTATGATTCAAGAGAGATACTATGATTATGCACCTATGATTGAAAATGAACCAAGACCTTTCAGTAAAGAAATAGTTATTGAAGAAATGTTTGACAACATTGTTGTATCATGCAATGACCCTAAACCAAGTGAAGAGGAAAATCATAGATAACAGATGAGAATGTCACACCTAAAGTTCCATAATTCACATCTAAATACCATTCAAAAGAAGATATCATTGGAGATCAGAGCAGTAAAGTTATGACAAGATCTAGAGCAAAAGGTTTAACAGTTGATGAAGAGGTATGTTTACTTTCACAAATTGAACCTTTAAGTGTTGAAAATGCATGTAATGATTCAGATTGGCAGAAAGAAATGAAAGAAGAGTTAGAGAAGACAATTAAGAATGACACATGGGAACTGGTCCCTAGACCTTGTGATAAAAATGTGATTGTCCAACCAAGTGGATATTCATAAACAAGATGAATGAAGATGGTATAGTGGTATGAAACAAAGAAAGACTGGTATGTAAAGGATATGCACAGAGAGAAGGTATTGATTACTCTGATATATTTTCCCCTGTGAGAAAACTAGAAGCTATAAAATTATTTTTAGCTTATACAACATTCAAGAACTTTAAAGTATATCAGATGGATGTCAAGTTAGCATTCCTAAACGGTGACTTGAAGGAAGAAGTCTACATAGAATAGCCTAAAGGATTTAGTTTATCAGACAAACCTCACATGGTATGCAGACTGAAGAAATCCCTGTATGGACTTATACAAGCTCCTAGAGCATGGTATGAGAGACTATATGGTTACTTGACAAAGATTGGCTTCAAGAAAGGAGTAGTAGATTGTAACTTATTCATAAGAGAGACACCTGAAGGAATATTACTTGTTGCTATTTTTGTTGATGACATTAGTTTGGTGGTAATGACAAGCTTAGTGAAGACTTTGCTCAAGAGATGCAGAGCGAGTTTGAAATGAGCACGATTGGACCTATCAAAAACTTTTTGGGGTTAAATGTACAATAGACAGACAGAGGTATATTCATTAATTAGTCTAAGTATGTGAAAGAAATATTGAAGAAATTCAAGATGGAAGATTGCAAGCCAGTAAGAACCCCCATGATAATAGGAAGCAAGCTTTCTAAAGATGATTATTCTAAAGAAGCTGACAAGATACTATACAAGTCTATGATTGGAAAACTCATATATATTACTCAATCTAGACGAGATATTTCTAATGCAGTTGGCATTGTTGGAAGATTTTCAGCTGAACCTAAACAAAAACACTTAATGGAAATAAAAAGAATATTTAGATACTTATAAGGGACTATAAACTATGGTTTATGGTATCCTAACTCAGAGAATGTAGAAATTCATGTGTATACAGATGCAGATTGGGAAGGTTGTGTTGATGATAGAAAGAGTACCTCAGGAGGAGTAGTATTTCTTGGAAATAGATTAGTTACTTGGACAAGAAAGAAGCAAAATTATATTTCTCAGTCAACAGCAGAAGCAGAGTATGTAGCAGTAGCATTAAATTGTTCTACAATTGTTTGGATAAAGCAGATGATAAAAGACTTTTGAATATAGATTGATTATCCTATTGTTATTCATTGTGACAACACTAGCACTATCAATATGTCAAAGAACCCTATGATGCATGCAAAGACAAAACACATTGAAATAAAATATCATTTTCTAAGAGAGAAAGTTACAGATAAAGAAGTAAAATTGGATTATGTGAGCACTAAAGAACAGTTAGCAGACATATTCACAAATCCTTTACTAAAAGATACTTTTGAGTATCTTGGGAAGAAGCTGGGAGTGATTCCCTTTCCCAAGTCTGATTAGAATTTTTGGCAAGTGCATCAGCCCTTGGTGACTGATGAATGGTTGACTACTCTACCTCAGGAGTAGTACCTGTGCTTATTTGTTTTTGGCACCCTTTTCCATTGATGTCAAAGGGGGAGTATATTTTTGGAAAGTAATCAATTTTTTGTAAATGTGATTTAATTTTTGGTTGTCATTTATGGACACACATCTGGGTTTCAGACCGATTCCACAAAAGATAAGTTTTGGTGATTCAGAAATTGACTAAGTGTAGAAGCAGAGATACAAAAGTGTTTTGGGTGTCAAAGATCAAGATCGTTGATTTAGGGAAAGAAAGATTAGAGGAAGATAGTATGGCGTATGCATGACCTCCACCTATGATCAATTTTGTTTTGGTTGACTCTACGGTGAGTTAGACAAAATTGAAGACAGACAGACTGCAGCAGAACAACGAAACAAAGCAGTTTGATAGTAGTGAAGATTGAGGGAGTATGGCTTGGACTCTAGACAATCAAAGTTGTATTTTGGTTGTTGATAACCTCCACATTGACTATGAAAGAGTGTCAACTATGCATTTAGTGTTTACTATATTAAATATATTTTGTATTGAAGACCGACTTAGTAATATTTGTAATATTCATATTGGGAGCCGACTTTGTAAAGGTGTGAGATATATATGTAAGATCTTTTTGATAAAGATAATGTATATGTAAGTTTCATAGTTGGATGAGTTGTTCAGGAAATAGCAGAGAAGAGAATGAAAGAGATCAATGAAGAACTATAAAGGAACTATCTAAGCACTAGTGTTGCTTGTTTTTGTTCATGACTGAGAACACCTTGTAAACTGAGTTAAATTGTAAGAGATGTAACCTCATTTGGCCCCTAATAGGGTGTTATGAACCTTTAACAGGGTTTTTATTCCTCTAACAAGGAAATGTACTATGTAATATTTAGATCCTAATAGGGCTAGGTCTCCTTATAGGGACATTATACTTTAGTGCATGCTTGAGGGTATCATCCCCACCGGGGTTTTCCCTTGGCCAGGGTTTCCTCAAAAACAAAATAAGGTGTTATGAGTATTGTGTCATTTTCTTATGTTCTATTATTTACTGCAAGTTTATGGTTGATATATAAATGGTTGACAAATTTAATAAAGTACTAAAATACTTATTCACCCCCCTCTTGGTATTATCCAATCCTAACAATTGGTATCAAAGCTTTTGGCCCTTGGAGAGAAAGTCTAATAGCTTGAGGGAGATCAGAATGGATTTGGACAGTTTGCAAGAAAACTTTGATGTTGCACTTGAAGACCTTGATAAAGCAAAAGCATAGAATGGAGAATTGAGATTCAACATGCGAAGAGTTGAGAAATTCATAAAGAAACTCAAAAATCAACTTGAGCTTTCCAGAAATCAAAGATAGGATCTTGTGGTTCAGATAAACAAGATTTAGATGAAGACAGTTCAAATAAAGTGAAGCAACTAAAAGAAGAGAATAAAACTTTGAAATTTGAAAATGAGGCTATGGCTAAAGAAATACAGGTACAAAAGGATGCAAAGAATAAAGTTGAAGAAGCTTTAAATAGTGCATTAGATCAAGTGAAGAATGAGGCTGAAAACTACAAGAACAAGTATTTAGAAATGGAGAAAACAAACAAATTATAAAAGGTGAACTTGTTGAAGAAAATAATCACATTGAGAAACTTCACACCAGTAGTGATTTGATTGATGAACAGAGAGAGAAATAGAAACCTAAAGGTGATATGACTGGTATTAGATTCAATGAAGCTGAATGTTCAAAGAATCAGGAAGAGAAATCAAATGAGAAGATTGATGTTGAGAAACCTTCTATTGAAGAGCCTAAAGAATAGATCAGGTCCTTCATAGGTAGATGCTTTGGCTGCAATAGATTTGGACACATGAAGAGAGACTACAGAGGTAATGCCCCTTTTAGAAATTTTTCTGGTTATTGTTTTAATTTTAATGGATATGGGCACAAGAAAGAAGAATGCAAAAAACCTAATCAATCAGGATATAGACAAGACAATGGAAGAGAACCTACAGTGAAACCTACATGTTGCACATGTAATAACATTGGACACATTGCGAAATACTATAAGATGCAAGTTAATTAGGAAAGAAGAACTTCTATATGTTACAAATGCAATAATCCAAGATATAAAATTTTGCAGGTATAATGGATCAGACAATAGAAGAGTACCACCTCCTATGAATTCACAGAAGAATAGAAATGATATTGGTAAGAGTGTTGTAGATGTGAAGAGTTAATTTGAAATTTGTTTCAAGAAGGCATAAGATAGAAACAGTGGTAAGATATGGAAGATTAAAGAAACTAGTGAGACATCAGTTCACGGAGAGTCAGTAGAGGCTACTGGATCTTCGCCTGATGGTAGAAAGATAAAATCCACCAAATTGGCCGATCATGGCCTTAGGGGGAGCATTGGATACAAAAAATAGAATATATCCTATGACAAAATTTATGGATTGAGCTCATGCGAGATTGGGTATAAGCTTGGCTAACATCATGTAGTACACATCTAAGAGTGCAACATCAGCTGACACACATAGTTTGTTCGCGAGATCTAACAGCCGACTGGACAATTTTAAGTGAAAGTGAAAATCATAACTTAACTTGTATAAAGTACCACTTAATGACTTATCTCTTTACCATTGACAAAGAGAAAGCTAAGGAAATCAGAGAGGAGAGAAGTTCAGATTATTCTACATTGGCCATGCGTGATCGGTTGAAGGATAAACTTGGAATTCAGCGAAAGAAAGGTATTTTACATCATCTAGCCATGGATGCACCTATTATTTTTAGTGTTACAGATAGACCTAGGTATAATTTTAAGAAACATCCATTCAAATCATGCAAACAGGATCCAGAGGGAGCATTTTCCCAAACCATGTATGGTGTGTTACACATAGAAGATATTAGGGCCTACATACATTGTAACTATGACATACTGGGAATTGATGACATATCAACTGAGATGGAGTATATGACTGACAATGGAGTCATGAGAGAAGAATACAAACATATCAATCAACTAAGCATAATGAAAATACTAGATTTATGTGATTTCGATGAAGATGAATGGTTCAAAATACTGTTAAGTAGGGTTCATGATCAGTTTATCTGGATTGGTGATTAACTTGTGAAGATTTGTAGTGACCTAATCCATGAAATCACTGGATTGGACAACACTAAAGTCATTCCTATTGCAGAGAAACATGTGAATAAATAAGTTGAAACCCTAACTCATTCCAAATGGGATAGACGGGCAATGACAGTAAATAACATCTTTCAACAAGATGTAAGATTGATTGTAATGATACTTGGGTACAAGTTCTACTACAGTAGCAGACCTTATTCAGTATCTGCTAGATTCATCATGATGGCATTGATAATGGTGAAGGAAAATATACAATATAATCTATGCGAAGTTCTGGCACAACAATTCCTTGAGAATGTGAAGCTTGTGAAGAAAGACAAATCAAAAACCTTCAAATTTGGTTCATTGCTGATGCATATGTTCATTCATATTGATCACAAGTTTCCTGGTTTACATCATTGGATTGATGGTTCATTCATATTGATCACAAAAGACAAAATGCTACTTGGATTGATGGTGAATTATTTGGTATGATCAAGATTTTACAGAGATAGATGAAGACAAGGTACAGAATACATGAAGACATTATTGAGAAATACAAAGATAAAATCTCTTTCATGGTTGAAACTAATTGTGTGTTCTTTGAAGCAATCATACCTAGGAATAAATGGTGTTACCCCATGGATTATGAAGTGAGTTCTGAAGTGCTTACCATGCAAGTAGAACATGTCCTTGCATCAGAGATTGACACAACAGAGGAAAGATGGGGAACTTATGAAAAAAAATCAGTAAAAGTGAGAGAAGAACATACTAGAGGTCTGAGGAAGAGAAAGATAGAAAATCTTGTACATGATTGTGGAGTTAAAGCAGGATTGACAGAAGAGGAACTTAAAGAAGTCAAAAAGAAGATGACAGAAAGGTCACTTGGAACTACAAGTGGAATTACTACATCCCCTCCCACTCCTAAGGTAATCATGGTAGAAATTCCACCTCCTCCTCAAAAACAAACAACTCAAACTAAAAATGTCACTTCTAGAGTAACAAGATCAAGCATGCATACATCACCTAAAGAGCGGAGCACAACAAGAGAAGAGAAGAAAAAAAAAAACACATTTGGAAACCTAACTTGAAGATGCTAGAGAACAGAGCATTAGAGAAAGGAAAATTGGTTACAATTGATAAATATTATAAAAGGTATGAAGAGGCAGACAAACTTCAAATTGAAGACATTGTGATAGAGCACCTACTTACTTTTAAGAAGACACTATTAGAGATTGAAGGAAGCATACCCATAGACCTTTATGGGAGATTGGAAATAAGAAAACATGTTGCACAAATTGAAGATGATACAATTGGAAACCAAGAAATAGATAACATGTTGCCTGTAATATGAGTCCAAGAAAGGGACAAAATATACAAGGAACTAAAACCTCTACTAAAGACCAAGGTGAGATTATTGAAAATCATGGCGAGAAAATATGATGAAGTCACTGAGGAAAATCAGAAGGCACTAGAGGAGATACTGATGAGAACTACTTCTAGCAATCCCTCACCTCCTAAGACCACAACGACCACACAATTGGGAATGGGTGAGAGATCTAAGGAAACATAGATATCTACTGAGAAGAGCGAAGAAGATCCATCACCAGATTTCTATGTTTGTGGTGTAGTAGTAACTATTGACACCTCTTAAGATGAGAAGGACCCTTTTCAGGGAATATGGATACTTCTATGGTAGATGTGGCTGAACAGAAGAAGGAAGAGAAACAAAAAATGGAAGAGGAAAAGAAGAAGGAAGAAGAGAAGGAGGAAGAAGAAAAGAAGATGGATCAGAAAGAGGATGAAAAGAAAGAGGTAAACACATCATCCATTTCATTATTGGCAAGCAGTGATGTAAATTTTGATAGCATGGCTGAAGTAGAGCTAGTAAAACTGGCATTTACTGCTTTGAACAAAGCAAAGGAAAGATCAGAACAGAAAGGAGACAAGAAGGAAAAAGTAATCACAAGAGAAATTGATACTATAAAAAAATTTCTTCCAACACCTATTATTTTCTAGAATAAAGATGACATTGAGAATTTGAGAATCACACTTGATGAATTTGATGATCACTATGAGAACCTACTGAAGATAATAGAGGAAGAGGCAGAGAAGACCTACTCAGAGAAGAAGCTAACAACAGTCTGCAAATCTATAAGATGGGATTTAGGCATTGTGAAGACTTTCTTGACAAATGCAAGAAGCTGCATTGGACATGGGAGAAAATTGTTCAGTTATTGCATGAATCCAATAAGGCATATTCAGAATGTAGAAGACATTATTGCCAAAGAGAGGGAAACTTTTTATAGTATGATGGATGGTTGTGAAACATCTTCACAATCCACAAAAAATCTAGACAAAGAAGTCACAAGTATTTTGGCTAAACTCAGTGTATCTAATATTGAGAAAGGGAGAGTATTGACAAGGTTCAATTTGCTAAAAAGTTTTATCACTCCTAAGTTATCAATACTTCAGGTTCATCTCTCAGACTTGGAGAAAGTAATAGATTCACTGGATAAATATTTTCCCACAGACTTGAAAGAACCTGAGACTACATCATTTGCACTGAATGGCTTAATTCACATTAGCCAAATTTTGTTCAAGACATGTACTGCAGAAGTGAAGATCTTGGAAGATTCCTTTCAGGATATTTTGAAACTGGTGAGCAAGAATTAAACCTTTTGCTATATATGCACCTTTTTCATTGTTGTCAAAGGGGGAGAAGAGAAGAGAAAAAAATAAATATAGATATTATATAGAGAAGAAAAGAAAAGAGAAAAGAAAAAGAAAGATTATAGAAGAGACAGATTAGTTGGAACACTTATTCATATTTTTCTGAGAAGTGCTGTCATCAATGCCAAAGGGAGAGATTTTTGGCAAGTAATCAATTTTGTTTAAATATGATTTAATTTTTGGTTCTCATTTATGGAAACACATCTAGGTTTCAGGCGGATTCCAGAAAAGATAAGTTTTGGTGATTCAAAAATCGACTAAGTGTAGAAGCAGAGATACAGAAGTGTTTTGAGTATCGAAGATCGAGATCGATGATTTAGGGAAAGAGAGCTTAGAGGAAGACAGTATGGGGTATGCATGACCTCCACCTAAGATCTATTTTGTTTTGGTTGAGTCTACAGTGAGTTAGACAGAATTGAAGACAGATAGACTACAACAGAACAATGAAACAGAGCAGTTTGACAATAGCGAAGATTGAGGGAGTATGGCTTGGACTCCAGACAATCGAAGTTGTATTTTAGTTGTTGATAATCTCCACATTTACTATGCAAGAGAAAAAAATATGCATTTAGTGTTTACTATATTAAATATATTTTTTATTGAAGGCCGACTTAGTAATATTTGTAATATTCATATTGGGAGCTGACTTTGTAAAGGTGTGAGATATATATGTAAGATATTTTTGATAAAGATAATGTATATGTAAGTTGGATAGTTGGATGAGTTGTTGAGAGAATAGAATGGAAGAGATCAATGAAGAACCATAAAGGAGCTATCTAAGCACCAGTGTTGCTTGTTTTTGTTCATGACTGAGAACACTTTGTAAACTGAATTATATTGTAAGAGTTGTAAGCTCAGTTGGCCGCTACCAGGGTGTTGTGAACCTCTAATAGGGGTTTTATTCCTCTAAAAAGGAAATGTACTATGTAATATTCATATCCTAATAGGGCTAGGTCTCCTTACAAGGACATTATACTTTAGTGTATGCTTGTGGGTCCCATCCCCACCGGGGTTTTCGTTTGGCCAGGGTTTCTTCGAAAATAAAATATGGTGTTATGAGTATTGTGTCCCTTGCTTATGTTCTTTTCTTTACTGCAATTTTATGGTTGATATATAAATGGTTGAAGAATTTAATAAAGTACTATAATACTAATTTACCCCCCCTCTCAGTATTATCCAATAGTAACATATATAGTCTAGGGGAGTATACAGTCATGAAAAATCAAATGCAGTATAACGAGATGCAGTAGTTAAGGGGAGTTTTTGTTGAGGATATTGAGAAGATTGTAAAAAGAAAGAATAATTTTTTATTGATGGTGTTTTTCATATCATATGTTGCCATCAATGTCAAAGGGGGAGATTATTGGAGATTTTCCTTTGAACCAGTGGTTGACTATATGTTTGTCATTGATGACAACATATAATATGCAACAGTGTCCTGTATGTAATTCTCAGTATGGATATGTTGGAGCCTTGCACATTTATTTTTATAGTGTAAACATATTCATTATGCTATGTTCATAGACACAGATTCAGTCGTACAGTTGAAGTTGAGTTATGATGATCTATTTGCTAGTTACAGTTTCAGGAGGTTGTTTATTAAGAGCCGACAGTATTTATATTGTTTCTTTAGTTACACCTATCATTTGGATATGCATTTTTGGATTCATGTTTAGTTATGAGTTCAGAATGTTTTGTTAAGAGTTCTTAACGTGTTTCATCTAGAGAGTGAAGTTTGAGTTAATTTGGTGGAGCCGACTGTGTGAAGCGACGCATCTACTCATCTTGAGTTGTGCGGTTCTATTTGTGTTGCATGCTTAGTTTGGCCGATGAAGAAGTTGTTGAAGATTTTCTTACAAGGTGACTTGATCATATCTTTGGAAGAGGATACTTATAGCGAATCATTTTGTGATTGACATGTGAGAGAATGCGAGTAACAAGTATAGTAGAATGTTTGATGTATTGGGCCAGTAAAGCTATATCATTCATCAGTTGATCAAGATCTATGTGAAGAAGTAGAGAGTGGATACAATTTACTAGAACTAATCAAGACAGTAGGTCTAATTCATAGTTCAATATCAGATATAGTGTATATTTGTTGTGTAGAAGATTGCAGCCTTCATCATTTGATCAGTGTGCTCACGAATAGTGTGTCCTAACCTCTAACAGGGTTATTTGTAAAAGAATCCTAACAGGGTCCGACCTTTGACCAGGTCACTATACTTAATGCATTGTAAATATCAACTCCTAACAAGGTTGTAGGATCCTCTAACAGGGATCAGTATACACTACTGCAATTCTTTGTGGGTGCTAATTCCCACCGGGGTTTTTACCTATTTTGGGTTTCCTCGTAACCAAAATTATGGTGTTATAATTTGTGTTATCTTGTTGTGTTTACGCTTAATTTTATTCTATACTTAATTGGATAAAGAATTGAATCTTGTAGATAACTGATTCATGCCCCCCCCTCTCAGTTATCTCTTGGGACTATTCCTAACATCTATTTCTTATGTTAAGTTTTTGTATGTTACATTTTGGTGAACCTGCGATAGACAACTCTTTCTTTTTGGTGTTAGATGCTTTGCCTCTTTTTCTTAGAAACTAGATCTTGCATTCATACTAAATTAGTTTTCTTTTATGCTATTGCATTTTAAAAAAAATCAAAAAAATCTACATACTCATAAAAATATAAAAACATTTCTTGCATTTCATTAACTATGAAGATCTTTAAGATGCTTTGAGGTATGCCTATTTTTCTCATTATGCTTCTTTTAGCATCTCTTTATAGTAATTATGATGTTTATGAAAGTATCATCCATTTCATCATGTTTGTTAATCTTCATGTTTCGAATGCTTATGCTATTTTGAGATTAACTAATACTAGTCTTCCTACTTTCAAAACTTTCATCAAGGATTTCTGTAGTGGACTTATCGCTCTTTTGGATTATGTGAATAATTTGGTAGATGATACCCCATTTACTAATCTTCCTAATCCTAACCCTATCATTCCTAATCTAGTTCCTAATCCTCCTAATCCTAATCCTATAATGCCTAATCCAATTCATAATATCTCTATTTATATTTCTCCATCTTCTATCCCTAGTTCTTCCCACACATATGATGGGGCTCAAGCTAAGGTTCATGATACCGATGTTCAAGAATTATTTTATTTACCTTCCCCTCCTTATCCGATCCATGATGATATTAAAGGGAAAAATTAAGAAACCTCTTCTAAACCTATCATTCCACCATACACAACATTTTCTCATGAGCACCATAATCAATCACCTCCTGTAGAAGCTTTGCAAGATATGTACACTACCAGATACACTATGGTGGATAAACAAGGCTATAAGGGTTTAGGGCTTGGTGTCAATGAACAAGGCATTAAAAACCCCAATTAATTCATCCCCTAAACAAGATATGCATGGTATAGGTTTATTTCCTTCTCAATTCAAGGTGGCTGACCTTAACTATCATCCTCCTCTTCATGTTCTTCTTCCAACACCTTCTTTAGATCACCCTGATACTCCTCAAGATGTGGCTAAGAAAGTATATGTCCAATTAATGAATTCTAATAAAGAAATCCTTAAACTCATGACAAAAAATTCTCTCTCTAAATACAAATGTCCTTTTCATTATAGTAATACACATTTACTTGTTGATTGTGTGCATTTCAAACTATATGTTAGAGAAACAGCTTCTTTAGGAATTATATCTCATTCCCGTGCAGTATTATGATTTCTTCATAATTTTGATATAGGGCATTCCCCTTCTTCTATAAATTAGATAATACTTTTTCTCCTCTTGTCTCTTAACTGGGGGGCAAGAGGTATTTCCTTCCAATCATCTAGGATCCATTATACTCTTAGCATGTATTTTGTTTTGAGTTTAATCGATTATTCTTTCTATATTCTATCCCTATAATTTTCTATTATGGTACATACTTCCTTCGCTCATAATCATTCATGATATATTTTCTAGGACATCTTTTTTTGTAAAGATATCTCTTTTCTATAAAATCTCTTGATACAATTAGTATATCCTTTGCTTCCATTCCCGGGGGCAAGGTATTTTCCTTCTTCCTCTATCTAAGGATATACTTTACTTATCTTAGTTGCATTTGTTTATTCTACAACATTATATCCTTATAAATATTTATGTTTTGGGCTATGGATACCCTCTTCTATGAGAGGTGATTGCGCTAGGTCATCACCTCTTCTTTATTTTTAAAATTATGTTCTTTATAAACTATTTCCCTTTCTTTGGGTTAGAGTTTGATTCCTTCATTCTGAGATTCCTCTTCCTCTTGATCACAGGGGGCTTGATGATTGAATCTTTGGTCCCTCTTTGATTTTCTTTAGAAGATGAAATTTTATCCTAAGCACTCCTCTATGATGGGGGTCTTGATGATAAGATCTCTTCCTCTTTGAGGATCCTTTTTCCATATGTGACATATCCATTTCACGATTATCTATGCTCTTAGAGGTAAGGGTCGGTACTCTTTTCTGAGGATATAGTACATATCGTTGTTAAACTAGATATCTCCTTACCTTGTGAAGTAGGTATCCTCTTTCTCTTCCTTATCCTGCCTAGTGGGTAGTCATGATAAGGAGAGGGCATAAATAGGGTCTCCCTTATACTATAGTTTACATTTTACAACATGATAAATCCTTGGAAGGTAACGCACATAAGTTGCTAAATCCTGAAGATACACGCATTTTTATTTTTATTTTTATTTTTGCTAAATCCTTGAAAGGTAACGCACATAAGTTTCTAAACCTTGAAGAGACACGCATTTTTATTTTTTATTTTTTGCTAAATTCTCGGAAGGTAACGACATAAGTTTCTAAATCCTGAAGAGATACACATTTTACAATATGCTAAATCCTTGGAAGGTAACACACATAAGTTGCTAAATCCTGAAAAGACACGCATTTTATATTCCATAGTGATACAAGAATGTGGATCTATGGATATTTCAAAAACCGTTAGAAGACACATTACAATTACAAAGCATAGTTTATGGGTGAACCTGTTGGGCTCTCCCTCCTTGGTGATTCATGGTAAGGTGGGCATCTTACTAGGTGAGGTAATCACTTTCTCTCTCCTCTCTTTCTCTTTCATGCTAGTAGGATTAGATCATGAAGCTATGTTATCTATAGTGTTTCTCTTGTCTTTCTTATGTAGTCATGTACATTTTCTATGAATAATTTCTCATTGCTTTCATATCTTTATGCATGTATGTTGAGTTAGAATCCTTGGTCTAGGGAATCATGTCCCTGACTAAGTGATGTTCTACCTCATTGTGATCCACCCGAGTCTTTCTTCTAACGTTACCATGAGTATGTTCGATTTCCATACTCCCACTAAATTGGGGGCTTAATGTACCATATTGTCCCCTCATTTTTGCACCCTCTACTACTTATGTACCTATTTAGGACCCTAATTGGGCCTCTCTGAAAACCATCCCTCCCATCTGGCACATTTTCTAGGGGTTCTGACTCCCTAGGTCAAGGTCAACCTCGACCTTGACCTAGGTCAAGGTTGACCTCAATCTTAAAATAGGTCAAGGATGACCTCAACTTTGACCTGGGTCCCCCTTTCCAGTTTGAAAGTTTTTCGACTGCCAGAGGTCATTAATAGTTCATTTCCCATTTTCGGGTCGACTGTTTTGGGTTTCGAAGTGATGATTCTTAAATTATATTTAATATAGGTCCTCTTCTAGGGATATAGGTATAATTGGAATTTAATTATCCTATGTATGCCTCTCTAGAAGATTGTGCCCTAGTTTCATATATAGTACAAGTCATATCAAGTACAAATCATCTACTATCCAAGAAGCAAAAATTTAAAGCATCCATTGTTCTACATGTTTTCAAGCCTTCCAAGTGTTCAATTCTTCCTCTAAATCATTCAAGGTCTCCATTGAAGATCAAGGATTCAAGCATTTAATCCTTTGAAGGGATTTGGTTCAAGCATTCAAGATTCATCATTCAAGCCCTAGATCTATCTATCATGGTGGTGTGATCTTCCCTCAAGATCCTTTGTCCATCCTCAAGATTCATTCATTCTCCCTTCAACGTGGATTCTAAGCATACAATCATGGAGGTTTATAGTTTCTAATATTGAGTCCAAGCTTTCATATTTACATACTTGTTTACATTCGAAATAAAATTGCATATCTATTGAATAACATAGCTTCATTATTAGATTTACCTCTACTACTTTCTAGCATTCCTTATTTCAATTATTGATTTCAAGGTTAATTCCTAAATCAAGGTTTGACTAAGGCAAAACCCCCCAAAAAAAAATCCATTTTTATTGTAGGTACAGGTTCAGAATAGTGAGTTCGAGTGCAGATTCAGATACCCTTTTTGGCAAACTATTGGGATATAGAAATAGATTTTCTATCAGAGACTTTTGAGGTGGATTGTGTATGAGTTAATTTTGGCCTTCTAAATCAACCACACACTTCAACATAGTCATTCTTCACCAGGTACAGCCAAGACTGAATATGAGTTATTCATCCTGACTGTCTGTGTGATTCGACCTGTTGCCTTCTATCTAGATGGAGTTTTGAAATTTGCTCTCAGGACGAGGGCCTCACAACTATGGACCATCTAAGAATGAAGGATTTTAATCATGATGAACAATGCAATGCAAAGATTATGCAAGCTTATACTAATGAATTGAAATATGCAATATCACCTAAACATGAATACTAAATGCCATTAATCTAGAATTTGAAGCTATTCTACTTGCAAATTGAAATTAAGCTATATGAGATTATGAAAATGAG
>MU225553.1:4586838-4597804 GCA_018584345.1 Thuja plicata
ACTCAGGTCGAGTAGAGTCAGTGAAAACTCAGAATTGCCTAGTACAATAGGACTTTGATGATTTAGAAGAATGACAAATGCAACAAAATTGGTTATAGTTGCAAGATGCCAATTTAGGGGTGTTACAGATTCTACCCTAGTTCAAAATCAAAAATTTTGGGTCAATGGTGACATTGACTTGAGGGTCAAAATTGGAACTATATCAGATTAGAAAAATATTTCTGGGTTTTGTTCATCTCTACATTTCTGTTCCATATTCGCTTGCAGATTTTCTAGAAACTTAGTGTAGACCCCCGAAAACAACATTATTTAGATCTATGACATTTCAAGGTTAGTACTTTTCTCCTATTCATTTCAACTAAAGTTATTAATCTTTCTAAACCTATCACACACTCTTTTCTATAAAACATAATTTAAGATCTTCTTTATTCTTATTTCCAATTGATTGATGCATTTATGCATTGATCCTTCCTTTGGGGTTAATCAATTTGGATCCTTCTTTTCTGTATTAAAGGATAAAAAGAACATCTTATTTATCCCTCACACTTCAATAAACATTCTAATTTCAAATGTAACAACATCCATCTTATCTTACATTTCATCATCATCTATATTTCTTATGTTACAATTTCTTATGTTACAGAAACAAACAGTGAAACTTAAAAGATATACTAAACAAACTCTGTAAGTTCTATTCAAAATTTACTCTAACTGTTACAATACACATCCATCATTTAAAACAACATGCAGGTAGATATTTATCCTGAGTTTTCCAACAACTTTCACCAACCTCATGAATGAAGGTATGGGAGATCATTCAATAACCTCCCATCACTTTGGCTAGGTGTAATTGCCCATTGAAGACAAGGAGATATGTATTGAGACGTGAAGATTAACTGGGCTGATCATAAAAGACAAAGCCATGATTTGCGGGTCATCAACTGACATTACCGAGCATCAGTGTTGACTTTACCGAGCATTAGAATGAGTGTTGGTACAAAAAAAATCATCAACATCCGAGCGTTAGAACAAACTCAACAACTATAAGAAACCCCAAGAAACATCACCAAGAAACATCGAGTGACATCACTGAGTGACATTCCCCAGCATTCTGAACAACATTACTAGGTGACATAGAGTAACCCAAGCAAGATTCTTGTGTAGCATTTCTGAGCAACAGAGTTTCCCGAGCACAAGTATAACTTAGTGCCACTTCACAATTTTTGGTTGCTAGAGCCTTGGTTAGATTTCTAGAGGTTTACAAACTACCTTAACACACACTAAATTAAAAAGAAAACTACTAAGAAACTATGGTGTTTGTTCACCGAATTGACCTTGGTCATTAAAAAAGTGGTAGAACAAAATACCTTACAAACAACCTACAAACCCGAAATGATTTATAACCTAGATGCTCCTACACCATACTCCCCCAGGAGAGAAATCAACTTCCAAGTGATTGGATCAATTCAGGATCGATGCCTAACTTCTTTAAATCGGTCTCTTTCACCCATGTAGCCTCTAAATCAACTTGTCTGTTCCATTTGACTAGATGTTCCATGTAGGTCTGCCTTCTAGTCTGCTTGGAAACACTTTAATTCAAAATCTTCTCTACCTTTGGTTTTGGTGTAACTAGAAATTTTAGTGAATTGAGGTCTTCGGTATCTGCTACTAGATCATGGCCTCCTTCTCAAATTGGTCCTTTATAGGACACTAGATCTGCCACATTGAAAACTGGAGATAATCCTATGTCTGCAAGAAGATCAAATTTATAAGCATTAGACCCATACTTTGCCAAAATGGTACAAGGGCCTATCTTCCTCATCTGAAGCTTACTCGGAACACCTTTTAGCAACCTTTCTTTGTTTAGGTGCACCATGACCAAATCTCCAACTTGAAACTAAACATCTCTTTTCTTCGCATCTACCTTCTGCTTGGTGTGAGTTGTACTCTCCACTAATGTCTTCTTTACTATTTCATGGACCTCTTTCATGGATTGATAAAAACCTTTAGCATACCCACTCTTCTCTACATTGCTTCCAAGTTCCCTGAGTTCACATATACCCCTGGGATGAATCCCATATACTATTTCAAAAGGACTCTTTCCAGTGGATCTATTGACTGTATCATTATAGGAAAATTCTACTTGAGCTAGTAATTGATCCCATGATTGTCCATATTCTTTTGTGAGACATCTTAACAGATTTCCTAAACTTTGGTTCACCACTTTAGTCTAACCATCGGTCTATGGATGATATGTCGAGCTAAAGGAAAGATTAGTACCAAGCTTCTGCCACAAGGTTTTCCAAAAATGACTCATAAACTTAGAGTCTCAATCTGATACAATACTCAAAGCTAACCAATGTATCCTTACTGCTTCTCTAAATAATAGATTCACTATGTAACATGCATCATGTGTGGTCTTTCATGGCACAAAGTGAGCCATCTTGTTGAACCTATCAACAATCACAAAGATGTTGTCCATTCCCTGCTTGGTCTTTGGTAGGCCAACTACAAAATTCATACTGAGGGATTCCCATGGTCTATTTGGGATTGGAAGGGGCTAATACAATCCTGCATTAGATGAAGTCCCTTTTTCCTTTTGATAGATTATACAAGTCTCCACATATCTTTGGACATCCCTACTCATTTTTGGCTGATAGTAGTACCTCTTTACCAACTCTAGAGTTTTATTCAACCCAAAATATCCACTCAATGAACCATTGTGCTTCTCTTGTACTAAGTTATCTCTCATTGAACCTCTTAGTACACAGAGTTTCCCACCTTTAAACAAAAGACCTTCTTGAAGATTATACAAATACTCACTATGAAAATGATTTTGAAAATCTTGAAATACCTTGTATGCTGCTGAAAAGTCTTCATCTGCTGGATACATATCCTTGAAGCTTTCGATGCCAATTCTCCTTAACCAAAATTATTGTACCGTGAGAAACCATCTACTCAATGCATCTGCTACCTTGTTTTTTACTCCCTTCTTATGATTTATGGTCAAGGTATAGGCTTGGATGTACTCCACCCATTTCATATGCTTATGACTTAGTTTATCCTATGAATTCAGAAAACTTAAAGCCTGGTTATTGGTAAAGACTACAATTCCTTGGGAAGGAGATAATGTCTCTATTTCCTTAGTGCTTGCACTAATGCATATAATTCCAAGTCATATGTGGAATACTTCCTCTTTGCATCACTGAGTTTCTCACTGTGAAAAGCTACTAGATTTCCTTCTTGACTCAAAACTGCACCGACAACAATATTACTAGCATCACATTCCACAGTAAACAATTTGCCAAAAATAGGAAGCTTTAATATCAATTGAGTCACTATCCTTCCTTTCAAGTTTTCAAATCCCTTATCAGCCTTCTCATTCCATTGGAACTTGGCTTTCATACCTCCCTTGATGGTATCTAAAATAAGTGCGCTGATTTCACTAAACTGCCTGATAAACTTCCTATAGAACTGTGCTAATCCATGGAAGATTCTTACTTCAGTAGCTAACTTTAGTGTAGGACAATTCAAGATCTCTTCCACCTTGCTTATATCCAACTTCAAGTTACCTTCTGAGATAATGAAACCTAAATATACCAACTCTTGCTTCATGAACTCACTCTTTTCCAAGTTGATTGTCAACTTCTCCTCATACAATCTTTGCATTACCATCTTCAGATGTCTAAGATGATCCTCTTTTTTTTTTCTAAACACTAGAATGTCATCTAAGTACACTACAACCCATTTTCCAATGAAGTCCTTCAAAACCTCATTCATCAATCTCATAAATATGCTTGGGGCATTTGACAACCCAAAAGACATAACAAGCCATTCATAAAGTCCTTCGGTAGTCTTAAAAGTAGTCTTCCACTCATCTCCACCTTTGATTCTTATCTGATGAATTCCACTCTTAAGATCTATTTTGGATTAATATCTAGCTCCACCAAGACAATCCATCAAATCTTCTATCCTCGGTATGGGAAACCTATATCAAATAGTGATCCTATTTATGGCCCTGGAATTAGTACACAATCTCCAATTACCATCTTTCTTCGGGGCTAAGAATGTGGGAAAAATAGATGGACTTATGCTCTTTCTAATCAACCCTTGGTCAGTTAGTGCTTGTATTTGGTTAGCAATTTTTGTATTTTGCTGAGGGGTCATTTTATAGGAAGCTTTGTTTGGAAGTGACGCTCCTAGGATGAATTCAATCTGATGACTAATAGTCCTCTCAGGTGGTAGGGTAGCTGGTTTACCATCACTAACTATGGTGTGGTACTGAATTAACAAACTTTGGATCTCTAAAGGTAACTCTTATTTCTTATTTCCCTCCTCATTCTTTGGTTTTAAAACTAAATAAAATCCTATTCCATCTTCTTCTTTTAATGTCTTCAAGAACTCTTTCTCATCGACCAACAGTAGGTTGGGACCCCCTTTCTTTATTTCACCTTATTCCAAGATTGACTGTATCTTGAAAGTCACTCCATCTTTCTTAAAGGAATAGGAGTTCTTGACTCCATCATGCACTGCAGCTCTATCAAACTTCTATGGCCTATCCAACAATATATCGCAAGCATCCATGGAAAGGATATCACACAACACTTGGTCCTTATATCTCCATATGGAAAATTCTACCCAAGCTTGTTCATTAACTCATACATGTTGATCTTTATTCAACCAAGTAACCCTGTAAGGATTAGTATGAGGAATCCTTTTTAACTTTAACTTTTCAATAGCTTCTAGAGAAACAATGTTATCAGTAGAACCTGAATCTATGATAGCTTTACAAACCTTATCGAGTACCTTGCATTTGACTCAAAACAAAGATCTTCTTTGGCTTGGCTCTTCTTTGCTGGGTTCTTTGAGGAGTGCTCTGCAAATCATCAAATTCTCTCCCATCTCAAAATCTAGTGCAACTTCTACTGTCTTGCTGCTAGAAGACTCTTCTTGCACATAGTGGACTCTCTTCTCTCCTCCTTGTGATGTAGAACTCTTCTCAGGACACCGATATGCAGGATGCCCAAACTGCTAACAATTGTAACACTTCATTGAAGAGAAGTAAGATCCTCTCCCCTTGTTATTGGTTCTTCCTCTTGAACTATTATTTGAACCTATTCATCTCTTGTAACCACCTCTTGTGTTACTAGATTCTCCTTGGTTCTCAGTGAGTTTGGACTCACTTTGATTCTTCTCTTTAGGATTCCTTCCTCCATATCCTCCTCTATGACCTCTATTATCTCTTCCTCTTCCTCTACTTTTTGAATCTTTCTTCTTCTTGAACTTCTCCTCCACTTTGAGGGCTAGTTGGTAACATTGGTGTACAGTCTTAGGGCTTAAGAGACTAATTTCCTCTTGGATACTCCACTTGATACCATTCAAATACCTAGCCAATTTTGGGCTTTCTTCTTCCATCACATGCAACCTTAAGCAAAGTTTATGAAACTATTCTATGTAGGCACTAACTTCCAAGTCTTTTTGTCTCAGATTGTGCCTTTTCTTGTGCAACTTCACTTCATAATAAACAAGAAGATAATTTTCCTTCATTTTGGCCACCATACCTTTCCAACTGGTTATGGGGTTCTTTCCCTTTTTAGTCCTTTCACCTTGGAAACATTTCCACCAAGTGAGAGCAGTTCCTCTCAGTCTTGTCTTATCTATTCTCACTTTATGAGCTTCATTCACACTGTCACAATCAAAGTGATTCTCAAGACCTTCTATCCATTCCATGATTAATTCTAGTTCCATCTTGCCACTAAATAGAGGCACACCTTCTAAGTACTTACCACTCATTTTCTTCAACGCTTTCAAGAATGGCTCTTCTTGAAGCACAGGCTCTGGCTCTGGTATTATGTCTTCCTCGGCCTCTACTATACCCTTTCCATTAGCTTCTCTCATTAGTTCACTAATTGTTGCAGTCCTAAGTTGCACTTCTTCTAACTTAGTTTCCATTTCGGCCAACTATTCCTTCAAGAGTCTATTCTCCTATTTTTATCTTCTACATTCTTTTCCAGCTCTGTGTTGGTCACCATCTTGGATGAATCTATATATTCCAATGAAAATAACACCCAAAAAATACAAGCCCAAATTGTGATGCTCTGATACCAATCTAATGTAAGGGAGTAGGTCCAATGCTAGAGAGTCACCTTGACTCTGCTCTAAGGTCTCCTGCTCAGACCTTCTAAGGTATTCTGCACCCTAACCTAAGGGAATTCACTAGGATCTTCACCTTTCACTCAAGACCTAGTCCCCCATCAAAAATTTATCTCTCCATGCTTACTAAACCTACAAGGGTAGATTCATGCTTCTGGCTAAACCAACTCATTTATCCAATACTCTCACAACATTTTCTTCTTCACTTTTCTTCCCTAACTAGACTATCCTCAAGCTTGCCTAGGGTAATAAATCCACTTTCATGTCTAACACTTATCCTACTGAAAAAAAATAGAAAGCTATGTACAAGGGCTCCTCCTAAATCCTATCCAGGAAGATGGTTCTCACTATGGATTCAAGAACCTTGAGGAGCCATGAAGAATAACTATCCAAAATGGGTTAAGAACTCACAACCTAAAAAACAAGATAAAACTAATCTACTTGCACTTGAAACAAACAGTTAAAGTCAAAAGATAAACTAAACACACTATGTAATTTCTATTCAAAATTTCCTCTAACTGTTACAATATGCATCCATCATTTGAAACAACATGCAGGTAGATATTTATCCCACATTTTCAACCACTTTCACCAACCTCATGAATGCAGGTATGGGAAATTTTTCAACAACCTTCTATCACTTCAGCCAAGTGTAACTTTCCATTGAAGATAAGGCAAAACATATTGAGCCATTAAGATTGACTAGGCTGGTCACAAAAGACAAAGTTGTAATTTGCAGGTCATTAACTGACATTATCGAGCAGCAGTGTTGACTTTACCAAGCATCAATACAAACAAAATCATCAACACTCGAGTGTCAGAACAAACTCGATAGCCATAAGCAACCCCGAGAAACATCGAGTGACCTGGGAGACATCACTGAGAGACATTACCAAGCATTTTGAACAACATTACTGAGCGACATAGGGTAACCTGAGCAAGATTATTGAGTAGCATTCCTAAGCAACAGAGTTTCCTGAGCACCAACATAAACCGAGAACTAGTATAACTTAGTGCCACTTCACAATTTTTAGTTGCTAGAGCCTTGGTTGGATTTCTTGAGGTTTAGAAACTACCTCAAAACACACTAAACTAAAAAGCAAACTACTAAGAAACTATGGTGTTTGTTCACCAAATTGACCTTGGTCATTACAAAAGTGGTAGAACAAAACACCTTACAAACAACCTACAAACCTGAAATTCTTTCTAACCTAGGTGTGCTCTTGCACGAACATGCTAGGTGAGTTTCATTGCATAGCCTCTTTACACAGGGTTATCCTAGTGGTCAACTCTTGACCCTGACACCCAAATAGGCATTTGTGAAACCAAACACCTTTCATGAAGACAAGGATGTATGATCATCCCATCTCAAAGGAACCTTCTCCCACTCTCATCCCTAGTCTATAATATCACTAATGGCATGGGAGAGGCATCAAATTAATTGTATTTAGTGTGTTTTCCCCCTTACACAATAAGTTTTATTAAGGTTTCCACTTAATTAAAACAACTTATCAATGAGTTATCTCGGTGGCCACTTTGTGCCATGACGCCCATCGAGAGCCACTCACCTAGTGTACCTAGGTTCTCTACCCATAAAAAACCATCATACATGTATCAAGAGTAATATTACAACATAAAACATGCCATAAAAATATCACAACATCAATTGATTGAGTTTAGGTGATCACTAGTTGTCCCTAATCCACTGGAAAACCCTAAACTGTAATCAAACATTCAAAATTATTCAAAACACATAAGGATGCATAAAAATGTACTATACATGATATTATTACATCACTTAATGAATAATGAATTCAAAAGCATAAAAAACCAGATCCTAGCAGCCTCTGGTGACCCTTCTAGCCCCTAGACATCAAAAGAACCTAAAAACTAACCACTTGGGCTTCAAAAACACTTGAAAAATGTAGAGTTGCACTTGATATGCTAGAAAGATGCACATCCCATATCAGAACAATACACTTGTATACTTAGAAAGACACACTTGAAATATCAGAACTACGCACTTGCAGTTCAAGATCTACACACTTGTATCAACCAAAAAATGCACTCAAAACATTAAAGAAACACATTTAATGAGATAGGGAAATAGACTTGATATACTATAAGAACACACTTGATTGTCAAACTGAAAAAAATAATAATGAAAGTCTAGATTTATTTTATGGCTAAAGATGTGTAAAATTGAGACATTGGAAGCAAAATCAGAGGAAGACCCAATTAAGGAATCCTCAAATCCCTTCCATAATACCAACAAAACCTAATTCCTGCATAAAATTAATCCTATATTTCACCCTAGACTTAACAATAGTTCTCATCCAATAACCAAGGAATAACATCACAAAGATCAAGACTTACAAAACATAAAACAATGATCATTCATTGATCAAGAAACATAATACCAATCATAATAGTATTGAAAATATATCATTCCTCCTTATTGAATCATATCACAGAACAAACAAATAGAAAAAATATTTAACATCATTTCTTATTATCACAACAATAAATTCAAACTTTTAAAAAGATTATGGTGGAGAAGCACACCTAGGCTAACCTCCATAGTTAGGGTGTTTTGGCTTGTACTTGACATTGGCCAAGTCAAGATAGTTTGTTTACCTTGGACCTTAGAAGGTCATTTCAATGTGGGATAGGTGAGTTATTCATTAGGACTAAGGTCACCAAATTACCCATTGTTAGTAGTTTTTAAAATTCTTAGTCTTAGGAGCATGAGTTAGAGTCTTCAATGTCTCTTAAAAAAATAAATGATGTCATAGAGATTCCATAAGGTCATGAATGATCTTGTATCCTTGAAATGAAGAGGTTAGATTTCCTAAAACTTAGGAAGTTGGCATAATGGAAACGATGCCAAAAGTTGCTAAAAAGTTGCTATGACAACATTTGCAATAATTGTAAATGTTGCATGCAACTCGGTTACATAGGATTCCCTTGAAGCTAGGAGTGGGGAATCAACCAATAAGACCTAAAAACATGGAAGATGGCATCTAATGGAGAAGGAGGCTTCAATCTTGAAGTTAGTCATTCATTGTAACAAGTTTTGCATATTAAATATAGCTCTGCAACTCTGTATTCATAGAACTTGAGCTTCTCAGTGATACAGTGATATCTAATGGATTGAATGCCTTAGTTTAGTTGTTGATTTGTGTTCATAGGATATTTTTGAGTGTTTTTCATTTATCAAGAAGGTTGTTTTGAGTTATTCTAAGATATTGAATAAATTGTTTTGGATTTAGGGAGTCCACTAATCCTGTCCAGACCAATTTGTCATTTCAAGGCTCGCCCATGAAATCTAGCCATGGGATCTTCCTAAGGATAGATGGAAATGTTAGGGGATTCAATGGTCTATATATATGTAGAGTTAGGATTCATGAAAGGTCGAGTTTCTATTTTTCGTGCCAAGCCCTAGGTGAGCATACACTGTCCGGTTAGAGGTTTGGAGATGAAACAATGAGCATATCTTGCAGGGTAGAGAAGTACTGTAAGATATAAGTGCAGTTCTAGGTAGGGTATAGTCATATCCTAACATGATATGAGGATTGAGTTCATACCAATCCATTAAGACCAAGTTTTGAGCTAGTTTTAAACTGTGTTGCAGACAGTCCTAGAAATTAGGCCTATTAGCCCTATTGGACCTAGATTGTAGGAACCCTATGTACGGATGACCTAGGGGATTAAAAATTTCAAAATCTCTTGTAAAATGATAAAGGGTATCAGAATGTGGGATTGGATTTTCAAGTTATTTGGGAAAGTTTTTAAATAAATAGGAAAAGGTCATTGTAAAAGGCTACAAGGGAATAAGCCCAATTAGGCCTCTTGGAGACTAAAGTTTGAACTTGATTAAAAAGGGTTAAGGGATCCATCAAAATTGATTCAAATGGGAACATACACATGGATTAAAACATTCTTAGCACCCCTGAAATGAATCATGAATGCTAGAGTGGAGTTGACACTTAGACCCTTCTAAGTGTAGTAGGAGAAGTGAAGAATTGAACTAACTAAAAGGTGTTAGTCTTTCAAGGTGAAGCACAAGGGTTAAAATTATTAGAGAAGAGTTGAATTATACTTAGTTCATCATCTAATCCAATTAGGACCTAGGGGAGGCTAGGTTCCTAGAAGAGACAAGCTAGGTCTCTAGGATGAAGTGCTAGCAAGCCTTGGAACACTCACACCAGATTAACTATGTAGACACACAAGCAATGGCAATCAAATTAAAAGTGTAGTATCTCTTCCAGAGACATATCCTACTTGGAGTCCTATAGAGAATCCTTGATGGAGAAGCCCAAATATACCTAATTCAAGCCACTAGATGAACACTCCCCTCCAAAATAGACTCTAGCCAATGCAATTCTTCAGGAGACTCCCGAAAAGAAAACTCTTTATCAAATCTATCCTACTCTTCCTCTCTTCTCAAAAGATTGATCTCAGATTTCCCTAAATTGGATTTCCTCTCTCCATAAATGAGTCATAAATTCCTTCTCTTTAAGTTTCTTGTATCTCCATCATTGAAAATAATTTTTTATTTCACATTTTTGTATCATATAGGAGGATTTGCACGGGAAACCAACTGCCACCAACCATTTCATAACAAATGGTTTATTAACCTTTTTTATGCAATGATTTTCTCTAAAGTATTTTAATTATTATTTATTTATTTATTTACTCATCACTCCATTTTCTTATTATTATTATTATTATTATTATTATTATTATTAAAGAGGGGTAAACGCTTTGACCCGAAGCTACGAATCAATGAGGCCACAAATGGGGGACGTCA
>MU225553.1:4598195-4615695 GCA_018584345.1 Thuja plicata
TATATATATATATATAAAGAAGAGAATGCAAACAGATCACTGGGATCAAGACATCATGTAGATCTCACTAGGTGAGTGACTACAACTTCGTCCTTAGTCATGAAAAACATCATAGATACACACACGCATGTAACATCAAGTATATGTAAACATCATGAATCAGATATGAAATAAGGGTTAGATCATAATCTATCACATAATTAGGGTTAGTCTCATAATAAAATCAATGACTAAAGAGATAATCAAAATCATAAATATATAAGCATAGATGACAATAATCATGAACATGTAATTCTAAGCATATGTAAATCATAATCTTGTAAATATGAATCATATCATCATCTAAAGCTATCAAGGTAAAACATAAATATCTAGTCCATCAATGATAATAGTGCCACAACAATATCATGTCACAAATGCAGAAAAGAGTCATCTAAGAGGGCACTACATGAAAGTTCACAAGTTTCTTTCCTAGGGACTCATCTTATTGCCCACAAACAAATTCTTCCAAGCCTGCCAACTTCAAAATCATAAAATAGACTCACTCAACTTCCAAACCACCAAATTATAGTGGATTCCACCAATGAAAAGAAGAGAAATTGTTATTTTTGTGTCAAACCCTCCTTCTCACACATTTTCAGACATGTCATTACAAAAAAATGAAATAAATTTCGTTATACTTCATAAAAATCCTTCAAAGTGGTTGCAATAGGAAGTAGATTCAATGCCTTTTCAAATACAACTAGTTTGAAAGAAAAATATTTCCGTACAATTTGTACATAGAATAATAACAAAAAAATAATAGGAAAATAGTCTATATTTTATCGAATTATCCTTCCCATTGTTTCCAATCATCTCTCCTCATTATGGAGGCATATTACAATGTTTTAAAACTCACAAAACTGGAATCCCAATTGTCACAACTGAATTTTGAACTTTATGACTGTTCAACTTTTATTTTGTGCAAAATGACAATATTGCAAAATTGCAAAGCAAATATTGCAAAATTGAAAAATTGCAAAGTTGCAAAGAAAATTTCACAACTGTTGCAAATTACTACCAATACTTACCCTATATGAATTCTAAACATCAAAACATTTCTAATGAGGCCAAGTAACCCTTGCTACATGATTACATACATTAGAATCCACATTTTATAGTTTTTCTACCATTGACAATATTTGACCTCATAGACTCACTAATAAGCATGACTCTACAATACATGAATCTAACCCTAATATGTAACCGACATGAGTCTTGTTAAAAGGGCATTGGGTTAGGGATGTGAGATATATATGTTTGTACCTTCTTGTGGTGAGATTGGGTTGTGAGGGATTGCAGATTGTAATCAGGGTGATTTTGTTAGAATTTAATCTTTACTTGTACTAATGTAAGTAGGAGATTCTTATGGAATCCCTACACCTATTTTTTTCTTCTTGTACAAGTGTGAGGATAATTCCTTTTATTGTAATTTCTTTTTTAGTTATTCCTCCTTATGAGGAATCCTACACTTGTCTCACACACTATTGAAATTTGACATACATAGATATGGGAGTTACCATGCAACTCCTCTCTCACATCTCTATTAAAGAGATGTCTCTCCTTCTCCTCTTAGATAGACTAAGTAGGTTAATTCTCCTTCTTGAATACTATTGTATGAGCTTGGCTCTCTCTCTCTCTCTCTCTCTCTCTCTCTCTCTCTCATTCTTAGGCATTTTTTCCCATTCTTTATATCACGGGGGTTTTTTCATGCTTTTCCCCCTTCAAAATCTTGTCTCCTTGTCGCTTGAATCTTTGGTGAATGCTCCTAGTTTTTGCACTAATTCATGGTAAATCTTCTTACTCCTGCTCATTGAATTAAACAATTTCCTGTCTCTCTTTATCCTTGTTATTATTTTAACATGGTATCAGAGCAAGTTGGTTTAATCCTCTATTGAGTGTATAGGTGAAGGAGCTACCATATCTTGGAGCACTCCAATATCGGAGACTCTTGAGAGAGTTTATTGCTGATTTACTTCTTGATTCTAATCTGTTTTTATTTTTTACCCTCAATCGGGCAACCGCAAGGGTTTAGTTTTAATATACACATATTTTTGCATGTTTTGAGTCTCTACTTGCATGTTATTTCTCTCTAACAATCTACATGTTATATCTCTATTAGTTATTGTTAAATATTATATCTATATGATATCTATTCTAACATTTCTCTGCAGGTTAAAGTTTCTCTTCTGTTTATATCTCTAATATAACATATTCTTATATCTCTATCTTTCTGTGCTTATCAATTTGAGATTCAACAAATATATTTTATCTCTGTAGTGTAGTATAAATCTTTCTCAGCATAGCATTATTATCTTTCTATGTCTTTGTGCAACTTTCATTTTTCATTGGTAATATATATTGGTTATTCTTTGCGCAACCTAGCGCAGACTTCAACAACAATATACTTGTTACCCTGCGCTTGAATTTTCTCCTCCAGCTCTCAGCGCATAACCCAATCTTCAACGTAGTCTTCCTCGCGGCATTGGTTATTCATTATCGCAACTAATCCCCATTTTGTCAGCTCTCCTTCTCTTGCGCAACATTTCCCCTCTTTCACTCCATCCTCTTGCTGCATTAAACCTCCTCCTTGGCATTTTCATAGGCTACGGTTTCATATTTTTTTAAATATTCCTCCATCCCTCCACGTGTAGCTTTTTGACATGCCTTTACACTATGTTATATTACGCTATCTTTTTTGTTTCTTTAGTTATTATAGCACTTCATTTTAGCACATTTTTTTTAACTATGCTTAGCTTTAATATATTAATTGCGCAGTATACAAACCTGCAAAACAAATATCTTACCTTGCAAGTATCAGATCTTTCTATTATTCCTAAGTCTGCGTATCTCCTTGGTAAAACATTATTTTTAATTACTAATTCATTCTCTTTATCTTCCAGTGCATGTTTAAATTTGTCTGCATATGCTTTATACATCTGCTATCTTTGTAAAAGTTTAAGAGGAATCTCAGTTATTCCATCATTCGTTCCTAGGATTTAAAATTCATAGGTAAAAGTATAAATTTGGTAATTGAAATTGTTCTTCATGCACAGCATCACCATAGATTTGGATAGCATTTATTCTCTCTTCTTTGTAGATGTTTCTTCTATTTGCACTCACTAGCTGACTATCTCAGTCCTCTGCGATAGCTCTGTGCACCGGTTTCTTCGCAGACTGTTGCTTCTGCTCTCTGGGATCTCCTTTCCCTTGTGTGCACTTGTCATTTATTTTATTTTAGGAGCTCTTTTAAGATATCTTATGTTTGTTTCTCATTATTTATGATATATCTAATCCTTCTTTGTTTTGCAGGGCTCTTCATCATCAAGATTCTCCTATATTAGCATTCTTCATATTCATTATAATATTTTTTATTAAGTTGCAGCTAATCTCTTGTGATTATCTTTTTGCAGGGTTTATCATTAGATTCTGTGATTATTCTTATCATATTTTTTTATTTCTTTAATAATTAAGTTTAATCATTAAATTTAATTTTATATTCCTTTAACAAAAGTTTAAATTGTTATACTTTTTTTCTATTTAATATCTTTTTAAATCGTTTTAATACCATATTCATTTTGGCTTTATAAATTTATTTCTTTTACTAATCCATCATTTAATTGCAATATAAATTTGTTTCATAATTTACACAAATTTTTTTAAATATTCTTGCATATTGGCGTTCTCTAATCATTAATTTTCTTTCACTTAATTATTATGTCGCAATTTAAACTTACAAGTTCCAATTATTCTATTTGGAGGATGCACATGTCTATTTTATTAAAATCTTGACACCTTTTGGATATTATTTATTCACCAAATTTGAAATCGACATCCACCACTCCTCAGGCTGACCAGGATACCTGGTAGTTCCAAGATGAGGAAGCATTTGGTCTAATTGGATTCTCGTTAAATCCAGACTTATATCATCTTATCTCAGATTGTACTGAGGCTCATCAGGCCTGGCATGTCTTGGAGAACATATTTCAAACTCATGAGAAACCTTTTCCTCTTATTAATCAAGCAAATCAAATTTCTACACCGCAATGTGACATTATTTATCCTTTAAATGATTTTCCTATTTGGTATGACCCATATGATGATGCTTGTTTTTGGGATGATCCCCTCACTTCCTATTTTCCTCATAGAGATAACATGTTACAGTTTGATGATGTTTCTTATTCTCATACATATTCTGCTTTTGATGATATTTTACAACAAGAAGATGAAATTATTGATACGTTTCTCATTGTCACTTTGCCCTCATGTATTACAAGAGATGATGTTCCTATTTTCTCCAAAGTGGATTATGAATTTTGTGACACTCAAATGGTTATTATGGAGGACCAACCTCCTTCTCTAAACTCTAATATTCCTCATTATGATAATAATAATATTATTGATAGTGACTATACTAGCTCTACTTTTGATTATGCATCTAGTGATGATTTCATTTGGTTTACAAAATCTGTTTATGAAATGAATGATTTATTTAATGATTCTCAATCTATTTTTACTTTATCATATTTTACTGATTCATATCTAAAGGGAGATCCCAATTATGGGAGATCCACTTGTGGTTATTATCATTTTTCAGGTAATATTTCTTGGAGAAGAAACTATGATCAATCTCCACATCTACTTGAACATTTGGGCCTATCTCAACAAGCACCTAAACCTGTGTATTACAACACTCAAAGGACCCCTATTTCACAATCGAAGCATATATCAATTCACCATCACCTACTATCAACACAAAGTGAAGAAACACAAGTTTTCCTCCTCTACTACAAGAAGGATAATCCAGTTGCAGATTTTTGTAAAACCCCAAGTAAATATTAAAGGGGGGTGTTAGAATTTAATCTTTACTTGTACTAATGTAAGTAGGATATTCTTATGGAATCCCTACACCTATTTTTGTCTTGTTGTACAAGTGTGAGGATAATTCCTTTTATTGTAATTTATTTTTTAGTTATTCCTCCTTATGAGGAATCCTACACTTGTCTCACACACTATTGAAATGTGGCATACATAGATATGGGAGTTACCATGCAACTCCTCTCTCACATCTCTATTAAAGAGATGTCTCTCATTCTCTTCTTAGATAGACTAAGTAGGTTAATTCTCCTTCTTGAAAACTATTGTATGATCTTGGCTCTCTCTCTCTCTCTCTCTCTCTCTCTCATTCTTAGGAATTTTTTCCCATTCTTTATATCATGGGGGTTTTTTCATGTTTTTCCCCCTTCAAAATCTTTTCTCCTTGTTGCTTGAATCTTTGGTGAATGCTCCTATTTTTTGCACTAATTCATGGTAAATCTTCTTACTCCTGCTCATTGAATTAAACAATTTCCTGTCTCTCTTTATTCTTGTTATTATTTTAACAGATTTACTGGAATATAATATTGGACTCTTTGTTTGGTGGACATAGCCCAATGTTTGGGTGAACCATGTTAAATATTTGTGTCTTTTGTTTGTTTTATTTTCTTTTTGTGTTAACTATATTTTCATGTAGCTGTTAGATTTCTGGTTTTAATCCTAAAATAACACTCCTCTACCATCCTTAGTGTGGAGAGATAATTTCATCTTGGATGTTGTACTTGTATCTCATCACATTGAGATACCTTGCTACCTTTGTTGGATGATATCATTTTTGGGTGCTGATCATGTTGTTGATATTCATCTTTTGTCACTGATGTCAACATATATATCTGTGGAGAAGACAGACTAGTTACTTGACTAGCAAAAGTGTACGGATGATTCAGAATGATCAAAGTTGGATTTATGCAAAAGAATGTGTGTTGACCTTATTCCTAAGGTATCTTGGATTTATGTTTCATATTTTGGAGGTTACAGTTGATTTGGTGAAGACTGGTTTCTGGACTGTAACTTTGATGCTTGAAAGAGCAAGTCTCTATGTTTAACGTATATCTTTCTAGTGAAGATATTTTAGATGAAGCGAGCTTACTGGTGGATAGCCAACATATGTTGGAATAATGGGTTGAGTTTGATTGTTGTTTGATGACTGGTGACATCAATTGTGGCTTGTATTATGGAGAAGACCTATTTGGTGCCTAACTTCAGACATGTAGCGTGTAAAATGAATTGTGAGCGTGGATTGCAGATCTAGAAGTATAAGTGATGGATTATATTTGATGTTTACTTATTTGTACATTAGGAAAGCCTTAATTGGTCGACCTGATTAATTATTTGTATATTAGGAAAGATTAATTGGCCGACCTAATGAATTATTGTAAGAGAGTATATATGAGTGATCTTTTATTTTGAAAATATGTGACAGATATTGAAAAGGAAAAGAAGTGAAAGCTATGAGGGTTGTTTGAATTCTGGATGTAGAACAAAGTTTAGGAGAAGAGTACTTCATTGGAACTGACCAAGCAAAGATAGTTTCTATTAGATAGTTCACTGGATTGTATAATTTCTATATACACTTGTTCAGATTGTGAATACTTGAGGGTGGCTTTAACCTTCTTTGGGCAGTGTGCCTAGGCAATGAGCCTACTATTTCTCTTGACTCCTAATAGGGTTTGTCTCCTAACAGGGACTATGTACTATAATGTTGTAACAAGCTCCTAATAGGGCTAAATCTGTTAACAGGGACACTATACTCTCAGTACATTATTTGTGGGTGCTAATTCCCACTGGGGTTTTACCTTTAACATGGTTTCCTCGACAAAAAATATTGTGTTATGGTGTTGGCATTTACTTTGTTATCATTTACATTTGCAGATTTGGTTTATAAAGTTTAAATTTTAATAATCTATATTACAACTGATTCACCCCCCCCCTCTCAGTTGTCTTGTGGACTGTTATTCCTAATAATTGGTATCAAAGCTTGTGGTCCTTATAGAGAAAGTTTAACAGCTTAAGGTGATCATGAAGATGACTTACTACAAGAAGGATAATCTGAATTTTGATCCTAAAAAATTTGACAGTTGGAAGAACAAGATGAGAACACATTTGCTATGTTTGGGAATTGATTACTGGATGATCACGAAGAAGAATGAAAATATAGTTATTGAGGATGAATTCGAGAAGGCTACTGAAGATCAAAAGAGGTTTTTTTCATGTAATATGGTTGCAAGGGAATATTTGACCAATGCACTTTCAGAAGGAGAATTCACTGAAGTAAAAGACTTGGATTCTGCACATGATATTTGGACAAGATTCGAAGCACTATATGAAGGAGACAAATTTACAAAGAAGGCAAAGATAAAAAATTGGAAGACGAAGATGGAATTGATGAAGATGAGAGAAGATAGGAACATTAGGGCATATGGATAGAGAATTACTAAAGTGGTTACGGGTATTAGAAACTCTAGAGGTACTTACAGTGAGGAAGAAGTGATTGTGAAGATACTAAGATCTTTGACACCTGCATATAGAACCAAAGTACAAGCTATAGAGGAGATTATACCTTTGACACCGAACTTCACTAGAGAGATGTTGATTGGAAAGCTAACTGCATTTGAGGCCACAGAATTAGGAGATACTTTAGCTAAAGTTGAGTCATCATTCAAGGCAATCGTGCACAAGAACAAAAAGACCCTATCTAGAAATTCAAGCACCAATAGTAGTGACCTAAGGGAAGAACTTGGAGCCTATGCTGATGAATGGGAATAGATACAGGAAGAAGAAAGAAAGCTAGATGAAGTTGTGGCACTGATTACTAGAAGAGAAAAGAGAGGTAAGGGAAAATTTGAAGGCAAATCACCTTTGAAATGTTTTTCATGTAACAAGATTGGTCATTTTGCATCTAGATGTCCTACAAGAGTTCCAAAGCACAAACCTAAGTTTTTCAAGTCTAAGTATTCAAAATACAAGGAATGTTATTATGCTAGTGAGGGTATATATGATGATGATGATGGTGACTATGATGAAATTGGATTTATTGGTATTAAGGATGATGAACATATGCATGAAGAAAAATACTTAGTATCCCATGTTGAAAAGAAATCTGAATGGGTTATAGACAGTGGTTGTTCACATCATATGAATGGAGATAAAAATAATTTTGTGAGTTTGAAAAGAGATGATGGTGGTGTTGTCAGATTTGGTGACAATACTCCTAAGCTTATTATTGGAGTTGGATCTATTTCTTTGGATGGAAAGACTAACACTGATAATGTATTACTTGTTGATGGACTTAAGTATAATCTGTTGAGTGTTGGACAATTAGTGGACAAGGGTTATCAATTAAAATTCATTGATGAGAAATTATATATCAGAAGTAAAGAAGGAGACTTGATCGCATCTGGTACTAAATCTAGAGGTAATGTATTTGAATTGAACACATCTGAATCTTCTTGTTTTATTGTGAAGGTTGATGATAGTTGGTTATGGAACATAATATTTTGTCATGTTAACTATGATAAAATTGTGAAGGCGAGAATGGAAAAAGTAGTAAGAGATCTAGCTAAAATTGTGTAGCCATCTAACACTATGTGTAGAGAGTGTGTTATGGGGAAGCAGACTAGAAGCACTTTTAAAAGAAAAACTTATTCAGCAAAAGGGAAGTTGGATCTAGTGCATACAAATCTGTGTGGTCCTACAAGAACAAGATCATACTATGGTGAAAGGTACTTTATACTATTTGTTGATGAATTTTCTAGAATGATGTGGGTGACATACTTGAGAGAGAAATCTGAAGCATTTGACAAATTCAAGTTATTCAAAGCAAAAGTTGAGAATGAATCTGGTTTGAAGATAAAATGTTTGAGATCAGACAGAGGTGGAGAGTTTACATCAAAGCTATTTAATTCATAATGTGAAGAGCATGGAATATACAGACATACATCGGCACCTAAAACTCCACAATAGAATGGGATAGCAGAGCGAAGAAATAAAACTATATTATATGCTGCAAGGACTATGTTGTTGGAATGAAATGTGTCACATGTTCACTGGAGAGAATAAGTTGGCACTGCTGTGTACACCCTAAATAGAATTTAGATCAGAGAAGGTACAAGTAAGACTCCTTATGAGTTATGGTTTGATCATACACCTACTGTAAAATATTTTAGAATATTTGGAAGTAAATGTTATATCAAGAGAGATGATGAGATAGGCAAGTTTGATGCTAGAAGTGATGAAGGAATTTTTCTTGGTTATTCCACTAAGAGTAAAGCATATAATTATTTCAATCTGAGATTGATAAATTTGATTGAAAGTGCCAATGTGAGGATAGATGAAAATTTCCAGATTTAGGAAAGGATATATGACTGTGGTCAGATTACAGAAATGAAAGAGGTTACTACTGAATTTGAAGAACCTTTGATGATCGAAAATGAGATTGAAGATAAAAAGACTGAAGCTACTAAGACACTGAAGACACCAATGTATGTTAAGAAGAACCATCCTGAAGATTAAATTATTGGTGATGCAAGTAAATGTATGATGACTATATCTAGAGCTAGAGATGAAATCTGTTTGATTTCTCAAGTTGAACCAAAGACTACTGATGAAGCATGTAGAGATGAATCTTGGACTAAAGCTATGGAAGAAGAACTTGAACAGATAAAGAAAAACAATACTTGGGAATTGGTTCCAAGACCTAAGAACAAAAATGTGATTGGTAATAAATGGGTTTTCAGAAACAAGATGGATGAGGAAGGAACAGTGGTAAGAAACAAGCCTAGACTAGTATGTAAAGGTTATTTGCAACAAGAAGGAATATACTATGAAGAAACATTTGCTCTTGTTTCTAGATTGGAAGCTGTGAGATTATTTCTTTCTTATGTTGCACATAAAGACTTTAAGGTTTATCAGATGAATGTGAAGTCAGTATTCTTGAATGGTGATCTAGAAGAAGAAGTTTACATTGAGAAACCTGATTTTTTCCTTTGACAGATGATGAAAATATGGTATGCAGACTGAAGAAGGTGCTATATAAATTGAAATAGGAACCAACAGAATGGTATGCAAGACTGGAAAAATATCTACTTTTTCTTGGTTCCAGAAAAGGTAATGCAGACAGTAATTTATATTTGAGAACTGATGAAGATGGAATCTTAATTGTAGAAGTTTTTGTTGATGATATCATTTTTTAAGGCAATGATAAGATGAGTAAGAAGTTTTCTAAATAAATGGAAAATGAATTTGAGATGTCAATGATTGGTGAGATGGAATTTTTTCTTGGTTTGAAAATTAATCATAGTAAGAATGGCATTTTTATATCTTAGACCAAGTATCTTAAGGAAATGTTGAATTTTTTTGGAATGGAAGATTGTAAACCTTTTGGGACACCTATGCTGACTGGACACATACTAACTAATATCGATGAGACTCAAAGTGTTGTACAGATTAAGTGCAAATTGATGATTGGAGGTCTAAAATATCTAACTCACACTAGACCAGATATTACCAATGTAGTTGGAATTGTGGCTAGATATTAGGCAAATCCTAAAGAGACACATTTTGCTGATGTAAAAATAATTTTTAGATATTTGAAAGGGACAATAGAATATGGATTGTGGTATGAAAAATTAGAAGATTTTACTTTGCAAGCTTATATTGATGTTGATTGGGCAAGTAATGTGGATGATAGAAAAACTAAAAGTGGTGGTGTATTTTTCCTTGGGAAAAGATTGGTTTCTTGGTTGAGAAAGAAGAAGAACTATATTCCTCAATCTGTTGCTAAGTTAGAATATGTTTTTTCTACAATAAACTGTACACAAGTTTTTTGGATGAAACAAATGCTAAAGGACATTGGAATAATTTTTGAAGAACCAGTGGTTATCCATTGTGATAAAACTAGCATATTAAATATCTCAAAGAATCTTGTAATGCATTCAAAGACTAAACATATTTCTATTAAGTATCATTTCTTAAGGGAGAAGGTACCAGATAAAGAGATTAAACTAGAGTACATTAGCACAAAGGAATGGATAGCAGATATATTTACTAAACCTTTTCCAAAAGATGCTTATGAATATCTCAGAAGCATGCTTGGGGTGATGACCCCTCCTAGTAGTAATTAATTAATGTAGATATGCATCATTCTAGTGGATCTCAGAGCTATATCATTCTCTAGACTTGATGTATGGATCTACTCCTCAGGAGGAGTGATCGTAGGAGAATACTATGGAGTACATTTGGGTGATCTTGCACCTAGTTGTTGGACATAAAGATTTGAAAAATCTAAACCTTAAAGAAGACTACAGATGAGTTATGGCACCCTTTTCCATTGCTACCAAAGGGGGAAGGAATCTATGTGAAAATCCCTACTATTTTGGGAGATTTGTGTTGAGGATATTGAGAAGATTGTATTGAGAGAGAGTACTTTTGGGTTGATGCATATGGATTTTCCCATATGTTACCATCAATGCCAAAGGGGGCGATTGTTGGATGATATCAATTTTAGGTATTGATCATGTTGTTGATATTCATGTTTTTTTCACTGATATCAACATATATTTCTATAGAGAAGACAAACTGGTTACTTGACTTACAAAAGTGTACGGATACTATACAGATGATTCAGAATGATCGAAGTTGTATTTATGAAGAACAATGTGTGTTGACCTTATTCCTAAGGTCGCTTGGATTTATGTTGCATATTGAAAATGTTACAATTGATTTGGTGAAGACTGGTATCTAGACTATAACTGTGATGCTTGACAAAGCACATCTTTGTGTTTTGGGTATATCTTTCTGGCAAAGATATTTCAGATGAAGCGAGCTTACCGGTGGACATCCGACATATGTTGGAATAATGGGTTGAGTTTTATTGTTGTGTGAAGACTGGTGATGTCAGTTGTGGCTTGTATTCTCAAGAAGACCTATTTGGTGGCTGACTTCAGACATGTAGCATGTAAACTGAATTGTGAGTGTGGATTGCAGATCTGAAAGTATAAGTGATGGATTATATTTGATATTTACTTGTTATAGGTACCACATTTATCTTATCAAGGGGTTATATAATTATTTGTATGTATGAAAGCCTTAATTGGTCGACCTGATTAATTATTTGTATATTAGGAAAGCTTAATTGGCCGGCCTAATGAATTATTGTAAGAAGGTATATATGAGTGATCTTTTCTTTTGAAAAGACATGACAGAGATTGAAAAGGAAAATAAGTGAAAGATGTGAGGCTTGTTTGACTGCTAGATGTAGAGCAGAGTTTATGAGAAGAGTAATTTATTGGAACTGACCATGAAAAGACAATTTCTATCAGACAGTTCACTGGATTGTATATTTTCTATATACACTTGTTCAGATTGTGAAACCTTGAGGGTGGATTTAACCTTCTTTGGGAAATGAGCCTATTATTTCTCTTGAGTCCTAACAGGGTCTGTCTCCTAATAGGGACTATGTACTGTAATGTTGTAACAAGCTCCTAACAGGGCTAAATCTTTTAACAAGGATACTATACTCTCAGTACATTATTTGTGGGTGCTAATTCCCACCGGGGTTTTACCTTTAACAGGGTTTCCTCGACAAAAAGTATCGTGTTATGGTGTTGGTATTTACTATGTTATCATTTACATTTGTAGATTTGGTTTATAGAGTTTAAAGTTTAATAATCTATATTTCTACTTATTCATCCCCCCCTCTCAGTTGTCTTGTGGACTATTATTCCTAACAACCTTTTCTTCATTGTATTCCTTATGTTTTTCCCTTATGTCCAACTTGTAGAACTCTTTGGTGTATCCCTATACATCCATATCCTTTTGTCTCATATTTTGTATCATCTTATAAAATTGGATTTTGTATTCATTAGATAGGAGCTTCTCTTTAATCTTTTCCACCCTCCTATTCCAAGAAGTTATCTTGGGCTTCCCTTTCTCCAACCTATCAACTTATACACAATCCCACCAAAGTAAGGCATGTTACTTCAATATTGACTTGGCCACCTCTACCTTATGATCCTCATCCACTTCTTCACATTAAAAGTATTTATCTAATGCCCCAATCCAATCTATGATCTCTTCTCCATATAGTTTACCTCCATAAATGGGTAAATCTTCTTTATCTTTGTGGTTGTTTTCCTTAACCACCTTTAGGAGCCTCATCATCCTTACATCCTATGGATTCATCTCTTCCTCTTGAGGGGTTTTATTATCACCCTCTTTTTCTTCTTCTTGGTCACTCTCCTCTATGGTGACTCTTTCTCTTCTTTGATTTGTCTCTAAGGCTACAATTTTGGCCAACACACCTTCTTGTGACTTTCTCCTCAATCTCATCTCCCTAACAATGACTAAACTAATTTTTGGAGGCTTCTTGTCTTCAACCTTTCAACCTTTTACCTTCAAGGATATGATACCTAAGCTTTGATATCACTTTGATGTAGAGAAAGGTGGTAGGCTATGGAAAACTAACACAATTCAAAGGGATGAAAAAATGATTTGATTGAACAAGGGAGATCTTTCTCTAAAATCATATATTCAATGTGAGACAAATAACCATAGCTACAAAGCACATCTTTTGGAAAATACTCAAGACTTCAAGAGGCTTGGATTCACCATGTGTGGAATCCCAATCAACACTTCATTATCACTTATAATAAACTATCTAATCTCCCTTCACAAGGTCACTTTGCCTCATGGATCTAAACACACATTAGAGGCTCCATGGTTTAGAAGATGCAACTGACCTAATTAATAACATCTTATCCCTAGTAATTCCAACATATAAACACCCTTTATAACCACCAAAACCACTAGTTACTCCAACTAATACACTTCCCACATAACCTATCCTAGTTTCTTCTAGACCTCAATTGTGACAAAACATAGCATAAATCCCAAGATGGGGCAGATATCCATAGACCAATTGTTGGGATAATGGAGAGATGTGTACTAAGAGGGGATGGGTGAATCAGTATCCTTAAAACTTTTAAACTAATATTTGTAACCAAATATTCTGTAATAACCGACTGAGTAGATTGCCTACACCAAACATGTAATGTCACTACTGAAATGTAAATACATGTAAAGTAAACAATACACATACATGAAATTTAAGTACTCATGACACTATTATTTTTGCATCGCAAAAAACTCTTGCTAGAAGGTAAAAACTACGGTGGGGATGAGACCCACAAAACTTCACTACTGCAGTAAATAAAGTAGCATGTTAAAGCTTACAAAGATTGATTACTTCTGATGATCATACCCTATTAGGAGTAACAATGAGATCGATTAGATCTACCTCATGAGAGGATTTAGCAACACAAAGTATGTGTGCACTCGGTTAAGAGATTTACATAAAGACAGTTAATTCTACTCTGTTAGGAGAATTTTGGGTCTATTACAATTGTTAGAGAGTAACAAAATTGTGATCTGAACAAATTAAAGTATCACTATTGTTGATATAGATCCTTTAAGTGCATATAATATATACCACCTTAATGTGAATGATAATACCTTCTTCTCTTTTCTGCTCGGTAGCCTTGCCTCTATTCTAAAAACTTATTACTGCAATGTAGTCTTTGTCCTAAAACCATTGTCTGATCTCTGATGTCTGTAGTATGGTAGCTACTTGATCAACATACATTAAAAATGACATCTTTACATTATATATATATAACTTCTTGACCTAATTAGGGTTTTATAATAACATCCCTAACCTAAGATCAATGGTGTACATAATTAACCTCGATCATCTAAACATAGGAGATATAAACAATTAATGTTGTGAATCTATAATTAATGTTCTCTTCGATCATTGTAAATCATTATCTAGGTCGGCAAAAATTTGTTATCTAGATTGATGTGCCATAACAAAATTTTATGTGGCCTCTAGTCCACTCGGTAAATGTTTTCTCTCGGTGCTCAGTGTTCTCTATGTATCTTGGTTATACTGTGTATCTCAGTAAAGTCTGACTGCTCGATAATCACTACAATCGGATAACTCTACGCGTGATCAGTGCTCTAGGTTAACTCTGTAATCTTATGATTATACCAACTGGTCTGTTTGTGACACTGTTACCGGCTGTCCATTTGAGTGATTGAATACTAATGACAACCTCCAAAGCTCATTTGGAGTAACACCCAAAAAAATTTAAAGTACCCTTTTGGAAGACTCCAAAACATATCAAGTTGGACCATATGAATATTTTGGAACACTTGCCTCAAATAAGGACTGTTATTGCTACTTCAAGGCCTAATTAGGCCACTTCTCCAAATAAATTATAAGAATTCTTGATCCCAACTTATAAATTTTTGTTTCAAAGGTTGTAACAAGTTAAAAAAGGACTAAATCAAGTAGCTTTAGGGTTTTTTAAGTTCATTATACACCTATTTCACAAAACCCTCATTGCTACCCTGTTAACAAGGTGAAAAAGCATGAGTTTCTTGCCTAGGATATCATCTTATTGCCCAAAAACCACTTATTCTGAGTCTTCTAACTTAAAAATTATAAAATAAACTCCCTCAACTTTCAAACCACAAATTTATATTGGATTCCACCGCTGAAAAGAAGATAATTTTTTTTTGTCAAACCCTCCTACTCACGGGTTTTCAAGCCTTTCATTACAAAAAATGCAATAAATTTCGTTATACTACATGAAAATCCCCCAAACTGGTTGAAACAAGAAGTAGATTCAATGCCTTTTCAAATAGAATTGGTTTGAAAACAAAATTTTTTTGTACAAGGTCGTACAAAGAAGAATAATAGTCAGAATTACAGGAAAATAGTCTATATTTTATTGAATTCTGCTTCCCACTATTTCCAACTGGCTCTCCTCATTATGGAGGCATATTACAATGTTTTAAAACTCTCAAAACTGAAATCCCAACTGGTACAACTAAATTTTGAACTTTGTGACTGTTCAACTTCTATTTTGTGTAAAATGACATTATTGCAAAATTGCAAAGTTGCAAAGAAAATTTTGCAAATTACTAACAAGACTTTCCCTATATGACTTCTAAACATCAAAAAATGTCTAATAAGGTGTAGTAACCCTTTCTACATGATTACATGTACATTAGAATCCACATTTGACAATTTTTCTACCATTGACAATATTTGGCCCCATAGACCTACTGATCAACATGACTCTACAATAGAGGTCAAAACACTAAAAATGGTCCATAGGACCTTATTATTGATCTTAACATGAAACACAACTTAAAATACTAAAACTTTCCTCATGGAGGCATGTGATCACATTGGGTGTCCCTGCACCAAAACCAAATTGTGATTTATCTTTTTTTTTAAAGATAACATTTTGAATATTGATTGGGTAGTGATATTTATTTCTAGAGGCCCTTAGAAAAATAACATAGGTTGATACCACCTAGAAATACAAGGCTAGATACGGACAACAACAAAAATATTCCAATCTGGACTTTGATACAATCTTATTAGTCAACATGGGTATGAAAGGCTTCAAATAACTTGCAAATGCCAATGCAAGAAGATCACCAATAGAATAATGCATAGTTCTTGGATGTTGGTCAATGTGGAAGATGTACTAACTCCATATTCTATCACAAATAATGGATATTGGACCCTCAAATAAATTTGATATCTAAGACAAGGTTAAGTTGCATCAAGAGTGTGAAAAAATGGATATTTTGTGCAAATCATGGATCCCACTTAAGTACAATTATGAGTCTCCTATCCTAAAACCACAACATCAATTTCTCTAAACCTTCACCTGCTATGCATGTTGATAGGGCACACCATGGTTCTATTGTAGAATGGTGAGAAAACACAAACCAAATATAATGGAAAGATATATAGAAGATAGCCCTTGATATTAGGATTCCCACATCCCTCGAGATCCTTCTTCTCTAATGCCATATAATAATTTGGACGAAAAAGATAGAAGTTGTATAAGTTATGCGTGAAATAAAAATCCTTCTTTTTATTCATATCAAATACATATTAAATATATATAGGATCACATATCTTATATTATAGGAAATTTCCTATAACAACTCTCCTAAATATATGAGTTTATTTAACAACTCAAATGCCTATAAACTCTCATACAACCATTATAATATATTTATCTACACAAGCTATTTTAACACTTGTTTCTCAATAAATTAATATTAACGTACATATTGTAACAAACCTTATTAATTTATGCATCCTATGATGCTATATTCCAAACACTTATGTGAACACTAATTTCTAACACTTAGGTCAATTTAAAATAAGAAGAAATTGAGGGGGAAATGATATAGAAGGTAAGGGTCATGGTGCGTCAATTAGAATGGATATACTCAATAAGTAGAGTGTAGAGGCCCTACAATTCATTCTTAGTAGGGAGGTTTTGATGGGGATTAAAATGATGAGATCTAGCACCAAAAAAATTTCAAAAGGCAATAAGAAGAAGAATTTCTTGAAGAGCATCATGAAGAAAATTCTAATCATAGAGAAAAGGAAGAAGATCCCTATAATGACCAGTATGAAAAACAAGATAAAGGTCAAGAGCCTGAAGAAGAAGAGCCTCCAAAACTATATATATATATATATATATATATATAT
>MU225553.1:4636714-4647416 GCA_018584345.1 Thuja plicata
GTTCAACCACATACCTGATGTTGTAGATACATAATGAATCTTACAGCCACATATGCCAAATAGATTAACAGGGTTATTAAATCCCTCTGTTCATTAACGTGTTGATAACATAAAAAGATGGAATATGATATTAACCTTGGGTACTAGATATGCTGCTAGCATAGGGTCTGGCTCTTCATGATCTAGAATAAGCTTCATTCCTATATCCCTTGGTGTGTAGCTTAGAAGATGGAAATCCTTCGTGCACTACAGTCCTCCTTCACTCGCTGCAACACTTCATATAATTTTCCCGTAAAAATGAAATGAGAATTGAAATATTTTTTTTAAGTTATATGCCCGTGTTTGTCAATATTTCGACCGACAAGGTATTGGTCGAAATATCGACCAACACGGGCATGGATTAAAAAAAAAAAAATTTCCTTCTATAATCCGACCAACCTAAACCTTTTTAATTAATGGTCGATAATTTTGGTAGAAAAATGAGGCCAAATGTACTAGTGTACCTATTTCTTCACCATTTGAAGAGAAGTGACCTAAGAAAAGTAGAGATCAGAGAGTATTAGACTATCTGACAGCTATATTGCGTGATCGATCAAAGTGGGAATTCAGAATTTAGCATGATTAAGGTATTTACATCATCTACTCATACAAAATTTATGGATGCACCTTTGATTTATGATGTTGTAGATCGAGCTAGATACAAATTAAAGAAAAATCAATTTAATTCTTGTGAACATGACCCTAAAGGAGCATTTTCCTAGACACCACACAACGTCTTGCATGTAGAGGATATTAGGGCTTACATTCATTGCAAGTATGATATATTGGGTATTGATGAGATTTCTACTGAGATAGAATACATGAATGATGATGGTAAAATGAAGGATGAATTCAAACACATAGATAACCTAAGAATTATGAAAATGTTAGATTTGTATGAATTCAACAAAGATGAATGGTTCAAAATCTTACTTAGCAGAGTTCATGATCAATTCAACTGGATAGGAGAGAAACCTATAAAGATCTATAGTCAGTTGATTCATGATATAACTGGGTTAGACAACACTGGAGTTATCCCTATGGTAGAGAAGCACATAAAGAAACAAGTTGAAACCCTAACACATTCTAAATGGGATAGATGAGATATGAAAGTGAATGATATTTTCTAGCAGGATGTTAGACTAATTGAGATGATACTTGGATACAAATTTTACTACAACACTGGACCTAATTCAGTTTTAACATGAGTCATTATGATGGATTACAGGATGGTAAAGGAAAACACTACATATAACCTATGTGAGGTTCTAGCACAACTTTTGGAGAATGTAAAGCTAGTCAAGAAGAATAAATCTAAGACATTTAGATTTTTCTCACTTCTAGTTCATATGTATATCCACATTGAACATAAGTTCCCTGGCATGCACCCTAGAGAAAGGTATGACAACATACCCACTGGTATTTAGACTTCACATAGCTACCAAAGACAAAACAACACATGGGTAGATGCAGAACTATTTGGCATGATTAACATTCTTCAGAGGCAAATGAAAGAGAGATTCAAAATTCCTGAAGAGTTACTTGAGAAATATAAGGATACAATATGTTTCATGGTTGAAATTTATTGTGTATGTTTTGAGGCAATTATACCAAGAAATAAATAGTGTTATTCATGGGTTATGAAGTCAGTTTAGAGGTTCTGGTTATGCAAATTGTACATGTATTGGCATCTAAATTTGATACATATGAGGAGAGATGTGGCATATATGAAGAGAAATCAGCTAAGGTCAAAGAAGAAAAAACTAGAGGCTTAAGAAAGAGAAGAGTGGAGAATATAGTTGATGATTGTGCAGCTAAGGCAGGTATTAGTAAAGAACATATGAGAGAAGTAAGGAAGAAGATAGTAGACAGATCTTCTGGGTTGGAAAGTACTTCTACTGCAGCCCTTCTACCTCCAGAGCTTGAGCAAATAGTTAGTCCTAGTTCTACTATTATTGATGTTACTACACCCTCACCACGATAGAATACTTCATAGGCAGAAAATATTGTTCCTCGGTGAAACACTAGGTCCACTAAACTGGACTTACCTCCTAAGAAGTAGAGGACTGAAGAAGTAGAAGAAAAGAAAGTTGAGAAAGAGACCACATGTGACAGACAGGTATGGAAGCCTAATATAAAGATGTTAGAGAAGAGCAATATTGAGCAAGGAAAGCTTGTTTAAGTGAACAAATATTATGACATGTATGAAGAATCTGAAAAACTAGTGATTGAGGACATAGTAATTAACCATTTACTTATTTTCAAAAATAATCTATTAGAGATAGAAGGAAGTATACCCGAGGAATTGTATGGAAAACTGGAAATTAGAAAACAAATTGCACATATTGAAGATGAGGCTATAAGAATGAGCTATTGAGGACATGTTTCCAATAGTTTCAGTACATGAGAGAGAAATAATATTGGGAGCACTCAAACATTTGTTAAGAACCAAAGTAAGATTAGTGAAAATTATGGGCAGGAAATATGAAGTTTTAGAAGAGACTCAGAAGGCATTAGGTCAAATACTTATGAGTAGTATTCCTGAGAAGAATCCACCTCCTAAACCTACTATGCCTACACCTTTAGGAATTGGAGAGAGCTCTAAGACAATTGAGGTAAGTGTTAAGAAGAGAGAAGATATCATGCAACCAGATTTCTATGTTTCCTGTGTGCCTGTGACCCTTGACACTTCACTTGATGAGAAAGAACCATTTGAAGGGAACATCGATAATAAAATGGTTGATGAAGAAGAACAAAAAGAAGAAGAATAGAAAAAGGTAGAGCAAAAAGAAGAAGAGGCAAGAGTTGAAGTAAAAACCAAAATTGACACATCTATTATTCTATTGTTGGCAAGCAAAGACAAATTAGTAATAATATATGTTGACAGCATGGATGAGGATAAACTGATGAGACTATCCTTCTGTTAGAATGAATTTAGAATAACTAAGAGGGGAGGGGTGAATCATTTATCCTCAGGTCTAGATGTAGAAAATAAAAACTTTCTGTACTTCAGATCTACTCGGCAGCAGTAGCATAAATCAATAACTTTAATCATGCAGTTTACTGTTAATTAAAATTAACTTGCAGAAACATAACAGTAAAGAAAACTATAAGCATTCACACAAGTTGACACAAGTATTTAACATGGAAACCCAATATGGGAAAAACTTCCAGTAACATGCTACCAAGTTTTCACTCTTCTGAAGTGATGCCCTGTGAGGAGCCAACCCTGTTAAAGGTTACAATAACACACTGCTAGGTGTGACCTGGTTAAAGGATCTCGTCACCCTGTCAGGAGTGGCCTTGTTAGAGGACTTAGAACATTCTAATCTGAATTTCACCTTGTTAGAGGATTTATACAAATGACTATTAAGTCAACCTTGCTAAAAGATTTAACTGATACAATGGTAAGAAAGTAATCAGTAGTTTGTGATCTGGTACATACAACTTAATTTGCAATTTAGATCCAATTATAGCTCTGATGTTAGCTTACTGGATAGCCTGCATTGTCATTTCAACCTTCTGATCTGCTTGAAAATCTGTCAAGCAATCACACATGCAACTTTCTGCTTCTACCTTTTCACCTTCTCTGCTAGATCATGCTAAACAGTAAATCAACTATGCAAACCTCTTGCATACACATCCATTCATCCACTTTCCCACTCAATGAATAACCTCTGAGGTTATCGTATACCTCTCTATCTAGGTCAGATAAATCTTTTGTCTCTTAAACAAGATTGTAGATCTTAGGTTAGGTCAGATCCAATGGATCATTCCATCTTTGCATTACATTTGCTTCTCCAAAGTAGTCTCTAATTAAATCTTGAAACCATGCATTAATTACGGTTACCCATACATTAAATGACATGGATCAATCTTTAATTAACATTACATATCCCAATAAAATTAACTAAGTCGGCCAGAGATCTCAAATCTCATCATTAATCCAATTACTGTAAGTCAGCCAACATCACTGTTTCCACTCGGCATTTTCAATGGTGCTCAGCATTGAGCAAATTTTTTCTCATCACAAGCAAATTTACTCGGCACAAGCAACTTTTCTCATCATGAGAAACTTTTCTTGGCACAAGCCAAACTTGCTCAGCACAGAACAGCCAGAAAAACTATCTTTGAAAGATAAACAACAAATTACTTTGCCAGAGTGCCAACTGATCAAGTACCCTTTGAATTTCCTTAACTCAACCATTCACTTGGTCTTCTTGTTAAATTTTTTTCATCAACAATAGATATGGTACTCAAAAAAATAACAATAGTCTCACCAATTAAGGTTTGACATCAATGACAAAATAACAATTGCTTGCAATGTCACTTTCCAACATGTTCATCACATTCTCAGAGCCAAAAGAGAGATATGAGAAGAAAGGTGAAAAGAAGACTAAGGTAATGACTAGGAAAATTGATACTATGAATAAACTGCTTCCAGTACCTATTGTTTTTCAAAGTAAAGATGAAGTAGAGAACTTGAAATTGGCACTAGATGATTTTGATGGTCACTATGAGTCTTTAGTGAAGATTGCTGAAGAGAAGGTAGAGAAAATTTATTTAGAAAAGAAGTTGGTGGAAATATACCAGTCTATTTCATGGGACTTGGGCATTCTGCGATCAGCTACATCAAAGGCCAAAAGTTGTGTTGCACATAGAAGGATGCTATTCAGCTATTGCATGAACCCTATCAGACACATCTAGAATATTGAAGACATTATTGCAAAGGACAGGGAAACTTTGAAAAACATGATGGATAGTTGTGAGACCTCCTCACAATCTATAATAGAGATGGATAGAGAGGTAACAATGATTCTTGATAAGTTGAATGTATTAGATATAGAGAAAGGGAGAGTAATGAAAAGATTTGGTTTGCTGAAGAGCCTAATCACTCCTAAGCTATCAATTCTCGAAGCTCATCTATCTCACATGGAGAAGACTGTAGAATCATTGACAAAATATATGACCAAAGAGTTAAAAGCAGAATAGACATCATCCTATGCACTGAATGGACTAATTCATGTTTTTAAGTTATTGGTAGAGTCACGAATTGCAGAAGTGAAGATCTTGGAAGATTCCTTTCAAGATATTTTGAAACTGGTGAGCAAGTATTAATTCTAAATTTTTGTAAATTTTGGATGCACCTTTTCCATTGTTGTAAAATGGGGAGAAGAGAGAAAAGAAAAATGAGAGAAGTAGTAGAGAAGAGAATAGTTTTGTGTTGGAACACTTAGTCATTTTTTTGATAAGTGTTTCCATCAATGCCAAAGGGAGAGATTGTTGGAAAGTGATGAATTTGGTATGTTATGAGACACTTAATGGTTATCATTTATGACAACACATCTGATAGTATGATCGATATAAGTACAATTTTGATGATTCAGTTCTGAAATCGACTAAGTATAGAAATAGATTTACAAAGTATAACAGTATTTTTTTAGAAAGCAAACATCAAGTACAATGTTTGATGGATAGAGAGATTAGAGGAAGATACTATGGAGTATGTATGACCTACACCTAAGATCGATTTGGTTTTGGTGATGATTATAGAGAGTTAAAGAGATTTGAAGACATGCGCAGATAGCAGAACAACGTAACAGAGTAGTTGAACAGTTGTGAGGATTAAGGGAGTATGATGTGGACTCCTAGTGTGCTAAGTTGGATTATGATTATGGATAAACTATATTTTATTTATGTAAGAGCACCGACTTTATATTCACTCTTTACATTATTAATTCTATTTTGTAATAGAGAGCTGACTGGAAGATTATGTATTAAAGAGCCGACTAGATGATGAAAAAGATATATATATATATATATATATATATATATGGAGAACATTTTGTAAAGCAAAGATGAAAGATGTAATTTATGGTATATGGATGGATATGTATGCGAATGAGATGTCTGATAACATATGAGAGATCAAAGATTGACAGAGATTATTGAGAGCTACAACTGGAACTATCTAAGCATTGGAGATGCTTGTTTTTATTCATTTCTGAGAACAATTTTCTGGAGTATTGATTGTAAGAGATGTAAGCTCAGTTTAACTCTAACAGGGTGTTGTATATCTTTAACGGGGTTTTTATTCCTTTAACCAGGAAATGTACTATGTAATATTCAGCTCCTAACAGGGCTAGGTCTCCTAAGAGGGGCATTATACTTTAGTGCATGCTTGTGGGTACCATCCCCACTAGGGTTTTCCCTTGGCCAGGGTTTCCTTGCCAACAAATCATGGTGTAATGAGTTGTTGTTAGGATTGGATAATACTAAGAGGGGGCGTGAATCAATATTATAATAGTTAATTAAATTCTTCAACCACTTGAACATTAACCATACAATTGCAGTAAAGGAAAGAACATAAAAAAATAACACAGAACTCATAACACCATGATTTGTTTATGAGGAAACCCTGGCCAAGGGAAAACCCCAGTGGGGATGATACCCACAAGCATGTACTAAATTATAATTTCCCTGTAAGAAGACCTAGCCCTGTTAGGATCTGACTATTACATAGTACATTTCCTTGTTAAAGGAATAACAACCCTATTAAAGGTTCACAACACCCTGTTAGGGGCCAATGAGCTTACAACTCTTACAATGTAATTCTGTTCAAAAGGTTCTCAGTGATGAACAAAAACAAGCATCACAAATGCTTTGATAGTTCCTTTATAGCTCTGTCATTCTCTGCTCTGCCATTCGCATGTCTACTCTGTATATCCTTCACTTTCTCACAACTTATAATATTTACCAAAAAGATCTCATATATATATATATATATATATATATCTTTTTAACTTTACAAAGTCGGCTCTCAGAATAAATATTACAAATAGTACTAAGTCGGCCTTCAATACAAAATACATTTAATATAGTAAATATCAAATGCATAGTCGGCGCTCTTGCATAGTCAAAGTATAGACTATCAATAACAAAAATGTGTCTTCAATTTCCTGGGGTCCAAGTCATACTCCCTTTTTCCTCGTTGGTGTCCAACTGCTCTGTGTCACTTTTCTCTGATGTCTGTCAGTCTTCAAATCCTCATAACTCTCCGTACAGTTATCCAAAACCAAATCAATCTTAGGTGTATGTCAGAAATACTCCATACTATCTTCCACTAAGCTCGCATGCCTTAATTCATTGATCTCTGTCTTCGATATCCAAAACAATACTATACCTCTGTTTCTGTACTTAGTCAATTTTGGACATACCAAAACTTAACTTCAAAACAATCAATCTTAAACCTAGATGTGTTGCAATAAATGACAACCAAAAAGTGAATCACATTACCCAAATTGATCACTTGCCAACAATCAGAGAGAAATCCTAACAGCTTGAGGGAGATCCAAATGGATTTGAATGGTTTACAGGAGAACTTTGAAGCTGCACTTGAAGATCTTGACAATGCTAAAGTAGAAAATGGAGAATTGAAGTTCAACCTCTGAAGAGCTGATAAATTCGTAAAGAAATTGAAAGAACAACTTGAACTTTCCAGAAGTCAGAGAGAAGATCTTGTGGTTCAAATAAAAGAATTTTCAGATGAGGACAATTCAAATCAGGTGAAGCAACTAAAAGAAGAGATTGAGACTCTGAAGCTTGAGAACAAGAATATGGCTAAAGAAATGTAGATACAGGAGGATGCTAAGAAGAAAGATAAAGAAACCTTGAACAATGCATTGAATCAAATGAAATATGAAGCTAACAACTACAAGAACAAATACTTAGAACTAGAGAAATACAATCAAATTGTGAAAGGTGAACTAGCTGAAGCAAAGACACATTTTGAGAAACTTCACACCAGCAGTGACTTGATTGATGAACAGTTAGACAAGAAGAAACCTAAAGGTGACATGACTGGTATTGGCTTCAATGAAGCTGAATGTTCAAAGAATCAGGAAGAGAAATCAGTAGAGAAGATTGATGCTAAGAAACTATCTATTGAAGAACCTAATGAGAAGATCAAACCTTTCAAAGGCAGATGCTTTGGTTGCAACAGATTTGGACACATGAAGAGAGATGGGGAACATATGAGGAGAAGTCAAAGAAGGTAAGAGAAGAAAATTATAGAGGATAGAGGAAGAGAAATATTGCTAATCTTATTCATGACTGTGGAGTAAAGGTTGGTCTATCTGAGGAAGAAATGAAAGATATGAAGAAGAAGATGGCAGATAGATCCCTTGGAGTAGCTAGTGGAAACACTAATGCCCCTTCCACCCCTGAAGTAATTATGGTTGATAACACACCTCCACCACACCAGCAAGCAGAACAAGTGAAGGAAGTTACTTCTAGAGTAACTAGATCTAGTATGCAGACAAAAGAGAAGAATGCAGATGAAGAAGAGAAGAAAACTGAGAAGAATAAAGCATGGAAACTTGACATTAAAATGTTGGAGAAAAGAGAAATTGAACAAGGAAAATTGGTTTCAATTGATAAATATTATGACAGATATGAAGAAGAAGATAAACTAAAAAATTAAGATATTGTAATAGAACACGTGCTTATTTTCAAGAAGACACTTTTGGAAGTTGAAGGAAGCATATCCTCAGATTTGTATACAAAATTGGAAAGCAAAAAACGTTTGGCACAAATTGAAGATGATCAAATTAGAAACAAAGAGATTAATGACATGCTACATGTGTTATTTGTACAAGAGAGAGATACTATAGTCAAAGAATTGAAACCCCTGTTGAGAACAAAGACAATATTACTAAAGATAATGGCGAGGAAATATGATGAAGTGACTGAGGAAACTCATAAGGCACTTGAGAAGATACTGTTGAGAACTACTTTTGTCAAGCCCCAACCTCCTAAGACAAATTTACCTACACAATTGAGAATGGATGGAAACACAAAGGACACAGAGACTAATGATGAAGAGAGTAAAGAAGACACTACTGCATATTTTTATGTTTCTGGTGTGGCAGTAACACTAGACCCCTCACAAGATGAGAAGGACCCTTTTGCAGGAACCATGGACACTTTTATTGTTGATGAACCTGAGAAGGAAGAGGAGAATAAGGAAGATGAGCAAAAAGAAGATGAGAAGGAAGAGGTAACTTTACCATCTAGCTTATTGTTGGCAAGTAGTAATGTAAATGTCGATAACATGGATGAAGATGAACTAGTGAAACTGGCATTCACCATACTGAACAAAGAAAAGGTGAAATCAGTACAGAAAGGAGATAAGAAAACAAAGGTGATTTCAAGAGCTATTGATACTATGAATAAATTGCTTCTAGTACCCTTAGTATTCCAGAACAAAGATGGTATTGATAACTTGAAAGTCACACTTGATGAGTTTGATGGTCATTTTGAAAATTTGCTGAAGACTGCAGAGGAGAAAGAAGAGAAAACATGTGAAGAGAAGAAGCTGATAAAAGTATGCAAGTCCATCTCATGGGACTTAGGAGTTGTGAAAACTTGTCTGATAAATGCAAAGAACTGCATTACACATGGGAGAAAGTTATTTGGTTACAACATGAATCCTATTAGACACATTTAGAATGTTGAAGATATTATTGCCAAGGAAAGGGCAACTTTGAATAGGTTAATGGATGGTTGTGAAACATATTCACAGACCACTACAAATTTATACACAGAAGTGACAAAGATATTGGCTAAGATCAGTGTATTGGAGAATGAGAAGGAGAGAATACTAAACAAATTCAATTTACTGAGGAACTTCATTACTCTGAAGCTATCAATACTTGAGGCACATCTGACAAATTTAGAAAAGACTACATATTCATTGGCTAAAGGCTTACCCACAGACTTGAAGAATGTTGAAACTAAATCTTTTGCATTGAATGGATTGATTCATATAAGTCAGATTTTGTTTAAGACATGGAGCTCTGAAGTGAAGATTTTGGAAGATTCCTTCCAAGACATTATAAAACTTGTGATCAAGAAGTGATACTTATTTGTATGCACCTTTTTCATTGTTGTCAAAGGGAGAGAAGAGAAGAGAGAACAAAAAAAAAATGAATGAAGAAGTGAAGAGAGAACAAAAAACATATATATTAAAGAAAAGAAAATGAAAAAGATGAGGAGAAGAAGTGGAGACAGTTTTATTTTGTTGGAACACTTAGTACCTTTTTTTTGTTAAGTGTTTCCATTAATGGAAAAGGGAGAGATTGTTGGCAAGTGATCAATTTGGATAATGTGATTCACTTTTTGGTTTTCATTTACGGCAACACATCTAGGTTTAATATCGATTGTTTTGAAGTTAAGTTTTGGTATGTCCAAAATTGACTAAGTACAGAAATAGAGGTACAATATTGTTTTGGATATCGAAGATAGAGATCGATGAATTAAGGCATGTGAGCTTAGTAGAAGATAGTATGGAGTATTTTTGACATACACCTAAGATCAATCTGGTTTTGGATAACTGTACGGAGAGTTATGAAGATTTGAAGACTGACAGACAGCAGAGAACAGCGACACAGAGCAGTTGGACACCAACAAAGAATAAGGGAGTATGACTTGGACCCCAGAAAATCGAAGGCACATTTTTGTTATTGATAGTATATAATTTGAATATGCAAGAGCACCAACTATGCATTTGATATTTACTATATTAAATATATTTTTTATTGAAGGCCGACTTAGTACTGTTTGTAATATTTATTCTGAGAGCTGACTTTGTAAAGTTAATATA
>MU225553.1:4648047-4675615 GCA_018584345.1 Thuja plicata
TAATACTGATTCCCCCCCCCCCCCCCTTCTCAGTATTACTTAATCTTAACACCAATCAAGGCTAAAATAAAAATTCAGAGTCAATTAGGATATGGGGATGCCCAAAATGCACATGGAGTCAAGGTCTAAAATTGGAATAAATACAAAAGGCTACCCATGATAAAATAGGGCATATGTGTACAAGAGGTGATAAATGAATTAAATAATCAAAGGGGCCACATATAAAGTAAATTAAGAGAGGAAATATATATTTAAATAAATTTATTAATTAAATGCACAATAAAGTACTATGACGCATAGAATAATGAACACACACTAAAATGGGTGCTAAATAAGCATGTAATTGTACATCTCTGGAAAAATGTGTGATGAAAATGTGTCACACTTCTATGAATCATTCCATTCAAGGTTGCTCAAGAATGAGGCCTCAAATATTGACTCATAGCTCTCTAGTCATGGAGTGCAAAGGTTTGTAATTGAGGCCCTCAGATTGACCTAGTTAGTGCCCATGCAAGTACACCATGAAATGAGAGATTCAATGCATGAAAATGAGATCTACTATATATGATTGCATTGCAAGAAAGGAAATTTAATCTAAATGATAACAATGCATGATTAATCTATGAAAGGAAATACAAATGCAAGATTAATCTATGAAAAGAAATATGAATCTAATCTACATGAATAGCCATGGATGCAAGAAGAAGAAGACAAGAAGAGAGAAGTTGCAATATCCAAGCCAAAGTGCTCAAATCCTCCTCCAAAATTGCTCTCCAAACCTGCAACATAACAATAGCATAAAATCTTCATTATCAAATGAGAAGGAGAGGTTTCCTTTTAAAGAGAAATGGACGGTAGAGATTAAGAGGCAAAAATCAAAGGCTATGATTAAGAGGCAAAAAGCCCACCACTTAGGAAGATGTGTAGAAAAAGAAACTTTTATTTAATTTTTATTTAATTTATTTCTTTTTTCATCAAATAAAGTGCTTTAAGGGGGGATTTTTTTTTATTTAATTAAAAGAGGGGTTTTCTTTATAATTAAATAGATTAGAAGAATTTTATTTAATTAAATGGGAGGAATTTTAATTTAATTAATTAAGATGAATTTAATTAAAAGGGAGATTAAATATTTTAATTAAATAAAAATGATCAAACCTTAGGAAATATTACAATAATTGAATTAATTACAATTTGATCAAGGAAATTGATTTGAATTGAAAATGTTCCAAAGCATTGATTCAGGAAATTTGATAAATTGATAAAATGATAAATGGGGCCCAAAGTCTAGGCAACCATTTTAGGGTGCATACATTTGCCCCTTTGACTAATGTGTGGTCAATTTGGGAACACATGTAGTCAAAGAATGCAGTTAAAGTGTGAGTTCGATTTGGGATCACAAAACAACCCAGACGTTGGTCAATTTGGGAACACATCAGGACAAAAAAAATAAGCAGATTGAAAAAGACAAAGTCAACACCATTGTAAATAAGTAATTGACATGTCCGAGATAAGAATCTCAAGAAAGACTGATATAATTGATAAAGTTGAATCAAGGATTGAAGTTTAATAGGTACTGCCCCCTCGTGATCGAAATCGAAATGAGATGGACGAGAAACAGTAAATTGGTAAATTTGATCAAATCGAACTAAAGATAAGGTTCTTGATGTAAGATGAAAGATATAAGAATCACAGAACCAAGGTAGATCATCCAGTGCAAAAGATTATGCCCCAAGTTTAAATTAGAAGAAGAAGAAGAAGAAGAAGTGGGGTGAAAGTGAATGGAAGGTAGAAGTTTGGAAGAGGTGGAAAGAAATGGAGAGAAGAAAGAGAATTTTCCTTAAGAAAGGGAATGCCCCCAAAATCAATCAACTGTTTAAGATATAAAATTTTGATTGAGATCACAAAAGAAGATAAGGAAATGAAGATCAGAACGTGATCATAGTTAATTAAAAGTCCACAAGAAAGATGAAGGAAAACCCTCTCAAACTCATAATGCATTCTAAAATTCAAACTAACATGAGGTCTAACATTGCAAACTACATGAAAATGCAAAGGTGTACTTGCAATAAAGCAACTGCAACATAGGAATTTGTGTTCATCATTCATTAGAGAATGTTAAGGAACTTATTTTCATCACTGGGCCATTATTAATGAACATCAAAAAATCACACAATCATCACTAGTCACAAGTGCAACTATGAAGATATGAATGTGATTTATATCGGATTGGAATGTTGAAAGATTCTAACATAAGCATCAAAGACATAATGGTCAAGATGACTGTGATGTTAGCTTACCCAATTTAATATAGCAAAACCACGCTCGCATCAAGGCATAGAGGCCAGGATGACCAGCAGAATGGTTGTGCAAAAATAGTGAAGCATAAAGCAGGAAGCAAATAAAAACATGTTCCATGCCCCAAGTCCTCTAGCTATGCATCACGGAGAGACTTATGAGATAAGGACACTCAATGAAAATCAATAATAGTCAGCACATAAAGAAAAGATCATGACATAGCTCAAGCATTAAGTGTTGCGTTTAGAATTTTAAGCGTGTTAACTGATACTGAGTTCCAAGGATAAGGATTGAATGCTTGCAAGAAGGTAAGACCACATGACAAAACAGGGTAAGACCAAACTGATAAGTGTTGAAAAACACTCAATGTCAATGGTTATATTGAAAAATACACTTGGGATGGTGTTGAAAAACACCATTTGTGAGATGTCCTAAAGACTAACACATCCAAGAGACCAAAGCTAACACAATTATGTCCCCTAGACAAAGACAAAGACCAATTCCAAACCAAGGCAACAAGGAAAAAGCATGATGGAGAGAGGCTAAGTGTCAAGGACACGCTGTAAGAAACAGGGGTGCAAAGGCCTCAAGTAGCGCCCGTTTTCAGGTTTTCACCACTTGGATTTTATTACAATTTTTTATCTTTCATTTTTTCATTTTTTTCTTCTTCTTTTTTCAGGACTTTTTATAATTTTTTTGAATTTTTAAATTTTTTATTTATTTTTATTTTTTTGTATTTTTGGAATATATAATTTTTTTGAAGATACATCAAAGCGCCTATTGCTAGGTTTTCACTAAGATGATCATTTTCTCAGGACATTTTCTAATTTTTAGAATTTTTGACAATATATCCTTTTTTTTTAGATTTTTTCAGGATCAATAATTATGTACAAAAGATGCCCCCAGACAGAATGGGCATCAAAATCCTAAGAAAGATCACATTGCTCAGTCCCAATGTTTAGCAATGTGGAGGGCAGGAGGGATTAGCAAGCTGGTGGAAGAGATGGAAGACATGAGAATGAAGGAGAATGAAGGGAAGAAATCCTCAAAGGCAAACTCCTCAAGAGTACCCAAGCTAGGGGAAAAGAAACATCATGTAAAGCACATTTGGAAAAGAATGAAAGGCCAGCATAGGATAAGTCACAAAAGCATAATGCAAGAATAAGAAAGGATGCAGTCCAAAGGAGTAGACATGTCAAGAGGCTTCTATGCACCGTGTTTTACTCTTTCTTTCTTTTTGGATCAAGACCAAAGGAGAAAAGGATAGCGATAGGCGAAAATGAATGGAGGAAGATAGAGATGAAAACATGAAAAGGATGAAAGCAAGATCATCATAAGATAGCGCACAAGATAGCCCAAATGTTCGTGTATAGATCAATATTGTCAATATCAAAGAGAGAATATAGAATAGATGAAAGATGTAGAATAACTACACATGATGCCTGATTGCCAGGTTTTCATCATGATACCTATCCAAGGCACCACAAGGGAGTGGTTTTCACCATAGGATGAAATTATTTCTCTTTAATTTTTTTCTTTTTTTCTTTTTTTTTTTCTGAATTTTTTGGAAGAAGGCAAGCTTTTTAGATAATGCTCCTTGAAAGTATAAACCATGATATCTCATGGATTCAAAATGATATGCTAAAAGATGTCGATAGGGAAAGGAAGATGAAAGAGGAAAATAGAGGATAAGATTTTATGCAAAGCGAGTGAGGTTGGAATATAGGAGGAATAGGCTAATGAGGAAAACGAATAGAAGGTAGAGGGATAGTGAATGGAAGGATTGTGAAAGGGTGGATGAAAAGGAAGGCAAGATCAATGTCAATACACACCTTGAAGGGTGGCGAGAGGATGGAGGAAATGTGAATGAAGAAATACGTGAAGGAATATGGTGAATGGTTAACAGAGGTTGCGATTTAGGTGCATGGAATGAAAGAATGTTTTTAGAAGAAGATGGAGTGGAAGCCTTTGGAAGCTTGAATGTCAAATTCACTTGTTTCTCAACATGAGACTCTTTCAAGAGAGACTTTGGAATCCATATAGTCATAGGCTTTTCATTTCTTTTTGATGATTTAGAGAGAATATCTTCAATGATGGATTTTGGAACCCATACTTGTCTTGTAGTTTTCTTCTTAGATATCTCTTTTGACTTTATGCCCCCATGTCGATTAGAGGAGACATGGTGATCTTCTTTTTTAGATGCATTCTTGTATTGCTTATTTTTCTTGTATTGAACATTCAATTTTCTTCCAAAAGACTTGGAACTTGTGGAGGAAGAAGAATAATATGACTCGTTTAGATGGGTCGATGGATGAAAATGATTCAAGGGTATGCATCTATGTTGATCTTGAAGAAAGATAGGAGACAGAGGGACGTAAGGACCCAAGATGGATGATGAATTAGGAGAGTTAGGAGGGGAAAGTGAAGGGACATAAGGACCAAAGATGGAAGGAAAACATGAAGCCCTTAGTATTGGTGGAGGAGGTCCAAGGATGGACGTGGAAGACACAAAAGGATAATCAATAAGTTCATCAGCATGTATATGAAAACCAAGGACATCAGCATCTTTAGAGTGAGCATTAGGATTTTCAATAGGATCTTGAGCATCTTGAATAGGAGCACCTTCTTTTATAGGATTGTTTGAAGCTTGGAAAGACTTAGGAAGAGTAGAAAGTGGAAGTGAAAATGGAGTGGTAGAACAAGAAGATGGAAGACTTTGATCTTGGCAAGGATCTTTGGATAGCGTAAACGTATAATGTTCCTCTTGATTTTTAATAGGCTTAATATTGGAAGTAACAATACCATTTTTAATAACCTTAATGGAAGTATCATCTTTGGAAAGTGCAAGTGTAGTAAGGTTATTTTGATTGTCAATAATCTCAATGGTGTAAGCAGTAACTTGATCTTGCTTAGGAGAAGACTTAAGACAAGGTGGAATGAATGAGAAATGGCATAAGGGATCAAAAGAACCATGACGTGGATAAGAGATGTCATAAAGAGGATTGGATGACATGGAGATTTCTTGATCTTGATCTTTTGTTATGTTATTTTCTTTATCATTTTTAGAGTCCTCTTGACATGGAGCCACTTCTAAGGACAAGGAAGCATGTTGGAATTGTATGGGAGACTTGGGAAGAGATGGGGAAGGATTATCTGAAGTAGGAATTATAGCATATAAAGGCTTAGGCTCTTTAGGTTTAGCAATATTTAAAGTATTTTTAGCCAAGTGAAGGTTAGCTTGAGTTTCTTTAAGAGGTAGCCCTTGAGGATAACTATAGGGAACTGCATGAAAAGCATTAGGATCTGTATCAAATAAAGTATTTGTGAAAGATGTGAGAGGCTTGGAAACTTTAGGAGATGCATGAGCATTGGAAGAAGTAGAGGATGGAAGGGAATCATCACAAAATAAAGGTTCAGCATTAACATGATCTTTCTTGAGAGTGCAATCTTTATTTTCAGCATGAGAATTCTTAGAGGAGGAATTCTTATAGAATTGACGTTTGTAATTAGCACGGAAATATTTCTCTTCCTCAAATGCATCATCGAAGTATTGTTCATAAAACTCATCAAAGTCTCTTTCAAAATCATAATCATATGGATCACCATCACAATCTCTCCACTGTGAACCCCCATCCCTAGTAAGCACGAGCACACGATGAGGAGGACTTTTAGGAATAGAAGTGTCATAAGTATGTCTATGTATTTCATCATAATAGCCATCATCAAAATAGGCATCAGAGTCATAGGTATTACTATTTTGTCCATCATTATAGTAATCATTGTCATCAGAATCATAATAGCTGGGATCATCAAAGTCATCAAAGATGGGCATGTCATTCTTCATGGAAGAGGTATCACAAGGATTATCTCGTTGCTCATTATGGTATGCATTTTGAAGAGAAGCATGACTCTTGGGAGAAGAAGAAGAAGAACAAGATCGTTAGTTAGTGCCCATGCAAGTACACCATGAAATGAGAGATTCAATGCATGAAAATGAGATCTACTCTATATGATTGCAATGCAAGAAAGGAAATTTAATCTAAATGATAACAATGCATGATTAATCTATGAAAGGAAATACAAATGCAAGATTAATCTATGAAAGGAAATATGAATCTAATCTACATGAATAGCCATGGATGCAAGAAGAAGAAGACAAGAAGAGAGAAGTTGCAATATCCAAGCCAAAGTGCTCAAATCCTCCTCCAAAATTGCTCTCCAAACCTATAGCATAACAATAGCATAAAATCTTGATTATAAAATGAGAAAGAGAGGTTTCATTTTAAAGAGAAATGGACGGTAGAGATTAAGAGGCAAAAATCAAAGGCTATGATTAAAAGGCAAAAATCCCACCACTTAGGAAGATGTGTAGAAAAAGGAACTTTTATTCAATTTATTTCCTTTTTCATCAAATAAAGTGCTTTAAGTGGGGATTTTTATTTATTTAATTAAAAGAGGGGTTTTCTTTATAATTAAATAAATTAGAAGAATTTTATTTAATTAAATGGGAGGAATTTTAATTTAATTAAATAAGATGAATTTAATTAAAAGGGAGATTAAATCTTTTAATTAAATAAGAGGAATTTTATTTAATTAAAAGGGAGATTAAATCTTTTAATTAAATAAAAATGATCAAACCTTAGGAAATATTGAAATAATTGAATTAATTACAATTTGATCAAGGAAATTGATTTGAATTGAAAATGTTCCAAAGCATTGATTCAGGAAATTTAATAAATTGATAAAATGATAAATGGGGCCCAAAGTCTAGGCGACCATTTTAGGGTGCATACACTATGACACATGGAATAATGAACACACACTAAAATGGGTGCTAAATAAGCATGTAATTGTACATCTCTGGAAGTGTGTACAATTTACGATGCTACAAATTTTATTATATTTATTTATTGTTTCAATTTCTATTATCCTGAAATCACGTCCATGAACCCTAGTTTTAGGTTTCACATTTGTGCATTCAATAAAATATTTAAACACTTGATCTCATGTAATGAGGGTTGGGAATTCTTTGTGCAAACATTAAAATCAAATAGTCTTGCAATTTTAATGTGTCTGTTGGAGCCGAATAATGAGAATTTGAAAATAAATCATATTCAAAGCCATTGGTTGCTTCATTATTTCCAAACACTTTCTTGGATGGTAATGATGATCACATGTGTATTGGTTGGGTAGATGCTAAGGAAGAATTCATCTCACATATACACATGGATAATGGCTTTATGATTTGATGAGTTATAAAAATCATTGGTTTAAATTAAAATTTCCTTCATGACTGCACTATGTTTAAGTGAGTTATAAATTTTCTAATTCATGTATACATGGTTTTGTTGATATGATCTATCTATTAAAGAGAAAACTATCATGTGATAAATCATTGTCCGAATAGCTAGATTCGATTTAATTAATTTATTGTACCACTCTACTCTTCTAATGGTTACATTTTAAATAGGATGTTAAAATAAGTTAAGAGAATTTGCAATTTTCTTTTAGATTTATTTTCTTGAAGGTTATATTAAAAAATTGTCCTACAAAAATAAAATTATCATAGTGAGAAAGAACTAAGTCCATAACTCCCAATCTAGCTAGATCATGCAATGTACTAGAAAATGCCCCTCGCTATATAATCACATTGTTCCAATTTACCCATCCCACGTGACTAAGAATCAGCATTCAATAACCTTGGAGTGAACTATTTCACTTTTCAAGAGAGAGCATTTAATCCAACTCTACTACCGTTGTTCATGCTAACACCGCAATCAACAGATCCAAATTTACAAAAAAATTACATAATTGATTATCCATAGTCAAGGAAACAAACAAGAAAATGAAATATAAGAACAACCTCTTAGCACCAAACCACGCCACCACCTATAATCATGAATCAATCAAAGTATGAAGGTCCAATCCTATCAACCATATATATGATCATGTTGTGCCAATTCTCAAACATCTATAAATATCCATGACACCATAATTATCACTACCACTATACATATACTTAACTCTCACTAAACCGAGAATCCTAGCCTCACATGTATATTATCCATGTTGTCAAACCAAAAGATAAGCTACATACTTGTTAAAGTCAATCCTCTAAAAACCTATAAAGATATATGAAGAAACACAAAATACAATAACCTACTATACCATCATATCATTCCCATAAAAATATGTACTCCCACATTTTCTCTCCACTAATTCATTAGATGTATCTAACAAATAATCCTTGGGAATCTAAGATCTTAAGACTAGATTACATTTGCAATTCAATGCAAGTGGAATAGTTCTATCTTAATTGTGTAATAGACTACATACTACAAAATATATTAACATTAAATATTTCATTAAGTTATATACATGTGAAAAACATACTATGGTGTTATATGATACTTTTTGGGAACCTTACTATGGAAGGTGTTGAAGCATGAAACTTAACTCCTTTTAAGAAATCCCTTGGGTTGAATTAACAATAATAAATAGAGATAAGGAGGTAGCTAGGATTGTCAATGTAATATGTCTAAAAGATGCCTTTATGGCATGCTTTGATTGTGGGCTTGACAGTAACAATAGTTAATAATTGATCATTGTTGATAACTATTCTAGATAATGAGGACTAATAATTAAATCCTAAGAGAGATAAATGGTTTTGTTTCCATCTGATCCTTCTTGATCTCTTCATTGTGTTTCCTAATTATGAGAATATGTCTTAGAACATAGTCTTTATATGAAAAAAGAAAATGCACAATTAAATATTTTTGGCACCCACATATATAGGTAATAGAAATATTCAAGAAGTATCTTCCGTAATAAGTGAATTTGAACTTTTAAGATTGGCTTGACAAGACCATACACGCAAGCCAATTTGAGGAATGTAACTATTGATACAATTCTATTGAAGATGGAAAATCTAATGGAAATTGAATTTGGTAGATTTGGAGTATAGAGATATTAGATAATAATATGATGAGCTTAGATTTGACATTAGTGAAAAGACTCAAATTATATACTAGAATCATACATCAAAACATCCATTCAATGTAATGTAGAACATAAAGATAAAAAAGACAAATTATTCATTTCATAAATAGGAGATGAATCACTGAATTTGATTCGGAAAGTTAAAATCTTAATAGCAGTATCACCGATTATTCACTTTTTCATCTACAAATATCAACACAAGGAATGTGCCTCAATATATTATAATTTTTATTTCTAAATAACTCTTCTTAGTTTATTATACATTTAATCTTTTGATAGTAACTCAAATTCTCAAATCATCCATACACTTTACCAAATATTTTTTTATAATTTAAAATTATTAAGTATGCATCCCATACTTCCTCAATATTCAACCCTGGGCTTCTCCTATAAAGTACACAGCCATCCAGCATAAAGACAATGAATGAATTTCAAGTGGCTTCTCATCCCAATTGATTCTTTTCACTATATTAAACAAGGGATACGCGCTTCCATTTTTTAGTTTCGAGGCCTTCAGAGCATGAATACAAATATAATAAGAAGTAAAAGTATGGAATCAAACTCAAGTTCATATAAAAATAGGATTACCATTATTCAAGATACTGTTCATCATTGTGCAGACAAATGACAGTTTATTGAATTTTGGGGTTGGCACGACAAAAAACAAAAGTTTCACCATCAACTTTCTTGTGCTCCTCAAAATTTTAACACAAAACCAGTTGTCTGCATCGAAACTCACACTGAGTTTCTCCGTTTCAGAGTTTGATATTATGCAATGGAATATATTCATCTGAATGTATACAATTCAATACAATATGTGGGCTGTAAAGAATTGGTTTGGCAGGATGATTATTCCAAACTCGTGTGTTGTTATGGTGATAATTAATCATTCCAATTCGACAATTTATGAGCTCAATAAGAAGTTTGTCTTCATGCAATCGTCCAAATTGAAATATATTATTTGCTCATGCAGTTTTTAATAATGTCGTCTTGGAGATCTCTCACCCCTCGTCCACCGTACTGCATTTTTCATTCAATCTAAATCATTACCAATGAGTATGTTTCTTTTTTCAGTTTTTAAATCTTATTTCTTTTCAAAGAGAACAATTTGAAGAAAAAGCTTCAAGGATTTATACACATTTTCTCCTCCTCGGAAAAATTGTGCTTAAAAATGAACCTTTTCTTCATTGTAATAGTTTTCTTAAAAAGGTTGAATGTCACTTTACACCAAAGAATAGTTAGTAGGATCATTAAGAAGAAAACCAAACTTTGTCATCAATTGACAAAGCCATAAAACCTCCTAGTTACCAAGAACTATTGCTAGGTACTCAACATTTGTAGATGGTAATGCAATAACATACTGCTTCTTGCAAGACATGCAATAGAACCTAAACTAATGGGGAATAAAACAAATCCAAAAATAGACTTTCAAGCATCAGAATCACCAACCCAATTTGAATCTATGAAGCCAACAACTCAAGAGTTTCTTGATGAATATTGAATGCCAAAAGGAGTAGTACCATGTATGTACCTCAAGACGCATTTGGAATCCTTCCAATGACTCTCATGTAGATAGTGAAAGAAATGAGAAACTAGGGAAATCACAAAGGAAAGACTAGGATGTGTATGTGTTGGGTATAAAAGACTACCAACCAATTGTCTATATAATGTAGAATTAACTATAGGAAATGAACAAATGTAAGGCAAAACAACACCTGACTAGAAAGATGTGGCGCCAACCTTGGAATCAAGCATACCAAACCTCTAAAGCGTATCAAGAGTATACTTCTATCAATAAATGAAATTCCCATTTGAAGACTGAATAACCTAAAGTCCAAGGAAATAGTGCTAAAGTCCAAGATCTATCTATATCATCCTAAATTGTAAGCACCTATAATTAGATGATCAATTTGGCCCCATCTTAGCATGTATGGGCTTTCACATTGATTTTTGGTACTCCAACTCTGCACCACCTATATTTTTGTCTTTCTCTCTGCATTTTTTATTCACAAAATAAGTTTCACCATTTTCTGGGGGGCAAGAGATTGCCCCAACTGGCCTCTTCTTGGGAAGAGGTTTCCCAGGTTAACCTCTTCCTTGGTATTTTTCCTGAAATTCATATTGGTGGCTTGTCTCATTGTTTAAGAGGGAAATCTAAAATCTTGTTGGCTTCCTTTGAGTTTTGAGCCCCGAAATGTAGTGAGAGGTATATAAACAACCCATCTCTCCTCATTTGCACATCACAACATAATCAAGCAATTGGAACTCAAGCTCTCTCCTATGAATTCACATCTCAAGCATTCTAAGGTGTTTTTGAGGAAATATTCTCCATGGATCAAGCTTCTTTTCGTCGTTGATGGCCAAGAAACGATGTCTACCATCAAAGAAGGAGATCATAGCATAAGTATCCATCCACATACACCCAAGCATTCAAGCATTCATTCATTCAATTCCTCAATTCTTCAACTCATTCTCCATCAAGCATTGTGGAAAACTAAAAAATTTATGGTGCAAGCCTTGTCTTTCATGATTTCCTTTTAGTGTTTTATGTGGAGTCAAAGATATTGCATTAATACTTGCAATTATATCCAATCATTGAACCATTAAGGTATAAGGTAATTTATGGCTCACATATAACTTCTATTTATTATCAGCAAGCTTTCCTTTCAAGCAAATTTTATTTCTATTTCAAGGTTGATTCCTCAACCAGGGTTTGAATGAGGTAAACCCGTCTCTACACAACATTTTCCTCATTTTTGTGTGTAGGAACATGTAGCATTGGCACCAGCTCAGATATGGAAATTTCAGGACTTGATGGACAATATGCAATTTGACTCGTTAAAAAGTGCAGGGAACAAATCACCCCAAGAAACTTGTTCCCTCACTTTCTGAGTTTTGTTGATTCCTGCATCCTTAAACTTGATTTTTTTTTTGTCTAGCTTAAATACTCTTAATCAACCCTCAACTTAGTGAAGGATCAATAATACCCATTAAGCACTTGATCTCATTCAAGCCTAGTGGGTCATCCTCCTTCCTAATGTGTGATAGGAAATAAGGTCAACCCTATTGACCCTCATTTCTTACTGTACACTATCATATCAAACCACTCCATCAGTGCGCACTAAAAAAATTAAATCATGGAGAGAGAGTGATGCAGGAGCATTTAGGGTGTAAGAGCAATCTTGCATCACCCAAAAAAATATTGTCTAGTTTTTCAATAAGGGCTAATTTTGGCAGGATTACTAATTTTGGCAAGTTTACTTTTTTTTAGTAAGTTGTTCATTTGAGAATGAATGTAAGGGGCTGCCTTGTTCACACACTTTTTTTTTTCCTTTTCCCACTCAAAGTAATTTTGTAAAATAGTTGAATGACAATCTGACTTCTAAGTTTTCTAAGTTTGTTGAGATTGCAATTGCTTGGAGGTTTATAATAAGTTTGACAAATCACTTGAATAGAGAACACAATGTATGTAGCAAGTAATATTTCAATGCATACTAATTACACTACAACAAATCCCTATGGTTAGCTCCCTTTTTTACTTCCACACATTGTTTTAATGTATTTCTCCTACATTTTTTTGAAATGTAGGCGCTATTGAATGGGACAGGGCTACTCATGGCATTAATTATGCGTAGAAGAAGAATCTGACACAAATTTAAGTGCTATGTAATTTCTCTATTTGTGTCGATATTGGCGCCTACATTGATTCCTAAATTGCGTCTATTGAACAAGTGGGCACATACTTATGCGCTATGTTAAAGTGTCCATTTGTCGGCCCATCATATTTGATTTTCCTGGTTAGGATATTATTTTCCTTTAATGTTCAAATATTTTAGTCATTGTTTCATGCTCTTATCTTATGGACATAATCTCTTATATCCTAGCCTAACAAGTTATATTGTTTTCCCCATTCATGGTAACTTACCCCTTGTTTTTTGCATGTTCTTTAATTTGTGCTTAAAGTGTTTATCGCAACCTTGTGGAAGTTAAGTTCTTTTAGAAAAATATAATGCAAGGTTGTGGTTAGATGACTAGATGTTGCGAGTTTTTTATATTATGTCCTTGCAATGGTTAAGACAGATGACAACTAGTGGTTGTGAGGTTGCATGGCGGTCTATAGGCGGTGATAAAAGTGTTGTCACATCCTCACAACTTGATCAGACAAATAATACCTTTAGCCCACGGGGAAGTGACGATACGCCGTGTCTTAATAAATGAAGATGTTAAAAGGTAAATTAAATTTTCTTATCACATCCTTGTGGAAAATTTTAAGACCTTTAGTTAGACCTGTGATCCCGCGAGTGGATGTTTGTGATGACTATAATGGTTTATCGCCTCCTTGCAACAGTTAGTGGGAGAAATTTCTTAAGTTCGTGAGCTTTCAAGGAGGAATAAGATGCTATGGTGGTCCCTTGTCGTGGCCTTGTGGCTTATTATGTGGGACCCAGTTTTGGCCCACGAGGAAGCGAGGATGTTACACATGGTACTCTAATGACAGATGGACACACTTGATGGGTTTTCTTCACTACATCATAGCGGGGTTAACAAATTGGTATGGTTTCATGTCGTGGTTGAGTGAAGTACTTACACTTGTTGAAGACCTCTGGCCTCACGTCCTCTCAGGCCTAAATTGAATTTAAGAAAAATGGTTACAAGTTTGCGATGAAATGAATTGATAACCCAGGTTGGGTAAGTCACAACCTCGCAACACTTTATGTGGTTTACTCAATTAGCTCATGGTTTTGCAAGGAGTTGACATGTGTCTGGGAAAGTCTTGAAGGAAATATTGAATGGACCCACATCCGGTCATTGCAAGTGCATTTATATGGCTTACGACTAGTGGATGATCTTCATATGGAGTTGAGCTAATAGTGTGTTGTTGATGTGTATCAGTTGAAGTTGTGTGACTTGCCATTCTCATCGATCTAGTTGGAGATTGATGGCTAAGAGTCATAGATTTAAAGGAATATAGCATAGCTTGTGGAGTTGATAGCTGAACCATGCCAAATTAATTTTGACATAACAGCTAAGTTAATATTTAGATTGTAATGAAAATTTTGATATTTTCTTTTGCATTCCACACAATCATAGTTCGCAAGTGGCATTCCACACAATCGTAGTTCACAAGTGGCATTCTTGATCAGATTTACCTTTTTCTCCTTGGTGTTCTTGATCTTAGAAACGTGAGATGTGGTTTCCATGGTTTTTGAATTTAGGGCTTTTCCCGTAAAAAAACTATGAGCTCGGTGATTCTAGTTACTCACTTGTTCTGTTGTAGTTGTTGAAGATCAAAATTTGTTGTAGTATTTGTGAGGGTGCTCATGAATCTCACTGCAATTTTTTCGCCTTTGGTCGCTCTACTCTTTTCTCTCAAATGTTGGTGAATGAAATGAGGTTTATGTCATCCTTTTATATATGATGCCCTAAGTGGTGAAATTAATGCTCTGCCCACTTCTCGATGTTTGATCCTAAGCATTAAAGTTAAGATCCATATGAACATATTAAGATGTATTTGGATAAGTTGTGAAGGTTTTGGATGAACATTGATATATGTGGTTATTTTGTTTTACTCAGTAAAGTAGAGTAACTATGGAGTCAGTATAAAGGTAAAAAGGGAATCGAAAAGGGCATTTATTACAAATAATTTGAGCCATTGGAAACCCTAATCATGGGAAACCTATAAATAAGTCATCTTGTTATTTATTTTGGACCTAAAATTTTTGAAAGAGCATTGAGCATATTACAGAGTGATTATTTCATTGAGCATTCAAGCAATTTCAAAGTAATTCTAAATCTTTGCAAGAACATTGTGATACATTTATGAGATAATTGTTGCTCACCGAGTTGTGTTTGCAAAGTGGAGTATTATCAAGTGTGCCCTAGTTTTTCCATCAAATACATTTCGAAGTGATCATGGCACCTAGGATGCAAACACCAGTTCTAGTGAGGAATGTCAAACCAGTGAACCCTAAATACAAGTTTCCCCCAGCTATAGCTGTAGAAATTGAAATGGCGGGAGAATTATCTTCAATACCATTGTGAGTTCTTTTGATTCAATATGTACGCACATTTATTCATTATAAAATCAAATATTTGTGTGAAGTCGATATTGATGCTTCATTCAGTAAACTATGCAAAAATGGAAAAGTTAAGGATGAGCACACCCATCTCGAAACAAAAGGATTGGTTCATGCTATACATTTACCAAGGGTATTCAAGCCTGAATGGGTAAGGATGGTACTCTTCCAAGTACATGACCAGTTAATGTGATTGGATGAACTGATTAAGATAACTAAGGATGTTTTGCACATCATCACTAGATTCCCTATTGGAGACAGACCCAAGGCGATTAATAAAATTGACAAGGGTAAGCTCACCGAGCTAACCAAGGAACAATGGGATGGTAGAGGAATGAGAATACCTACTGTGATAGATCTCAAGTTAAGGTATGCATGAAATATCATTTCTTACTGAGTGTTTCAACCATCCCGAGTGGATAGTGTACCATGTGGAGTAGTTGATATATCATACAAGATAGTGAAGAAAGGACTACATATAGATCTCTGTGAAGTTTTGTTGAAGCGGATAGAAGACAACATGAACACAATCATAAAGGCAAAGACCAACACATTGAAATTTGGTTCATTGTTGGTATGTATTTTCTTTTACTACCAGAATTCATTTCCCTCTACTGGAGATGTAGTTTTGAAAATTGATAGGCCAGTTATATATCATATACATTAGTATATATAAAGTCTAGGAAACAATATTAGTGAAATCATGTCTGATGAATTTATGAAATTCCAAGCTAGAATGCATAAAAGATACAGAGTTCCACCTCAACTAATTGCTAAGTATCAGGATAACATATATTTTGAAGTAGATACTGATGTTTGTATAATTAATCTTGTTGAACCGAGAGTTGAATGGATTCAACCGATGGGATAGGAGATGGATATTGATATTAGTTCAAATAAGATTGAATATTTATTAGCTAAATCAATTGACCCTAATGAAAAGAGGTATGGAACTTATGAGGAAGTCAAAGATAAAATCAAGCAAGGTATATTAGTACCTAGGTCAATTAAGAAAGAAAGTAAAATGATTAATATTTTATCAAAGAATCTTGGAGTTAATGATACTTTGCATAAGGACACTAAAAATGCACAAGCCATTGTAGTGGTTAAAATGAAAAATGTCCAATTGTCTTCACCGAGTAAGAGAGGTATTACAAGGAACACCAGATCTTCATTACAACCTACAAAGAAGAAAGTTGCAGAGATAGTTCAACCGACAGGAAATATTTATGAGAGAACCAGAGGCAAGAAACAACCTGCTAAGACAAGGAGAAGATTACTACTAGATAATGATAGTGAAACCGAGACTGATGAGCCTAATAAATCTATACCAATTGCAGAGCTCTCACAATTTCCACAAAGTCTTAATGAATTTCTGGATGGATTAAAGAAATCGGGAGGATTTGGAGGTTTTAGGAAAGTAAAATATATGTAGGGGAATGAAGAAGATAAGAAAAACATTGAAGAATTTGTTGTTGTTACTTTAATGAGATACTGAGTAACACATATAGAACTTGCAGATAAGCTACCATAAGAACTATACAACAAAATTGATGCAAGGTGGAAGTATGAAATTAATGCAGAAAAGGAAATGAGAGAGAGATCTCTTGTACATGGTATTCTCAACCTGGCACCATCTGAAATTGCAAAAGCATTGAAGAAACATACACAAAAATTTCTATTCAAGGGAAGATCCCTAAGGATAATGAATGGAGACCTACAATAATTGGAGAAGGATACAACTGCAAAATGGAAAGAAATATTTCGAATAGATAATACTGAGAAATAGGAATTAGAGAAGAGTCAAGGTGAAACAAAAACTGATCAGGTAAAGGAAAGCACCAAGAAAATAGATCCTATTGATCTAACTGCTGACAATGTGGAGATTATCATTGAAGACTTACCTGAGGAAGAAGATCCAAAAAGGAAGATATCAAGAGATGAAGATGTAATGGATGTACAAGTATAGGACACTGAGTACATGGATGTTGATTACACATCATTGCAAATTACTGAACTGATAATTGATAAAATACTCATTTACACCAATGCACAAGATGTTTCTACTAACACTACACCAGATACACACACTATGGAAACCAAGATACCTGCAGATATAGATAAGGAAAAGGTTGATGAACCTAAGGCCGCCAAAACAAAACATCAAAAGAGAACCGAGTCAGTTCTTCCTACTGACACTGAGGGACAACAACATGAAGATCCACCTACCGACCCTATCAATGTACAAAAGACACCAGACACACAAAGTGAAATGTAATAGGAATCAAATCTTAAGGAAAAGACTGAAGAAATATAGAAGGATGGACAGGATGAAGAAGAGAAACCCCTATAAGAAGTAAAAGAAGAAGAAATCATGGCTAGTACACATACCGAGTCACCTGATGCAACTAAGGCATCATGTTCCAAATGCTCTACTAGTGAGAGAAGGTTGATTGAGAAAAAGAAGAGCAAAAAGAGGAAGCAAGTCATTGATTTGAGCATGACAATCATCATACCGAAGGGAGACCCAAATATGATGAAGCCCAAAGTATTACATATTTATGCTGAGATTGTAGCTCAAAAGGATGAACATGATAAGTTATTGGCAAAGAAGAAAAAGGTAGACATCTTAGAAGATGTAAAGGAGGTTTTCCAGGAAATTGTTCTTGAAGTTACAATTGATGAATCTGAACCCCTACTAGACCAAGTTGGTAATTTAGTCCAATAGATCAAAGGAACAAACAAGGAAATGACCAAATAAATTTTAAATATTCACATGGATTCTACGGAGAAGAAGTTGATGGAAGACTTATTGAAAGAAATTGATGTTGACAAGGTAACTCTTTCCGAGTTATGTACAGATATTGAAAACAAACTCACATCCATCATAGCATTGTTTCAAAAAATTTGTATTCTTTCAAACTTTACTATTGAATTCAAGAAGAAGTAAGCATATATTGAAAAAGAGTTGACTAAGTAGCTTAAGCAGTTAACTACCGAGCTTCGAGCATTCCAGACTTACTACTCAAAAATTCAAGAACTCATGGGAGCTCAACTTTCATTGAGACAGGACGAGGATAATCTTAGATTGGAATTTCTTGAACTACAAGCATTATTGATTCCCCATATCCAATTGATGCAGATACACCTGAAGAAATCCAAAGACTTAGTCAATTATCCAGTTGTTATCTCACTAGAGAGTATAATTGGCTTAGCTTCATTTATTACCGAGCACATTTTTATACTATAGAATCTTTGAGACACATGGGAGAATGTACTTTCAAGGATACAATGGAGGTATAAACATCTTTTGAGAAGTAAGTTTTACTTTTGGCAATTTTTGTCAAAAAAGGGGATAGTTAACTACGCATTCATAGTCAAAAACAAACAAAAAAGTATATATGTGGAAAATGAAAAAAAGATATGTATAGAGTGTAACATTCGAGGGGGAGTTAAAAATTTTGATGAATTTGAAAGTTTTTTTCAAAAATGCCCAACTAATGCAAAAGGAGGAGATTATCTCTATAAGATATATTTTTTTGTCATTAGTTTATGTTAAATTCATAGATTCAAGAGCAACCAGTCGGTGAAAGGAGTTGGTCATATATTTGACTGATCGGCAATTCACATCGAGCTAGTCGGTGAACTCATACATAAGAGAGAAGTTAGTATAAGAAAAAAGAGTTAAAGATAGAGTACCAAGCATCTAAAGTTACCGAGTGTTACATTACACTGAATGCAATGAAGGACACTGAGTGGACAATCACCGAGTACTAAAGTTCTTATAACCGATTTGAAGGAGTTACTCAACCGAGTTAGATAGCTAGTCATAAATTTGATCAGATAACATCTAGTAATTTGTCTTAGCATTAATTACATTACTACAAGCATTTATAATAGTTTTTTACATGATCAATGATTCAAATAAATCAGAGTGAAGATCTAAGGCATAGATCAAGCGAAAAAAGAAAGTTTGCTAGTACCAAGAAAAACAACAAGTGTTGAGGTAAAAGTGACATGGTCACCAAGCGGAAAAGAAGATCTAACGCTTAAGAATGATTCACAGCAACCTAATGCATAATATTAAGAGGCATAAACTCTTATATATAATGGATGATTTACAGAGTTGAGGAGGTTGATATTGTTGAAGAATTTGTTAAGAGTTATTGTTAGTGCTGAAAAAGTTAAAGGAGTTATTTGAAGAACAAAGAGAAGACCAGAGAGAACCGAGAAGATCTTCAGCTACAGCAGAGTAGAACAAAACACTGTTATAGTTTGAGATTGAGGTAACACATATCAGAGCACATAGAGTCAGGACATTATTTACATTTGATGCATTTTTACAGACATTTTTGAGTTATTGATACTATTGTATTGAGAGCTTTAAATCTCAATACTGGGTAGATCTTAATCAATCTTATATTTGTAGATCCTTTAATAGGGTACATCTCTAAGTGTAGATTTTGTAAAAATCCTCTAACCAGGTAGACCTAACAAGTCTTTTTATAGTCTTAATCAGGTAAGGTACCAAAATGGCTAAACATTGTAAGCTCTAACTGAGCACCCTTTATACTGCAGTTAGTGAAGGTTGTGGGTGTCATCCCCACTATAGTTTTATCCTCTAACCAAGGATTTATACGTTACCAAAATCATAATGTTATGAGTTATATTGTTTATTGTTTTGATGTGATGTTTTATAATCTTTATATTACTTTCATTTCAAAGGTATGAACTTGGTAATTAGCAAGCAGCAGTATATGGTTTATAAGCAATTTTAGTTATAAAGTTTTTAGTGGTACTGATTCAACCCTCCCCTCTCAATCCCAACTTTCCATAGTCATTCCAACAGAAACAATGTGTCCAATCTTGTTACATGAGAATCATTTGAGAGGTATCTTTCCCTTTTACTTACCATTTCCTCTAGGTAAAATCCTAGAAAGCAATGCTTCCAAATATTCCTATTTCTTTTCCTCAGACAAGATAGAATCATAATCATTAGAGTAAATTGACATAGCAGAAGATTCATGACCAAATTCCTTTCCTTTCCTTCTAGGTGAAAAATACATAGATGTCCTAAATGCATCTTCAATCCTTGGAACACTATTATCATAATTGCTAAGTTCAAAAGCATTCAACTTTTCAATCAATGCATCAAGAGTGAAAATACTAGTTCCTAGAGATCTTAACTCATGAATAGTAGAAAGTATAATGGCATAAAGAGGTAACAAGGTTCTCAATACTTTACTTACCATGTCATCTTCTTTAGTAGCTCCTACAACATTTTTGATAATAGCAACCACTTCTTTGATTCTCTGACCATACTTCATAGTGTTTTCACCTTCAACCATCCCCATGTCATCAAATTTTCCTTTCAATTTTTCAACCTTAGATTTATACACATGTTTGTCACCACCATACACTAACTTCAATTTCTCCCACACATCATAGGCGGTTTCAAGATCTTGGACATAAACAAACTCTGCATCAGATAATGTACTTGCAATGGCTTTCATAGTTGCAGTATTCTCTTGTTGTTCCCTTAGCTGATATGCATTGAGAGTACTAGTTGGAACATCATATCTGTTAACCACATGATTCCAATATTGATTACCCATACCTTTTAGATAAATTTTCATTATACCACTCCATACAGAGTAGTTCTCTCTTGTGAATTTAGGACCTTCCTTCCTCATCATTCTTGGATCTTGAACTCAAGTTGTTAAGCTTCACCACAAAGAGGACAAAGGCTCTAATATCAGTTGTTATTCCTAAAGGTACAAGAACACTGAGAGGGCAGTGAATCAGTATATTAAGATATCTAAAAATTTCCACTTCTTTCACACAAAACCAACATTCACAAGTTTACCTATTTGATAATAAAATGAAACTTGATCAAATAAACACAATGCATGCAACACATAACACAAATATTTTTACATGAAAACCCAAATGGGTGAAAAAAATGGTGGGAATGAAGACATAGAAATAATTTACTCTTTTGAAGTACACCCTATTAGGAGCTTAACCCTGTTAGGAGTTTACAAAAACACTGTTAGGTGCCACCCAGTTATGGGATTTACTTCTAGCCCTATTAGGAGCTTTACCATGTTAGGAGTAACTATGTTGGGATATTTCAAACTCAAGTTAATGAGCCACTTTGTTAAGAGATTACAAATAAGACCTATTAGGGTCTACCCAATTAATGGATTTACAATAATAAAACTTATTAGGGTAACTTGATTTGGAAATAGAAAATCCTTTTCTTAATCATATCACTCCTTAATCCCTAAGCCTTCCACCACCTTAAATCTCACTTAACACATTTCAAATCACTTTTCCAATATTTGCACTCAGAGGGATCGCACCAAAGAACACATCCCAATATAACAAACAACCTTACCAAACATGTCGGTCACACGATAGACTCTTACAATTAATTTTATCGAGAACAGTCAAATACATTTTGACCAACTCATCCTTCATCCTGATAAAATGTCTACCTTAATCAGTGAAACACCAACACATCACCATAAATGGATTAAAACATGTCACATGACAGGTGGAACACAAATGATTCATCACAACTCAATCACCAATTGACAATAGAAGATCTACCATCGGTAGCCCAAGAGCACTGTCACCTTTCACTAAAACAACTTTTGTAACCACAAAACATGTTCAGCAATCATCCAAAATAGTCGCGATCATAACTATGAACTCAAAACTATATCAACAACATAATTCTATGATCATGCCACCTAACTCATCATAAATTTGATAAACTAATCATATCACTCATTTCTAGTCACATACTATTCAAGCAGTTTCGCTCTCATACTTCAATCACTCATAACTTTTACAAATCATACATTCAAAAGTTGCAGTCATACATTTATATCATCTAAAGACATTTTAAAGTCTCTCCTAATAATTACAACCACTAAAACCACTTACAACACAATGTTCATCCTTCTTACATGCTTGGAAACACACTAAGAACACTAGGTCCATACTTGACATCAATGACAACACAATAACTGATCATCTCAATACCAAATGTGTACCATCACATCACTTACCATTACTGCATCAATTATACCAATAGAGTTAAGAGACTCAACCCCTACACTCTGTAACTGAATTTTTTGTACTGTCATCAACCTCCTACTCAAAGCATCTTCCACTTTATTACTCACCCCTTTCTTGTGCTTAATTGTGAAATTGTATACTTGGATAGACTCTATCCATTTCATGTGTTTATGACTCAACTTATCTTGACTATTGAGAAAACTAAGAGCCTAATTATCAGTATAAACAATGAACTCGTTTGGAAAAAGGTAATGCCTCCATTTCTTAAGGATATGTACTAGTGCATACAACTCTAAGTTATAATAAGAGTACCTTCTCTTGGCTTCATTTAATTCTTCACTAAAGAAGGAAACATGCCTCCCTTCTTGGCATAAAACTAAGCTCCTATATCCAAGTTACTTGCATCACATTCAATTGTGAAAATCTTGTCAAAATCAAGAAGTATAAGCACATGTTGTTGAGAAAATTTTACCTTCAGTGTCTCAAAAACCTTTTCCACTGCCTCTGTCCAAGAAAACTTGCACTTTTTACCTACGTTGATTATCTCTAGCGTTGGAGCACAAATTTGACTGAAGTTCCTAATGAGCTTCCTATAGAAAGTGGATAAACGGTGAAAAATCCTAACCTCTCCCATGGTCCTCGGAGTTGGCCAATTCACAATGGCCTCTACCTTTTATGGTCCATATTGAGACTTCCTTTGGAGATTAAAAACCCCAAATACACCAACTCCTTCTTCATGAAATCACACTTCTCCAAGTTGATGAGCAACTTCTCCTCATGTAGTTTCCTCAACACTAGATCCAAATTTTGTAGGTGTTCCTCCTCGGTCTTACTAAAAATGAGGATGTCATCTAGATATACCACTTAAAAACTACCTATGAAAGGCTTAATCACTTCATTCATCAATCTCATGAAAGTGCTAGGGACATTACTTAGCACAAAAGGCATTACAAACCACTCATATAGTCCTTCATTGGTTTTGAAGGTTTTCTTCCACTCATCACCTTCCCTTAATCTTATCTAGTGGTATCCATTCTTTAAGTCTATTTTGGGGTAATAGTAAGCCCCTCCCAAAACATCCATCAGTCTTCTATCCTTGGCATGGGAAATATGTACCTTATGGTGATCTTATTGATAGTGCTTGAGTCTGTGCATAGTCTCCACTTTAGATCTTTCTTGGGTGCAAGGACTATTGGGACTACACAAGAACTGAGACTCTTCCTAATCAAACCTATGTCAAGCAATTCTTGTATTTGTTTAGAAATATCTTCATTCTGACAGGGAGTAATTTTGTATGATGCTTTGTCTGGTAGGGTCACTCCAGGAATGAAGTCTATGTGATAGATTACATCCCTAATGGGTGGTAAAGAGTTAGGAATCTCCTCTTTCACCACTCCTTCATGATCATAAGAAGATAAATTAGTCTTAAGATAAGTCTTTTCTAATTTATAAACTTTAATTTTGAACCTTGGTCTAATGAAATTTTGAATTTTGAATGTTCAATGGTAAGTGTCTTTTTTACACCCAATAAACTAGTTCTTTATGTAAACTTCAAAAGCATTCTAAGGCTCTGAGATTTGTTGGTTAGCAAGTTATCAAAGTTTTCTAAATTGGGTCAAGTCATAATATAAAATTTATGAAATTAAATGAGAACATGTATGTGTGTGTGTGTGTGTGTGTGTGTGTGTATTAAAATAATATTTCTAAAATGGATGAGTGGTCAAAATTGGAAAATTAAACCTTATTACATGGCCTAAAATTAAATTAAAATTTATTTAGATAAAAATTTATAAGCATGCACTTGTTGAAGGACTGATGCTACTATGCCCTAGTTTTCATCTTTCTCCTTTTTTCTTCTTTCTTTATTATATTGTTGTGCCAATTTAGTATGCTTGTCAGATATCATTAGCTTCTTTTACCACATTGAAGTTGGAAACATGTGAATAATGGAAATGTGCCTTCTTAGTAAAAATATTTTTTGTGATAGGCTTTGGAACCTTATTCCTCTCTACTAGGGATGCCTCAAAAATCTTAAAATTTCCCTTAATTCTAATGGGTTGACCTTATTAGTACTTTTCTATAATTTTGATGAGATGGGTTTAATGAAATTCTAAGTGTAGCATGAGGAAAATGTCAACCTGTAATCACTCACAAGCAAGAAATCATTAGAGGGTTAGTATCTAAAATCCAAGTGAGATAAAAGAAAGAAAGAGAAAATAAAGTATCCTCATATCATTGGATAGAGCTAAAACAAGTTGCACCCATGAGGCTTGTTTGATTTTCTCTTTTTGGATTGGATGTGGGTGTGCTCTCTCAAACACACAAATGAAGTGGATCCCCAATGCAAAATGTAACTATGAATGCAAGATTGGGAGAAAAAGAAGAGATTCAAGAGCTAGTATGAGGAACTAGTCTCAAATTCTTCAAATGATTATGCTACTATGATAATGAAATGCAATACAAGAAAGAAGCTTAAGATTCATTTACTAAATTGATCCTAGCATGTGATTTCTAATTAATTTAAGCATGAAAACATGAAAGTAGCAGTGAAAATATAAAGCAATTCTAGCATAATAACAATGCACAATGAGAGATGAAAATTGAAGAGGAGAAGACCTCTATTTATAGATTTTTGGGAGAGAAGAGGAGAGCTTGGATGAGGTGGCATATATGTGGCATCCACATAAGAGCCACATAAGGGACTCATAGTCATGAAGGGATGGCTAATTTTGAGTCAAATACGGCAATAAATATTGAGTGGCTCAAGAATTCCAAGTGGGGGACAAAGGAGTAAATAGCCTTAAAGAGGAATGGGTGCACAGATTGGAGAGAATTCTCACATGTGGGTGAGCATTCCATTAGCCTTAAAAAGGTTAGGAATCACTCTTTAAGTATGATCAGAGGACAGTTAGGTAGAGAAATATGCTTGGAAGTGAGGTGATGGGAGTAGAGTAGGAATAGGGTAGGCTTAGGGTAGGTCTCTAGGTTGGATTAATAGGTTTCTAGCTAGGGTTTAGGTTATAATTCAAATTATATTTGAATAAATCATAGTTTAGAAGAATTAGGAATATGGGGGAATTTTAATAAATATAAATTTATTAAAAAGGGGATTTTGTGAGGCAAATGTATTTAAAATACATTAGAATAGTATTTGATCATTGATAAATACCAACTATGAAACTATTTAATTGATTAAATTAAATAGTTAGATGAAAAAGGGAAATTAATATTAATAATGTTATTAATATTTTTGGATGTCTACATTTTGCCCCTCTTTGACGTGGCGTCGCAAGTGACGTTTAGTCAAAGACAAGAAAATAAGTTGCCCCAGAGGAATAGGGTTTCTAGGAGTCGTGCCTGTTAAATTTTAGGATAGCTGCAAATGTAACAGCACTCTGTTTTGTATGTATTTTTCAAGTGCAACAATCTCTCTTTCATTTATATTGGGAATGAGGCTAGGAGAGACATGTCCCTTCATGGGACATGTCGATTCATTATTATTTATAAGAAAGGACATGCCTCTTCCCATTAATTATAATTTAATCAATCTTATAATGTTTCATCAATCAATTATTAATTAAGAATAATATAATAATTTAATATTAAATATTAAATATTAAATTTCATATGATTAATAATAATGTAATATATATATTGTATTATTATTAATCAACATGTATTATATGTATTCTAATGATGATACGACTGAAGCTACAAACATTAACACTCCCTCTTAGCTAGAGAGGATGATCAAACAGAGTGTGTAGTGGTCTCATGTGTCAACACTTATGAGCCTCAACATAGATATACAAAAAATCAACACTCCCTCTTAGCTAGGGAGGATAAATCAATCCAATGTCAACACTTATATGACACTTGATAACATCAATCATATGATGTAAGCAATAAAATCATCATCCTCATGATGTAATCAATAGAAACATAGTCTAAAGATGTGGATTTCCTCCCTCAACGATTATATCCATAATCTCTCAAGTGGATTTCCTCCATCGACGATTCTATCCAAAAGATCTCAAGTGGATTGCCTCCATCGGCAATTCTATCCACAAGCTCTCAGGTGGATTGCCTCCATCGACGATTCTATCCACAATCTCTCGTGTGGATTTCCTCAATCGACGATTATATCCACAAACTCATGAGCTTTAGAGTGGATTGCCTCCATCGGTGATTCTATCCACAAACTCACAAGCTTTAGAGTGGATTGCCTCCAGCGGTGATTCTATCCACAAGTTCCCATGTGGATTGCCTCAATCGACGATTCTATCCACAAGCTCTCGTTTGGATTGCCTCCATCAACAATTCTATCCACAAACTCATGAGCTTTAATGTGGATTTCCTCAATCGGCGATTCTATCCACAAGTTCCTAGCTGGATTGCCTCAATCAGCGATTCTATCCACAAGCTCTCGTGTGGATTGCCTCCATCAGCGATTCTATCCACAAAATCACAAGATTTAATGTAGATTGCCTCAATCAGCGATTCTATCCACAAGTTCTATCTATTATGATCTATTTCAGCCATCACAAGATGTCTATCACAATAGAAGGTCAAGTTATTGTAAGATTGTCACCTTTCAATAACTCTTACAAATACAAGTGATAATCATTTGGAAGTCGTCACTTCCTCATGATGTACACAGGGGGCAGGCCTATTAAAAATATGGAGTCACACACATGGCATCCATCATGCCTCAGCGCAGAGGGTGAAAATAAGGGATTTCACCTTGAAATTCTCTCACATAGAAGAACTCATTAAGAAGATATCAATTTGTTGATCATCCAAGATTTCTTAAGATGAACTGTCAGACTCCCTCTGAGTCTGATATCAATCTTCTTAGCTCCTTGTCCAAAGTTACCTCTGAAGATTTAGACTCCCTCTGAAAACAATTTCTTGTGCTTATGTCCTAAAGGTATGTTAGAGAGAGATTACAAATAGCTTATAAACTAAACTATCTCATACGGAAATACCAAAGATAGATGCATACAAGATTTTACTAGCCAATATTATAGCATAAATTTCAAACTCAATAATTCATGTGCATTAATAAAACATGGAATACTTATCTTAAGTTTCAAATATTTCCTTTT
>MU225553.1:4675665-4693901 GCA_018584345.1 Thuja plicata
ATTCATGTGCATTAATAAAACATGGAATACTTATCTTAAGTTTCAAATATTTCCTTTTGTAAGGTGAGCCCATATAGGAAATATCAACTCTCATCAAATTTTGAAGTTGTTTGTGGAGGACACACTATAGGAGATCATAATGTTATTCGTGCTAGCCATGTCGACGACCTTCATGTAGAGCGACAACCTAGAGTGGATGATAACCATTTTCTCACTCTCCACTAAGGATGGTTCAAATGGAAATGTAACATTGGTTATTATTCCCCCCACAATGTACAATTCCCACTCTTATATTGTTGAACAATACTCATGTATTCTTGTTAAATGACTTGATTTCTCCAAAAGAGGTGAAACTCTATAATTTTATTTTTTTATTTTTTTCTATAAAGGGACACACTTCCAGCTTGAATACATTCTTCTTTGTTAATGCTTGACCACGATCATAACAAATTAATATATCTCTTTAATGAAAGCCACTTTCAGGAATTTCACATAGACCCGTACACAGTCCATCATAACTTTTTAACCACATACTATCTCTCCAATCACTCCACTAGGATTCTTCCAAATTTGTTTCTCACCAACATATCCAAACTTCAGAAAAATCCAATGTTGGAGTTGTGAGATATAGTCCCTTTACTGAGACTATATTTTTTGAGACAATCACGTATTCACCATCAACAAACTACTCTCTTACATTTGCAGTTTGGCTCTGATACCATGTTAAATTTTAGGATAGCTGCAAATGTAATAGCACTCTATTTTGTATGTATTTTTCAAGTGCAACAATCTCTCTTTCATTTATATTGGGAATGAGGCTAGGAGAGACATGTCCCTTCATGAGACATGTCTATTCATTATTATTTATAAGAAAGGACATGCCTCTTCCCATTAATTATAATTTAATCAATCTTATAATGTTTCATCAATCAATTATTAATTAAGAATAATATAATAATTTAATATTGAATATTAAATTTCATATGATTAATATTAATGTAACATATATATTATATTATTATTAATCAACATGTATTATATGTATTCTAATGATCATACAACTAAAGCTACAAACATTAACAGTGCCAAAGCGACGATGGTAGAGGGTTGTGCCCCCTCGAGAAAAGAACACAACAAAGACAATGTTGTGAAATTTTCTCGAAAAAGGACGCAACTGGAAGGAGGAAAGGATAGGAGGGAAGAAATAGAAGCCTTCTGAAATGAAACTAAGAATGCAAATGCAAGGATGAAATTAAATGTACTAACGAGCTTTGGGGATCCATTTGTGTGAAAAATTTGGAGAGAACATCTAATTTTTATATTGCAAGAGGAGTTATGCATCAGGTGTTAGAAAACATAGACAATAGAAATACTTTGCGTGGACTAGACGCTCAAACAAAAGCACACTGCAAAAGACGCATGTATCGGTAGCCGCAGTCATAACACACCAAGAAATATCAGATCGAGGTAGTGGTGAGTAGGTTTAAACTGACACAAAAAGATAAAATCAATAAAGAAGACCTCATGACCAAGTAGTCAGTCAGTCCAAAGTTCTTGCCATGAACAGGAGTGATGTGATGAAGGATTTGATAAGCCGACGCCGGAAGGATGCATCCTGATGGGAAAAGATTGGATTTGATGTGATTAAGAGATATTCATTAGCAAAAGCTGTGAACAGAATGAGGAGCAAGGATAATTGGTCACAAAACTGATTTGTTGAAAAACATGATCGCAGTTGGAAGAGTTAAAACAGTACTGAAAATCAAAAAACTGAGCGATGTGGGAAGAAACAAGGGTTTATTGCAATATTTTTGAGAATATTTGATTTTTTTGAATTTTTGAAATTTTTGAATGTTTTGTTGGATTTTTGTAATTTTTAAATGTTTTTTGGAATTTTCGATGCATTTAGGCTATACAATAGGACTAATAATACAAAAATATACAGTCGGGAGAAGAAAATGGGTGGGGAAAATTTTCGGGGAAAATGGGGGACTATAAGAGGGGCTGGGGGGCTTAAAGAAGGTCATTTGTAAATAGTGATTAGGTGAAACAAGAGCTCTGGAGAGAAAACATGGCTGATAAGAGGATGCTGGGGCAGTTAGGAGAGCGCGTTCGCACACTAGGGAGACCCATGGAGTGACCATTATCGGTGAGTGACTCAATGTTTACCTTGCGTTTAATTTTGTTGAAGTTTTTAACACTTTCTGGGTGGGTTAGGGGGCATTTAATGTGGGTAGATTAGGTTTTGGACCAGAGATGCCGGTTCCTGAACCAACGTCTGCGAAGACGCCGATCCCTGGATTGACATCTTCACAAACGCCAATCCCCAGATCAACATCTTCACAGACGCCGATCCCCGAACCTGCATCTTCGAAGACATTGGTGCTGAACCATCATCTTCGAAGACGCTAGACCCAGATCTGCATCTTTGAAGATGGTGGTCTAGGGGGGAAATAGGCAGAGACATCGGTGTAAGAACTGGTGTTTCTAGCTGAACCAGCATCTGCGCCCAAAGGGGTAGACACTGAGGGGAAGGGAAATGGAGGGACTTGGCGGGGGCCGTGGATGGGTCAGAAAAAGGACCTAGGTACAAGATGCCCCATTTTGGGAGGGTTTAGGCTAGGAATAAAAGAAATATGGGCTGACATGGTGGTTTTTGAATTCTGCAGGAGTAGTTCCCACCATTGGGATCTCGGGAGCATTGGTTGTTGACCACGGAGTTGGAGGCCCAACTGACGGATGTAGACTGGGGATTGTTAGCAGCGGTGGGTTTGGACTATGTGCCCCATTGGCCTGGGATATGAGTGCATAATGGGATGATGACTGCCCTGATTGAATGGTGGCACAGTGACACCACTACATTTCATCTTCCGACTAGGGAGGCCACTATCACTCTCGAGGATGTGTGGCAGATTCTACAGATACCGATCTGAGGGTCGGTACCATAGTATAGGTTAGAGGATAGTGACCATTACATGGATATTGCATTCAAGAGAGCGATGAGAAGGATCTCAACATATAGGACGTAGATGCACAGGCAGCCAGCGGTTGATAGGAGATTGAGGCAGATAGCCCTATATTTGGCTGGATTGATTGGTGGACGGATTCTGGCCAACTTGGCTAGACATGGGTTTGGTATGGGGTGGTCACGAGTATTAGCAGGGCTACTCGAGGAGGGGATGACCTACTGTTGGGGGTATGTCATCCTAGGATAGTTATACCATGATCTACACATGGCTGCGTACCACGAGGTGCACAACATGGGGACTGGAGTTACTCTGCTGTTAGTATGGGCATGGGAGCACATTGTAGTGTTCCAACTAATGAGAGTTAGAGAGGCTCAGCAGCTAGGAGAGCCATATGCATGCAGGTACAGGCTGTCATTGAGATATACCTTTGTTGGTCAGACCAGATACTGGCGATGGCTATTAGACGATATCTACATTTTCTGGTGGACTCCATACAGACTCTGCGATCTGTGGGGAGCCATGGACTAGTAGGCGGGAGTCAAGGACAGCTTTGAGGACTTTTTATACCTTTCTTATGTAAAGACTGATTGCTTTCTACTAGGGAGGACTATCCACCAAATAGAGAGATACAGGCCATCCATGGTCATGAGGCAATTTCGACTATAGCAGGGGGTGGTGGCAGAGGATGACTTACATCCTCATGTCACCAGGGAGCTAGGCATATGGGGCCGATACACTGATGCGCTCATAGTGTAGGTTTCTTGGAGGATGATGACTTGGATAGGCTTTGTGGCTAGGCTAGATGTCATTGACACAGGTATGACTACAGAGTATGCAGTGTGGTGGGCCGCACACTTACCCTTACAGCTCACAGATCTAGTGCAGGTAGTGGCCCACGAGCAGCCAACAAGAGACATGGAGGTGGATGAGAAGACAACTATAGGAGATGCCCCTGAGACCTCAATAGTAGGGTAGAGGAGGAGGCCATAGCAGAGACAAGTTCATCCTCAGACAAAAGCACATGTAGAGGGAGGACAGGATCAGGGGACACCAGGGGATGTACAAGACCAGGCACCTCAGGTGCCAGCACAAGGACAAGTACAATCACCTCAGGCGCCAGCATAGGTATAGGTACCACATGGGCTGTAGGGGCCACTAGTAGGATACGTTGCATAGGATACACATGATACTATCATCACAAAACAAGACATTTTACAGACTGAGTGCGCAAAACTACAAGGGTTTCTGGGGATGGAGTAGGTATCAAAGGCTAGCCTACAAACTAAGATGACCCATGTACAAGGGCTACTAGTTGTAGAGATAGCCCAGGTAGATAGGGTAGAGGGTGCACTCGACACCTTACAGTGCAGACTTGACTCAGGAGAGTTCTCTATGGTTGATGTGACTCAGGATGCTGCAGAGCTACGGACTGAGATAGGGACATTGATAGGGCAGTTGGTTACCCTTACAGAGCAAATGGATCAGGACACAGAGAAGATCATTGCATTGACCTTGGAGAGGGATTTGGCAGAGAGGTGGGTCGAGGCTTATAGGACTAAGCGAGATATCACTAGGCAGACAGCAAGTGCAGGTGGTATGGGACAGGTAGTGGCAGAGGCTTTTTCCGCTCATAGGGACGTAGCCAGGACAAGCAGAGAGGCAGCCCACTATCGGGCATTATATTATGACTTATTCCCTAAGGCCCAGAGATAGGTATACACTGAGAGATCGTGGTCACTGAGCATAGGGCAGGCGTCGCAGTCTCAGGGATCCATTGGGATGCCACCACGGGCACCACCAGGAGGAGGATCATAGCCACCAACATTACTCCTTTAGATTAATTTTGTGACAGTTTTGTATTTTGAGATGTATATGTATATTGGCACCTAGGTGCATGGCTGTGTATTTATTGACAAACATTGTACTTGTGATTTTTTTTTATATATATATGATGACCTATTGATGATTCTATGACTCTATGATGGATGGCATTTATGTTTTAATGAGATTTCGATGCATCTATATGATTTTATGCTTTGAAGTACATGATACTAGATGCATATGCTTAAATGAGTATTAACATTGATGCTTGCAGGATGTGATGTTTTATGATTATCTATATACAGGATGAGATGTTTAGATGCATGTATCTAGATGTAAGATTATGCACTTGATGTATATTGTAGTGCTTGTGATGTAATGCAATGGATGAATTTAATATGTTCATGAATTTTTTATGATGCAATGTATGTAAATGCAATGATCCTAATGAAAATGCAGGGATGATATGAAAATGCAGGCATGGAGTGGATGCCATGGATGCAATGGGACTCATGTTTTTGGTGTGTGTCACATTCAACTGATGAACCAGTTAGGAGGACTATGGAGGACTAGGAAAGGTAGGTTAGCATGACAATGACTCAGGATGTTAGTGCGATGGTAAGAAGACTGGACATGTCACGAATATACAAGGACCAAATCGAATGATTAACTACAAGTGATTATGTACAAAATGTTGCTGCCAAGACTTGATTGGATCTTGTTATTTGATGCGTTGATAGTGTTGGAACACGCAGGGAATATGGAAAAATTTTGAGGTTTTGCAGAGATGTGATGGTGGAGATGGAGGGGAATGAGATTTTGAAAGATAATGGAATGGTCCACTATGTGTGACACATGTTGCCAGGTTTTCATCACCCATACTTGTCCAAGGCACCTGATTGCCAAGTTTTCACCATTGGACGAAATTTTTATCTTTTCTTTTCTCTTTTTGATCTTTTTTATTATTTTGGATGTTGCTGATGTTTTCCAAGTGCCTGTTTGCCAGGTTTTTGCCGAAACAACCATTTTTTCAGCTTCATTTTCTACTTTTTTGAGATTTTTTTCAGGACTATTTTGCATTGTTTTTGTACTTTTTTAGGACTTTATATAATTTTTATGGATTTTCTCAGATAACTAGAATGAAAAACAAGCTGTCAGGCATAGAAGCACCTGAGATGAATGATGTTGATAGGATCATTCAATGGTTCTCCTTCAAGAGTGGAGATTTGATATTCCCTAGAACCGAAGCATGCAGTGACAGCATAGGGACCTTGCTAGGTGACTTTGAACTTTCCTTTCTTTTCTCGATCAATACCCACTTTTTGATTTTCCTTTAGCACAAGGTCCCCTACCTAGAACTAGCGTGGGTGGACTTTCTTATTGTAGTTCTACTTGAGTCTATTTTAATAGACAATCAGGTGATCATAGGATTTCTAGCACTTTTCATCTAGTAGATCAAGTTGGGTGAGTCATGCTGCTCGGTAATCTTCATCGTCAATCAAGCCTCTCAGTGGTACTCGGAGGGATGGTAGTTCAACCTCAATTGGTAAGATAGCTTCAGCACCATAGACTAGGGAATATGGAGTAGTTCCTATAGGATTATGGTAGGATGTGAGATATGCCTAGAGAGTGGGGTTGATCTGGAGATGCCAATCATGACCAGTATCATTGACAACTTTCTTGAGGATTTTGAGGAGGTTTTTATTAGTTTCCTCAGCTTGGTCATTACCTTGAGGGAAATATGGACTGGAGAAATGGTGATGGATATGAAGGCGAGAACATAGATCACTCACGTGTTGATTTTCAAATGGTGTTTTGTTATCTGTGAAGATAGTTGAGTGTATGCCGAAGTAGCAGACAATGTGGTAAAGGATGAATTTTGATATTTGGACACATGTAGTGAGGGTGAGTTGAATTTCTTCAACCCACTTTGTAAAATACTCCATTTTCCTGATTATGTATTTGTGTCCTTCAGAAGAAAGGGGAGTAATCTTACCGACGAGGTCAAAACCCCAACAAGAGAAGGGCCAAGGAGACGCAATAGGTATGAGGTCCTGTGTAGGAGCATGGATCAGATTAGCATGTTGTTGGCAAGGTAGACACTTCTTGAAAAACTCACAAGCATCATGTTCCATTTTAGGCCAATAGTACCTTGTTCGTAAAAGTTGCCTGGCTAGGACCATGTCACTCATGTGGGCACCGCAGATTCCAGCATGTACCTATTGTAGAGCCTGGGCAGCTTTGTTTTCATCTAAACATCTAGAGAGCACATTGTGATAGCCTCGACGATAAAGGGTGTTGGCTATGAGGGTGTAGTGGGAGGCTCTACGAATGAATTTTTGGCATTGGGTTGCAATGAGATGAGGGGATATGATACCATTTTGTAGGTAAGCCTCGATATCATGGTACCACAAGGATTGGGGACCAACCAAGACACATACGCGATTTGGCTCATCGTTCTCATAAGCGGGAGCATGAAGTTGCTCAACTAAGAATTCATATTGCATACACTCATGAGGAATCTCTAAGAGGCAGCCAATTGTGGCCATTGTGTCACCAGCCTTGTTATGTAAGCATGGTACTTGTGTTATCTGCAAGTGGAGGAAATGTTCTTTCATCTTGTCAACCATCTACTTATATGGCATCAATTTTTCGTGTTTGGTTTGATACTCATCCAAGACTTGTTTGATGATGAGTTGGGAATCACCTAAGACATGTATAGTGGTGATGTTCCATTCTATAGCCATGCGGAGCCCTGCGATCAGTGCCTCACATTCTGCAATGTTGTTCGTGCAAGGAAATCCCAATTTGAATGACATAGGGATGTAGTCACCTTGAGGTGTGATGAAAAGTATGCCTGCCCCTACACCATGAGCGGTGTAGGACCCATAAAAGTAGAGTTTCCAAGTAGGTTTCTCTTCTATCATGCACAAACACTCATCTTTAAATTCTATGACCAAAGGATATGCGTCCACCAATGGTGCCTCTGCTAGCTGGTCGGCGATGGCTTTCCCTTTAATGGCTTTTCTATCTACATATTGAATATCAAACTCGCTTAACAACATAACCCATTTTTCCATTTGTCCTATGAGAGTAGTCTTGGAGAGTAGGTATTTGAGAGGGTCCACTTTTGAAATGAGCTTGGTTGTATGACTAAGCATATAGTGGCAAAGTTTTTGAGTGGCGAAGACCACTGCCAAACATGTTTTTTCCATAGGGGAATAATTGAGCTCATAACCCACTAAGGTTTGACTAATGTAATAAATATCTCTTTCTATACCTTCATCATTCAATTGAGAAAGGAGTGCCCCCAGTGCTATAGTAGTAGTAGAGATATACAGGATGAGTGGTCGACCAGGTACAGGTGGTACCAAGATGGGTGGATTAGCCAAATATTCTTTGATCTTGTCAAAACTCTTCTGACATTAAGGATCCCATTTGAATGTGTTATCTTTTCGCAGGAGATGAGTGAATGGTTGACACTTGTCTGCTAACTAAGAGATAAAATAAATCATAAATTGTAGCTTTCCTTGGAGACTGCACAATTTTTAGAGTGTTTTTGGTGGAGGCATTTCTATGATAGCTTGTACCTTCTTTGGATCTATTTCAATGCCTCATCTGGATACAATGAACCCAAGAAGTTTTCCTAGCGTGACCTCGAAGACACACTTCTTAGGGTTGAGCATAAGGCAATAGTGTCCAATCCTATCAAAGACGCATTCCAAAACATCTAGGTGATCTTCCCGTTTAACTGATTTTGCCAAGATATCATCTACATAGTCTTCAAGAATCTTGTGAATCACATCATGAAAAATGACAGTCATGGCCCTCTGATATGTTGCCCCGGTGTTCTTTAAGCCAAAAGGCATCATGTTATAGTAGAAGGTGCCTAAGGGGGTTGTGAATGTTGTTTTGTGCTAATCTTCTTCTGCAATATGGATCTAATTATATCTGTAAAATCCATCCATGAGTGACAACATCTCATGTCCTGTTGTGAGATCCATGATCATGTCTATGTTTGGTAGTGGGAAATTTTCCTTGGGACATACCTTGTTGAGATCTCAGAATTCTGTACATATCCTTATTGATTTATCAGGTTTAGACACTGGTACCATGTTAGAAATCCAGTTAGAGTAGTCAATGGCAGGGATGATATTGGCTTGGAGTAACTTCTCTAACTCTGCTTTGCCAAGTAGTGCCACTTTAGGGTGCATCTTTCTGATCTTTTGTTTGACAGGTTTGATGTTTGGGTCCACTGCAAGATGGTGAACCACCAAGTTGGGGTCTAATCTTGACATGTGGGAGTAAGACCATGCAAAATTATTGATGGATTCCTTTAATAAAGTGATAAGATCACTTTCTTCTACTTTAGTCAGAGATGTTACTATGTATGTGATGGCAGGATTCTCTTTGGTGCCCAGGTTGACAGGTTTTGTTTCTTCGATGAGAATCAATGACTGTTCGGGCCTGTAATCACAGATTAGAGGAAGAGGAGAGTCTTCATCCTCTGGCACCTCAGGGAGGTTTTTGCCAGTGGATACGCCCTTTTTTTTTACTTTTTTATGATCAGATAGCACCCCAGAGGGGTTTTCGCTACGGGATCAATTTTTCTCTTTTATATTTTTGTTTTCTTCTTCATTTTTGTGGCTTAAGTTCTCTTCCCCGAAGTATGCTTTTGGACCCATCTTGTAGACATGTGCTGAATCTTTCCCCCAGTCATTGCTCTGTTCATTTTCTCCCATGAATCTGAGGAGTGCATCCTCACTTTGGAACTCATCAATGCGTATGACACTTCATTGGTCCCAGTCTATGAGTTCAGGATGGCGGAGGGGAAGATCAATGAAGAGAATGGAGAGTTGGCATAGGACAGAATTTCCCAGGAAGGTTTCATCATCAAAGAAATCATCATACACTCTCACAACTTTCTCTTCTGGGACATCTTGGATGTCAGTGATTTCACCCAGGGAAGGATAAGAGGCATAGATGTTTTCGTTGGTGCCCCCATTCATGTCAGATTCCATTCCAAGGCCTAGGTGCTTTTCTAGCCGGGTAGGTACAATAGGATCCTTCATTCCTTGTTCTTTATAGCCAAGGCCACCTCCTTGGTAGTTCCATTTTTCTATCACCAACTTGTGAGTTGCAGGGTACTTACCTTTGAAGTAATTAGGGTGACTTGTGTCCCTGGGTGGTGGATCCTTATAGAGCCATTGGTTGATGTTTGGTGTCATTTCCTGGCTATTCAAAGTACCATTTGAGATAAAAGTGGTAGGACCCAATTGTAGTGGCTTGGTTTTTTTTGGTTCTATCTTGCTTGGATTAGGTTGGCGACCTTGAGTGTGTGGATCAATTGGAAGTGCTCCAACTGTGAAGGCATTAGATAAAATGTATTCACCACAACCTTTGTTATTGACCTTGACCATGGAAAGGGTGGAAGAGAGGATTGTTTCTGTATCTAAATGGGTTCGAGATGAACTGGCAATAGAGGTGCCAATATTGATCCCGGGATAGTGATTGGAATGTGGAAAGGAGGTTTCCAATGCATTGCGGTATGCGAAGGGTTTGGGATCTACATGGATGGTGATCTCAGTGTCCTTATATGGAAATTTTATGCATTGATGGTAGGTGGAGGGGACAGCTTGCATAGAATGAATCCATGGGCATCCAAGGAGGATGTTGAAGGGAAGGTCAAGATCAACAACATGACATATTATATCCTGGATAACAAGGCCCACTTGGATGGGTAATGATATGGTGCCTTTAGAATTATGCTCTAGATTGTCATAGGCTTTGATTTTTACGACCTCATTTGTTATATCAGCTTCAGTGCAACCCAACTATTTTATGAATTTTAGAGTACACAGATTTAGGGCTGAACCATTATCTATCATGACCCGTTTGATGTCAAAAATTTTAACCATGATAGCAATACGGAGTGGGAGATTATGATCAGGTTCTTCTAAGGGTACGTCTGTTGGTTTAAAGGAAACCCCACAAGATGCAAACAAGTGGCTGACAAGGTTTGGTAATTTAGTGAGGTCGATGTCGCTGGGAACATGGGATTCTTGTAGGGCTTTATTAAGGATCTCTTGTAGGTAGGTGAGGTACGGAGGAGATCCAGGATGAAAATTTGGGCAGGAGTATTCCCTAGGTGTTCCAAAATGTTGTACCAGCAGATGGAACGATACTTGCACCTGCAACTGTTATTCTACCTCTACGAGTGGTGACTGTGCATTGGTTATTGACACCCTTAACATGGATGACATTGATGGAGGACTGGACTTGGGATATGTAGCCGATGAGATTATCGTAGTTGATATATGCATTTGTATAATCTTTTATGTTGGCATTTTCCCCTTTCTTACCTTTCCCTTGGTCGTAGGATTGAATGGCATTGCCTAGGCCTTTACCTGAGGTGTGTTCAGGAAATGCATTTTGATATATTTTAAGGCCTACATTTGGCAATGGTTGGGCAGGAGACTCTACTTCAATTTCTTTGTTGTCAATCAGATCTTGGATGTAATGTTTTAGTTTCATGCATTTGAGGGTGGTGTGTCCCTTAACACGATGGTAATCACAGTACTCATTGTCTTTATACCAGGCAGGCTTAGGTGTTGAGTCATCAAATGGCTACATTTTTGGATACATGACTTGATTAGCTTGGACCATTTTGTGGAAGATGACATCTATAGGTTCAACCAACAGAGTAAACGTGCATTGTGGCGCATTTTGAGCATGAGTCATTTTTTGTCCATGTGGGACTGATATAGAATTTGTTTAGTTCACAGGAACTTGATAGTTGGGTTGATATGACGTCCCTGGAAGGGGATAGATATTTGTGCCTTGAGGGTGTATATTTTTCTAGTATGTTGTTTGGGGATACACGGGTGCAGGCTGTTGATACATGGGAGGAGGTTGAGGATATACTGGCGGTGCTTGCTGATAATTTTGGGTAGGTGCATTGGGACCGGCTACCACAACCTGAACATGTTTTTTGTCAATGGATCTGTTAGTTACTGCATTCTTATTCTTGTTCCAGTATCATGATCGATCATTATTATGTTTTTTAGGCTGGGATTCTTTGTAGTGCTTGATGGCACAATCTTCTATGAGACCTCACTCGAGGTCCATGCATTTGATTCTAATGTCTCAATAAGTCTATATGCAATTCATGCACATGTGATAGGCAAGCTTAGGATGGATGTTATTAATGAAGATTTTGATAAGATGTTGCTCGTCGGGTTGATAGGAAAATCTTGTAGTAAGCCCTTCCCAGCGTTGAAGTTAGTCAGCCATGCTCTCTCCTCCCTTCTATTTGAAATTACATAAATTAAGGAGTGAGAGTTATTTTTTACGTTATGTGCATATTGGGTCACAAAATTTTCAGATAGTTCAGCAAAAGTGGAGACTCTGCCATAGGGGATTTTGTAGAACCACTCAAGAGTAGTTCCTCCTAAGCTCTTGCGAAATAGTTTCATGAGGAAGTTATTTCTATAGGCCACTTCTTGACATGTCATGTAAAATTCTTTCACGTGGCTCACAGGATCTTCCTTCCCCCGATATTTATCAAATTTGGGTGTCTCAAAGTGCTTGGGGAAGGATATGGCAGTGATAGATCAATCAAACAGGTAAGGACACACCTCTTCAAACTTGAACGTTTTAGCCTTGGTTCTTGCTTTTATCTCTTTGAGAGAATTCTTCATTTCCTCCCATTCATGATTAATTTATGGGGGAGGGTTATTAACCCTGATTGCATTGGTTCTCTGAACCTAATATGGATCAAATGGTGAGTATGGGGGATTGTGTGGGGGATATTGTGGTGTTTGATATGATAGTTGTTGGTTAGTGTATATGGGTTGTTGCGGTGGAAGTTGCAGCTGAGGGGAATATGACAGTGGAGGAGGTGGCAGTGCATGATAAGGTTGTTGCAACTGCTGGAAGTATGCTTGTATTTTATGAGGTGTGGGATGAGCCTGTTGCACACCTGCATAGGGTGGAGGATAGGTTTTTTGCGGAAAAATTCCCCCAGTGGTTGTAGCAAGGTAATTGGTGTTACTAGGAACACTGAAATGTTGTGGAGGTGGAATGGTTTGTGATGCAGCGGAAGATGGCATGGCTAGGTAGTTGGCGGAATGAGTTTGTTGTTGTTGCATGGGTTGGATGAAAGGATTAGAAAATTGTTGCAGTGGTTGTGCAATGAAAGGATTTTCCCCCTGCATTTTTGGTTGCGTCTTTTGGGTAGTTTGGATGATGGGTTGTGCAGCTGCAAAGGGGTTTCTTTGTGCTTGAGATGTGAATGCGTTGGTAATCTGTTGTTGCGGTTATTGTTGTTGGGATGGTTGTTGGATGGATTGTTGCTACGGAATAGGTTGTTACTGCTGTTGGATTGGTTGTTGTTGCTGTTGGATAGGTTATTGTTGTTGGATTGGTTGTTGTTGTTGGATTGGTTGCTACTGTTGGATTGGTTGATGTTGTTGTTGAATGGGTTGCTACTGTTGGATTGGTTGAATGGAAATTTGGGGTATGACAAATGGATTCATAGATGGTTGTTGCATGGGAGGATTTGAATTAGTTTGCGTTTGTGGAAAAACTGTTGGCATACGTTGTGATTGTGTTGCTAGTGGAGCGGGGAAGGTGGACCCTTGCAGAAATAAGGGTTGGTTATAGGCATTGGTAGGTGGCATGCTTGTGGTGAAGTTTGTTTTTTGTTGCGAGTATGTAGTGGAAGAGAAAGGTAGAATAGGCATGGAGATTTGGGTGCTTTGATGCTGCGAACTAGGTGGCATATTTTGAATGGGCTGAGTGGGGATAGGTGGAATGGTGGTTTGTTGAGTGGTGACTAGTGGTGGTGGTAATTGTGCTACAAATGTTGGGAATGTTTTTAAAAGTGGAGCGGCTATGAACTGAGGAGGTGCTTGCGTAGAAATAGGGGGTATTGCTTGTGTTGCTAATGTGGGATCAAGAGGTGGGGTTCCTAAGGTAGATGAAGGTGTTGTGTGCATGATGGAGGGTGGGATGGAAGGTTGGACTACTTGTTTGATAAGGGTTCCCACCTGTAGGGCTTGTTGAAGTGGATGAAAAAAATTGTTTCTAGTGGGATGAGGACATTCCCCTGGAAGTGCCATAGGTCGTGTGACAAGTGTGGGTATAATCCAAGGTCAGAGTTGAAGTCCTTGTTACTAAATGTCCAAGATTACCTGATTGATGTTACGTCCACTCATGGCATTCACCATGTGGATATGTCCTGGATGATTGATAAATGTTTCTATGGTACTCATAGTGGGAGTCTCATTAGTATCTACCTAGATATGCTCAATTTTTTCATTGTGCTGAGGTGAGTAGGTAAACATGGCATTAGTGTTGTTAATCATAGGATTAGATGAACTAGCGGCAAGATTAGGGTCCATTTTCTTTCTCTTCTTAGTGCCTCGTGTAATAGATGGCATGAAATGACTACCTTAAGGGGATATGAGATGCAAGATGTAATGCAAGGATGTGCTTAGGAAGCTAAGGATGATGGTGCTATGATTAGGATGCATCTAGGATGATGAATATGCTCCTAAGGACTAAGGATGACTTGATGTATGTATAGAGTAAGGGTTGCTTTCCCTAGTGTAAGATCAAATGGATGTGATTGTCTACCTAAGATAGACTTGTGGTCTTTGGTAGACGAGATTCTCTGTCAATGCGAACCAACATTTTGAACAAGGTGATGAGGTTGCAAAGGCAAAGGGAGTTATCCTAAATGATGCTTAGTTTAAGGACAATCAAGGATGGGGTTTGATTAAGATGCAGGTTCTAAGAAACTCAAAAGGGGATGCAATACCAAGTGAAGGATGCGATTAAGATTGCTATGGATGATGATTAGGATGATGGTAGGTTGACTAGGATTGGATTGGATTATGCTAGATTATGCTAGGATGAGTGTGTGATTTTCTTCTAAAGATGACAACCTAAGGGGAGGTCCTAGAAATGCAAGCTAAGTGAGCTTAAGAAGAGGAAGAGTGTCCATTTTTTGTGGTAAACCAGCTAGTCATATTGTTCAAATCTAACGAAAGCAGCGTTTAGATGATATTTTCCCATGAAGTGAGCAACCTTGTTGTTGTATATCACTTTGTCTAATTTCTCTTGTGCGAGGATTTCTTAGTTGATTGAATCAATGATGTGTTGGTACTTGGTAGCCTCTCGGGTTGTATTCTTTTGTTCTCTTTGTATGGGTGGTAACAAAATTTTTACCTTCTTATGCTTCTTGGAATCGGTCATGTCCTATAAATAGATGTAATTTGGGATGAATAGTTGGAGGTTTTAGGACATATCTCATAAAAGACCAAATTCTGGTGATTGGAGCTCACAGTAATCTGCAAAAGGACATTGTTTTGATGATTTGGAACAAGTTCAATCTCTGTCTAATTTTCAATAAATTTGTTCCATGGCAAGAACCAATTTCAACACAGTCAAATAAGAAAATAACAAGCATGTGTTTGAAAACAATCCCACAAGGGACAAAGCAACCCTGAAGGATACAAGCAGGTGAAAAATCTGTAATGTTGGGTATTACGTTCATGTTTTGGATTTTTCAATGTTCTTCAAGCACTTCAAGCACAAATATACCTAGGAAATTGGCTTCGCATGAAATATTATACGCATATTACTTAGTAGTCCTTCAGCTCACACAGCAGTGTCACCCCCGAAAGGGCACCCATGTTTTTTCCTTTTGCTAGCTATTGTTGTCGTGCTACGAAAATCTCTTTCGCAACACATACCTTGGGACACATATGATGGGGATCTTGGGGAAGATTTTTCCCTCCCCTGCACTATAATAAATCACCATTCGGAGGTGAATTGGGTAGCTTCTATGTTTAGAGTGTTTAGTAAGTGTCTCCATTCGATTGTATCATCTATGTCCGCACAAGCATGATTCAGGCGTATAGCCCCATAGAGCATCTTGACAAAAGTGGTCACGTAAACATGATTGAGACCGCGAGGCTGCACTTAAGTTAGACGAGAGCCGAGTATAAGCTCAAATTCCAATTGACTCCTAAGGCTTTAACCCCAAAGACTAAATTTGATTAACGTGAGTTAGAGTGGTGTGGCTTACACCTTGTTTTCACATGGGTCATTCCTAGGAGATTTTTCCCTCAACCGACAGGCCCAACTAAAGGATTAATTTGAAAAACATGGATTGGCGACGAGAGGGGTCTAGATTTTTTATTTTCCCATAAGGGGGAAAAGAGCATAGTCTCCTACCCAATGTCATTTTCTCCCAAACACGCAAGACAAGTTTGTTCTTTCCCAAAGATTTATTTGTTTAACACAAAGAAAGTGCATCTAGGTTTTTGATGTTCCCAAAAGGCAAGAGAGCATAATCCCCTAACACTTGCTTCGGATTAGACAAAGAGATCTATCTAATTAGTCTATGTGCCTAGAAAACACTAACAAGCATGGTTGTTTAGTTAATTGAAATTGAGGCAACCTGCAAGACAAATAGTGAGTAGTTCACAAATTGACTTCTTTGACCAGCAGTGCTACAAGAAAACTGATTAGTAGTTTCAAAACCTTAGCCTTGGACAAGCGTTATCACAAAACTACTCAAAAGTTAGCAAATTTATCAATAAAAGTTTGTCAGAGCACAGACATCGATTCAGGGCCAAAACGCTGGTTCTGCATTTCAGCTCAAAAATGACAGAATGCAAGAATTACGCCAGAAAAACACAGAAAATAAGAAACTGTTATACCAGGCAGAGATGCCTATTTGTGCAATGCAGACGTCGATCAATGATTATTCTGAACTGGCATTTGCACAGACGCTGAAACATGAAACAGATGTTTCCATAAACACTGATGTATTTGCAAGCCCAAGAAACATAGCAAAAGGTTATTATTTTCTCCTCCTTGGTTCGCAAAACTGATCAAAAATAGTTATGCTGAGATTATTAAAACCCGAAAATTGATGTTTTCTTAAATATTTATCAAGATTTTCTTTCCTTTTAATGAAATTTTGGCATTATGATTGCTTATGAAATTGAGTTTTGCTAAAAAATAGAGTGCTAAAATACCAGCAAGCAGTAGAAAACATGATAAACTTAATAAATAAAAGATAGGGTTCTGAAGAAATATCAAGAGAAATGACACAGGTGGAGACGGCGATACAGGGCGCAGACGCCTGTTTAGTGACGACAAGGATTCATCAGAGATGAAGATTAAACATAGACATCGATGCAATGCAGACACCGAATGGCGAAGATGCTGAACAATGCAGACGCTGATTTAGAGTTTTTCATCTGTGCAGATGCCTCTGCATAAAACACAGATGTTGATCCACGAGTTTGGCAAAAATGAGAGAAGAAGACAAGAATTTAGAAATTTTTTAGGGACGTGGGTCCCACCGAGCGTGCAAGAATGTAGTATGAGGAAAATTTCAACCTGCAATCACTCACAAACAAGAAATCATTAGAGGGTTAGTATCTAAAATCCAAGTGAGATAAAAGCAAGCAAGACAAAATAAAGTATCCTCATATCATAAGATAGAGATAAAACAAGTTGCACCCATGAGGCTTGTTTGATTTTATCTTTTTGGATTGAATGTGGGTGTGCTCTCTCAAACACACAAATGAAGTGGATCCCCAATGTAAAATGTAACTATGAATGCAAGATTGGAAGCAAAAGAAGAGATTCAAGAGCTAGTATGAGGAACTAGTCTCAAATTCTTGAAATGATTATGCTACTGTATAGTCAGAAAATGGAAGCACTTCCATGGTAGACTAGTTTAGCCTTCTCAGTAGGTGGTTTGGGGTCATATCAAGCACCTTGAATGGGTTCTTGACTTTGACCTAGCTTTCCCCCTATTCTGCCTCATTCCACTTCTTTCCATCCAGTTTTTGGCATCCTGGGCTGCAGATCTGAGGTTTTTGACTTCAGGGTCAAGGTTGACCTTTTGGGTCTATGTCAACCTTGACCCTGACCTAGGTCAGGTTCAACCTTGACCTTGACCCAGGGTTCAAATCTTAGGGTCCCACAGTTTCTGGATCTCGGTCTTTGCAAAAAGTTATTTCCCGCTTCTAGGTCGGCTGTTTTGGGGTTCCGAAGTGGTAAATCTTAAATTATATATAATATAGGTCCTCTTCTAGGGGCATGGGTCTAATTGGAATTTAATTCTCCTATGTTGGCCTCCTTAGAAGATTGTGCCCTAATTTCATATGAAAGGAAGCTTTCTCCTCTCATTTTCTCTAAGTCTTCCAAGTGCAAAAAGCTCTAGCCAAGATTTTATTCAAGCATCCATTGTTCTACATGTTTTCAAGCTCTCAAGGTGTTCAATTCTTCCTCTCAAGCATTCAATTCCTCCATTGAAGATCAATGATTCAAGCTTTCAAGCCTTTGAAGGGATTTGGTTCAAGCATTCAAGATTTATCATTCAAGCCCTAGATCTAGCCATCATAATGGTGTGATCTT
>MU225553.1:4730918-4763060 GCA_018584345.1 Thuja plicata
TATATCTTAAAAGATGATAGAAATGGAAATATTGACTCCAAAAGTGATGAAGGTATCTTTCTAGGGTATTCCACCAAGAGCAAGGCTTATAAATGTCTCAATAAAGCCTCTAACAAAATTGTTGAAACTGCAAATGTAAAGATAGATGAATTTTCAGAGAAGAATGAAAAGGAAAGCACAAAAAAACTAGAGGACTACAACAGGTTTGTTTACAATGAAGAACCTGACACTCTACCTAAACAACAATGTATAGCTTCTGAGCAATAGAATATTGCAACCGAGCATCAGGCTGCAAATACCAAAAATCAGGATATTGCTCAAGATGATGTACCGAGCGATGGAGATCAGAATAAAGGACAAAATGATGATCAAGATGATAGACAAAGAATTGAACCTGTACTTTCCAAGTATGTCAGAAGGAACCATCCACATAACTAGATCATAGGAGACAAGAAGGCTGGTATGAGAACCATAAGTAAGTCTCTAAACACAAGATGTCTAATTTGTGATTTTGAGCCAAAATATGTCAATGCTGCACTTGATAATGAAGAATGGATTAGTGCTATGGATGAATAAATTGAGAAGATTGAGAAAAATAAGACATGGACACTTGTACCAAGACCAAATGACAATAATATCATCGGTACCAAATGGATATTCAGAAATAAGTTGAATGAGAATGGAGAAGTCACCAGAAACAAAGCAAGACTAGTATGCAAGGGGTATGCACAAGAAGAAGGGATTGACTATGAAGAAACCTATGCACCCATTGCTAGGCTAGAAGGAGTGAGAATATTACTTGGTTATGTTGCATTTAAAGGATACAAGGTATACCAGATGGATGTCAAGTCTGCATTCCTAAATGGAATACTTGAGGAAGAGGTATACATTGAGAAACCAAAAGGGTTTGTTGATCCAGACAAGAGGAACATGGAATGTAGACTACACAAATCCTTGTATGGATTGAAACAAGCACTGAGAGCCTGGTATGAAAGACTTCATTCATATCTCATAAGTATTGGATTTGTAAGAACTAGTGAAAATAGTAATCTTTATTTGAAGGAAGATATTGATGCTAACATTTTGATTGTTGAAATATTTGTTTATGACATCATATTTGGAGGCAATGATATGATATGCAAATCATTTGAAAATGAAATGAGCAAAGAGTTTGAGATGTCTATGTTTTTAGAGATCAATTTCTTCCTTGGTCTACAGATCATGCAACAAGATGAAGGCATTTTCATTACTCAATCCAAATACATCAAGGAGGTGCTAAAAATATTCAAGATGGAAGATTCCAAGCTGACAAAGGAGGAAAAGTCACCTGAGGTAAATTAGACTTTGTACAGATCAGTGATTGGAAAATTCATGTATGTTGTACATACTAGACCAGATACTGCACATGCAGTAGGAATAGTTGCAAGATTTTCTGCTAATCCCAGGGAATCACATATGACTTCTGTGAAAAGAATCATAAGATATCTAAAGAATACCAAGGACTATGGCTTATGGTATAGAAGAGAAGGCAAATTTGAACTTAATGTCTTTACTGACATTGATTGGGCTTGAAAGATTGATGACCGAAAGAGAACAACTAGAGGAGCATTCTTTATGGGTGACAGACTTGTCACATGGGTTAGCAAGAAGCAAGGATGCATCTCTCAATCTACTACAGAAGCAGAGTATGTTGCTGCTACTGCAAACTACTCAAATATTGCATGGACCAAACAGTTACTGGAAGGTATGAATATGAAAATCCTTGAATCAGTAATTATCTATTGTGATAATACCAGTGCAATTAACATTTTCAAGAATCTAGTCATGCATGCTAAGACAAAGCATATTGCTATCAAATATCATTATTTGAGAGAACAAGTTCAAGAAAAGGAGGTGATACTTGAGTATGTGCAATCAAAGGAACAATTAGCTAATATCTTCACCAAGCCACTGTCCAAGGATACATTTGAGTACTTGAGAAAGAGACTAGGGGTTAGACCCTTGTCTACTGGTCAGTAAGATGACTAGAAAGCTGCATCAGCCTTCATATTATCAGAATAGCATTCATGTTGATGCAATCAAAGAGATGGACATCAAAGATACATCTATACACAGCAAGGTATTTATCTACTCCAAGCACCAGAGTTTTTGTATTGCTGATGGATTGGGAAATTCAAGGAATATATTGAATGGATAGAAAGGATTTTTTGGCATCACTGTCAAATATTTGTTTGGCATTGTTGTTAAAGGGAGAGATTGTATCCATTATCACATTATCCAAAGGGAGAGATGTAACCAGAAAGGGAGAGTACATACAAAGGGAGAGATTGTTGACAAGAGAGAAAAGAGACATCAAAAGAAAAGAACAATCAAAGGGAGAGAGTTTGACACAATAAGAGAACGCATCACATCAGAAGAAGAAATATTCTGCATCTATCTAGTGAAAGGATTGAAGACAGAAAGAGAGCTGCAAGAATCAAATATAAGCTATGTGAGCTTACCGAGGACCAGATATTTGTATCGGTTATAGTACATAAGATTGGTAGTTTGATGAACTTCAACTGTTATATTTCATATTGTATTAGTGATAATATAGTGTGATAATGTAGTGTGTTGCCATCAATGCCAAAGGGAGAGATTGATGAACTATAATTGATTGAATTTTTGAATATGCTAAGTTGATGATCACCGAGACACAAAAAGTTAATGCAAGACATTAAATCAGTTAATATATTGTATTTCCATTGATGTCAGCTTGATATAATCTGTATGGTCATGTACATACTGCTAAAAGACTTCAAAGAACCAATGAATCAAAGGCTATGCTATCAATAATGCATAAAAGTTAAGTATTCACAAAGTGACTATATACACCGATGGATAGAGTAAACCAATGAGAGAAAAGTAATAGTGTTACCCGATGAGAAAAAGCATAGTGTAACCCGACGGACAGAATTACAGTGTTGCCCAACGGATAGACAACACCGACGAACAGAGATCCCGAAGACAACTAAAGTCTCACCGACGAAACAGTCAGTTGTCACCGATGACTAACTGAAGTATTGACCGACAGAACAAAGAGTTTAGAAATGACAAAAGGCTTAGTTGTCAAGAGCCAAATATAGACTTAACTAGTAATTATCATTGTTTTAATCGACAAGATAAAGCTAGAGATAAGTATAAGATTTAAATTTGTTTTATCCAGTTGGCAAGAAGATCTCTACGAGATAAAACAAGAGTTTTTTCTTTAAATATAATTGGCAAGAATTATGGATCACGCCAAGATCAAGAAAGCCAAGAAACAGTTAAATCATGTCTATATAAGAGACAAGCTAATTCAATGTGAATTTGGAGAGTGATAAGAGAATAGATGCTGAAGAGATTTTGAAGGAGAAAAAAGTCTTCATTCAGACCTGATCAATCAAGCTGAGGAAAGAGCTAAATTCTGCAGACACCGACGAACAGTGATATAGCATCATAGAATAGAACAGTGTGGAGCAACGGTATTGAATTGATAACATTGATCAGAAAGGTAATGTACTTACAATAGATCTGAAAATCTACAATTCTAGTTGTATATGTGAACATATCAATTTATTGTTTCAATTTAACCATTGAAGCATCAAGTCTCTTAACCGAGCAGGACTTAAAATTCTTTTCTAATTGAGATACATCCCAAGGAGTATCAAAAAGTTTGATCATACAAACTAGCATTGGATATGCCCGATACCTATTGACAGGCCAAGTGAGTGTTTGATCAAGGATGGTGGCATTAGATGACAGATAAGTGACAAACTGTTCATTTAAATCCTCTAACAAGGTCACACCTAACAGTGTGTTTGTAACCTTTAATAGGGTTGGCTCTTCACCGAGCTCACTTCAGAAGAGTAAAAATTTGGGTTATCGGACCCAGTGGTTTTTCCCTTAATAGGGTTTCCAAGTTAAAAATCCATGTGTCAATGAGTTTATGATTCATTACTTTATTGTTTTGCATTTCACATAAGTAAATATGGATTTATCGGTATACACTAGTTATTTACTGTATTTCGGTAAATAGAAAGACTGCTAATCGGTAAAAGTGAGAATAAGGTTTGAAAGAGAAATTCGAGCAGTAGTTATTTGTTATTAATATTTCAAGGAAATCATCTTGTAGGAATGAAGATAACTAGATGCCTATAAATGTGGTAATAAGTTTTTGGGTTGATTTAAGGATTAATTTTTTAGGCCAGATTCCCCCCCCCCCCCCCCCTCTCTCAGTTATTCTAACAATAACATGATTGTCAAAGCTTGCAAGGATCTTCCCTCTACGTGCCATCTTGACTCTCATAGATTTATGAACATCAAATGGCCTGATGGCACTATTGTTGCCAAAATAAAACCAAAAATATTTATAGTATTCTAAGTAACAACCATAACATTATTAATCATGTTAATAATTTTTGGTATACTAATCTAGAGGATAATTGCTAGAAGAAAAATTTTACTAGATTGTGGAAATATCCTATTGAACCTAAAATCAGATGTTTCAAATGGCTAATGTTTCTCAACAGACTCCCTATAAGCAAAAAACCTTCTTTTACTGATTTTTGTAGCCTTTGCAAGCTCCCTGACTCTTGCAAACACATTCTATTTGATTGTAAATTTGCTAAAAGTATTTGGTCTATGTTTGGTATCACTTATCCTAAATACTTGGATATTTTTGAAATGATTAATGGGCATATTCAGGGTCTTAAAAAAGATACTAATCTGATTCGGAACATTTTATCCTCTAACATCCTTTGGCAGATTTGGAAATGTAGGAATGAAGAAAGGTATCAGGGCATTCATAGATCCCTTACTGAGTCTTTTCTTAAGCTCACACATTTTAAAATTTCCTCGCAGGTCTGTATCAGCATGATGATCGAGAGGGAAAAGCTTATTAGGTTTCTCAAAATGGGACACTCTACTATGTTTGTATTTGAAATGAAAGATGGATATGCGCGGCGAAGACATATGGACAATATGGCTATCTTCGAAAAACTGTTAAGAAGCTGCACAAGGAGATTAGGAAGAGCAAGAATGCTACTGATGATCAGATTTACATGCTGAGCCAAATCCAGGAAAAGAAATGCATTGTCTGGATGGAAGGCCCTATGGGGTGGACTACCTGGGTGGAAAATCATGAGGAAATTCTGCATTAATTCCTTTCTATAGTGGATGCTCTCTAATTTTTTGTTAAAAATGTAATTAATACTTTGATACTTTGACTTGTGTCGTGTGAGGCTCTGCCTCCAGTTTTGGATTATTCGATGCTTATTTTGATTACCTTATAGTTAATATAAAAAACTATACAAATAGTTGAACAAGAAAAAAATAGTGATTTATGATTGGTTCATTGGTGTAAAACTAATTCACTATTCGTCACAACTGAATGAATAGTATATTGCCTAGGGCAAGTACAACAAACTAAACTAGTTTCACATAAGTAATTTATATACATATACATATTTTATCTTATTTTCTATAGTGATTTTATAAATTACTTATGTGAAACTATTTTAGCCTTATTTTAATTTAATGATTTGAACTTATACATATACATATACATATACATTATATATTTTACCTTATTTCTCATGGTGATTTTACCTATGTATATAAATTATTTATTATAAATTACTTAGGCAAACTAGTTTAGCTTTAGTTTAAACCTATTTTCTAAATATGAGATGTCATTCCTAAATGTATTGAATCTAGTTATTCATTCTTAAGTAAATTTATTAAAATGAAAATTAATTTTTTCATAAAACAACAAATATTATTGAATTATTTGTATTAAAAAAGAAACATATTGAGTTAATATTTTTTTAATAATATTCATCTCATACATACATATATGTCTACCAAATTTATGTAATTTTTCTAATAATATCCATCTATTTATTTTCTTAAAAAATTACTATTTAAAAAAATAATTTTTTTTTTAAATTTAAAATAAAAATATGAACATATAGAATGAGTTTTAATGTTTTTACAAATTAATACTTCAAATAAAAATAAAGGAGTGCATGGATTGAGTTTTAAGGCGTTTACAAATTAATAAAACTTGTGTTGAAAGCCACAAAAGCATTACATAGTACATACGATGACTTGAATTGTATGTAGGTGCAAATTTGTGGCACCATAGTTGGTACTTGAGACAGGTAGATAGATTTTTCCTATGGAGAAGTGAGATGAAATAATGTGTCTTTTCTTCAATAAAGAGGTGGTGGTAACTAAATGGTACCTCATCTTTAAATGTGGGCAACAAGGATAGTCGTACACTTAAAGCAATCTAGATGAACTATTTGAGGAAGCAAGACTTCAACAAAATTGTGGGCCCACTAGGTAATCAAAATCCACAACAAAAGAACACGAGTGAAAAGAACTTGAAACTGAACAACCTAAATGAACTATTTAAAGAAGAGAACTTCAACAAAACTGTAGGCCCACTAATTAAAATCTACAACAAAAGAACACAGAATGAAAAGAACTTGAAAATTGTTAAAAATGTTATTCTTAATCTCATAAACTAATGATCTTAGGAATATCATTAAAACAGATTCCTTCATTTATTAAACACAAAAATACCTATTATTACATACTTTTTAACTATTTTAAAATAAAACCTAAAAACGTCCTGTCAGATCCAAAAGCTGGCGGAATTCACGTAAGTCGGTACTTATTTTACTTTTTTTTTCTGGCTTTTTATCTAAAGTTTTTCTGCAACGATGATCTACCTTTTTGGAGCGTTGTACCAACGAAAGCTTTATTGCACATGAAATCCCTGAGCAAGTGCATTGCTTTCTGCCTTATCTCCAAAACTGTAGTATCGTTCAAGTAATCTCAACTTGTATAACACATTATGAGCCTCAATAATTGTTGTCACTTTTGTTTTTATTCATTGGTTTTTGTCTCGCAAGCTAAACGACTAATTAGTGGTCTCAGTTCGATGCCTATCTCTAGGTTTAGACTAGAACGCAATTGATGAATGTAGATCTTGAGTGCCACTAGAGTTTGATCCCAACTACCACAAACATGATTTGTTAGGATTGAATTGGAAGAATATGTGTTGGCAGATTTGTCATCTTTATTTTTTTAATATTTGAATCTATTAAGGTGGTGTCTAGAAATACTTTAACGATCTCACTAATTTGATACTGAACGACTTTCCTAGATCAAACTTGTTGAAACGTTGTATAGATAATGATGAGCAATATTGAAGACAATATACACAGATATGTAAATGACTTATGTAATGATGATCTAGATATGATTATTTATTGCCCTTTATAATTGAAGAGAAATTTAATAAATTTAATATGTAATATCCTTGCGAATTTAATGTCTTTCAATACCATGTGACATATCAACGTTCTACACAAATGTGTGTTAAGTCTACTCAATTGGCTAATAGAAGTTGAACCAAGAAGTTGGAATTTGAATTTCAAGTTGGCAATCATTCTTACACTCCTCAAGATTGAACTAAGCCTATTCATGTCACTTGGAAATGAATTGGAGGGATAATATGGCAATCTTGAAGTGAGGTGAATGTATGGGGATTGTCATGACTAGGGATGAAATATGAATACATAAATAGAAATGTACACGAATAAGTGTAAATAAGATTGAAATAGAGATGGATAGGGATAATACCAAGAACCAAGGCTTTCGTAAGAGTATGCAACTCGTTAATATGTTATTCTATTATGACATCCAATCAAGGTGGCCATCAAAATAAGTGGGAAATCTCTTGGGTATGCTAGTTTCACCATTTCATTTTGCTTCCACTTTGATGTGTAAAATTTTCAATACAAGAGTGCATTTATAAGTATGTAGACGTTCTCAATCAAAATGAGAAATAAGCATTTACATATTCATAATATGACACTAATACATCTTATACTCTCCATAATATGAGCACTCCACCAAAACTTGTAAGAAAATAAAACCATTTGGTGAGTAGTGTTTGTCGCACAATAAAAAGTAAGAACAAAAAAGCTGCTTTGAATTCGGTGAAAAATGAAAAAATGAGAAGAGGTTGCGAAAATTGCTAGTATGGAAAGTGATGTGAAATTACTCCATGTAATGTGTAGTAATGGGATATAGGTCCACCTATTCTAACCATGTGATAATATTCCATGTGATGTGACAATGCAAAAATGTTTCCACTCAATGCAAACATCCAGTGCAATGAATCTGATGTAGTCAAGGATGGAGAAACCTCAAGGAGATCGGTCCAACCCTTGCAGCCAACATACACAATGAAAGGAAACAAGACAAAACATATAGATTAAGAGATTCAACCTTTTATTATCATCAAAAATCATTTACAACAGATCTACAACATGTTGTTTCACATGACAATCATACATGTCAAGCACACAGGCCTGATTACACACAAAACCTTCCAAAGCCTATCCAAGCTAAACCAAATAATCTTATGAGATCATCATGCCCCTTAGGAACAAGTCCATAAGCTTATAAAGCAATCACAATCATCGTTCGGCCTTGAAAAGACTACATTCCCCAAGAAATGAGTAAATACATTACACCCAAATAGATCAGGACCCAGATCTTAAAGAATAACCTCCAATGAAAGATTTAAGTAATGTGATCATATAAAAATGTCAGCCTCAAATGTAATATAATGAGCTGGCACAATTGCGCTTGGAAAAATCAACCAGAAGATCGGGATACTGATCGGAAAACACAATGATCAATTGGGAAATGAAGAACAAGACTTTGTCATAACTTATGCATGATGAAAGCAAGTGAACTACAATCATAGGATAAGCTTCAGGACAAAGCTAAGAACATGTTGTCATGGCCACAACCAAAAATAACAAGCACATATCGACTGCCACCAAAAACTGCCCAATTGGAACATAATAGAAAATAAACTAAAGGAAATATTTTTGGTTGATGCAATATTGCCAAGATCCTAAGATGCTCCTGCATCAGACACCCCAGATAAAAGAAAATGTTCCATAAGAGAAATATATGAGATTGACAAGCCGTGGAGCAGAAATCCCATGCTTGTTTTGGATCTAAACCTCTTCTATATCTACAACTCTCTTATGTTGCACCTCTGAACTCTCCTATGTCATATCCATCTATTACTCCTCTCTGTACTCACTCCATCGTACCTTTTATCAACACCAGATCTCAGATCACTACCTCTTCCTTTTTGCATAACCCTCATATGTTCAACAACCAAAGTCAGTTATTGGTCTACTTTTCCCTTCTTACAATCAGATACTAACTTTCCTTCATCAGATCTACCTACAAGATCCTTCTTCCTATCTATACTAACCTCTGTAGTCTGCTTCTCTGAACAATAACTCTTCACCATACTCAAATTCCTCATACTTCCTCCTTCTTCTTCCTTCAAAGGAACTAGAGTAAACTTTTTCCATCCTTCTCTATTGTGACTGGATTTCTTCTACAATCATGAATAGCTCCTCTATCAAATTTCCAAGGTCTTCCCAATAGAACGTGACAAGCACTCATAGACACCACATCACATAAAACTTCATCTCTGTAAGGTCCAATGTTGAAATTAACCAAACATTTCTCTTTCACCTCCATCATATGATCATCTGAAAACCAACCTTTCCCATAAAGACAAGGATGTTTAAGTCTGTTCAATCCAAGCTTCTATACCATCTCTTCTAATACCAAGTTGTCAGTACTACCATTGTCCATAACAACTTTACAACATTTACCTCCTGATTTGAAAATAGTCCTAAATAAACTCCGCCTTTGTAAAGGTTTAGCTTCCCTCTTACTCAACATGACTCTCCTAAGCATAAGAGACTCTCCTATCTCAGGTTCAGTTTCATTTTCCACAACTTCATGAGAAGTTTGTTCCTCATGTGCCATAATATTTTGTTTACCCATGTTCTTACTACTTCCTTCAATATATTGAAAAGCCCTATTTCCTATGCCACCACATTTGAAACAAATTCCCTTGAACTCCTTACTACCATTCCCTCTTTTATGTATTCTTTGATCATATTCAACTTCAATGGTTTGCTTCTCTTTATCATTGTTGTTAACTTGCTTTTCTTTCCCTCTAAGGTTATCTTGTCTCCTATTCAACTTATCTTCTTTCCTTAATGCATACTATTAAGCATCCTCAATAGTACTAATCCTCAACATAGTCAACACATCCTAAATATTAAATCTCAAACCATTAACATACCTAGCCACCTTATCCTTAGATACCTCCTTGTGACTAGATCTGATAGTCATCTTATAGAACTCCTCTAGATATTCATCCAAACTCATGTCCTTTGGCCTCAAATTTTGCAACTTCTTAAACAACTCCAAATCATAATCCTCAGGAATGAATTTAGCTTTAACCTAACAACCATCACCTTCTATCTAGTAATTATTGTCTCACCATGCTCTTCTCTATCTTTATGCAATTCTTTCCACCATAAGGCAGCATGACCCTTCAACTTAGTCTATGCTAAAATAACCCTCGGTGGATCTCTGATATCTTCAATCTCAAAGTAATCTTCTAACTCTCCAATCTATTTTATCAAATCCTCAGGATGCAATGAACTGGTGAAAGTAGAAACATCCATCTTATGACCTTTACTTACTTGTGACATAAATCTCATCAATCTCTCCTCGTCTAAAGGGATCTTAGCATCTTTACTCTCAAGATCTTCAGCAACCTCCTCAAATTCCTCTTTCATCTCAGGATTCCTCCTCAATCCAGTCAACACACTTCTAATCTCATTCCTCATATCCACTCTAAATTTTTCCATCATTTTCTCTTGCCTTCTAGGCTTCATCCTTCTAGGTGGCATCTTCCAATTCTCAGGTGCAACTATCCCTCCAACCGATGATCTGTCACAAGATGCTCCTCCAACCCATGATCTATCAGACACACGTGTAATCTCCTCCAATAAGTATTCCTTCAACACTCAACAACCAACAATAGCAGAAGAGAACCCTTCCTAGCCACCTTGTACAAGTCCTCTGTGATTTCAAGTCAGATATCCACTCTGCCACCTCACGATAAATAAGTCTAGGGCTTCACAATTCAGGAACTTGGATCTGTCAACACAAGAATCTCCACCTTACTCAACCTTAGTCTTTTTCATCCTCCAACATCGCTCTGATACCACCTGATGCAGTCAAGAATGAAGAAACCTCAAGGAGATTGGTCTAATTGTAGCCACCATACACAATGAAAGGAAACAAGACAAAACGGATAGAATAAGAGATTTAGCCTTTATTATCATCAAAGATTATTTGCAAAATATCTACAACATGTTGTTTCACATGCCAGTCATACATGTCAAGAACATAGGCCTGATTACACTCAAAACCTTCCAAAGCCTATCCAAGATAAGACAAATGATCTTATGAGATCATCTTGCCCATTAGGAACAATTCCATAAGCTCATAAAGTAATCACAATCATTGGTCGGCCTTGAAAATATTACCTTCCCCAAGAAATGAGTAAATACATTACACCAAAATAAGTCAAGTCCCAAATCTTAAAGAATAACCTATGTTGATTAACTGATGTTTATCTGATGGAGATGATGAAGACCAAGTGATACCGAGTAGCATGATTGTAGAAATGGTTAGATCAGTTGTTGTTTTGTCATTGATGTCAAGCAATTGATTAATTGATTTTTATTATGTTACCATATCTTAAGATGAGAAATTAAATGGGTGACAAATACATATCAGACAATGATGAAGTAATGATGTTATAATTATTTTCTACTATATATTTGATTTTATCAAATCGGTACTTTTGATTGATCAAGTCGGGAACTGCAATGAATTAAGTTATGACTGAAATAGATACTTTACCAACCTAAAATAAGTCAGTCGGTATAATTTTATGTGAGTCGGTTATAGTTACCAAGCACCGAGAACGAGTTAGACACCAAGTTGTGATGAAATCAGTTACCGAGTTGCAAAGCAAATTTTACCGAGTTCGGTATACTAATATTAACTGATGTTAAATGATGATTTAATGTGAAGTGGTGATGATCTGGATGAGGAATTAAATTAAATGAAGTTTGTTACAAGCTCTACAAATGGTTAAATTCAATATGAATATCTAAGGCAAAGATCAAGTGGTTAAACAGAAAAGTGAAAGTTCCAAGAAAAGTTACAAGTTCCAAGGTAAAAGTGACATTGTTTACTGAGTTGAGAAAATTGAAGAAGATGATCGAATGACTGAGTGAAAAGGAAGGAAAATAAAATTAAGGAGATAAAGAGGCAAAAGTATGTCTATATAGGGAATGATATTTACACTTATTGAAAGGCTATTGGCGAATTAAGAAAAGAAGGAAAGAAGCTGAAGAACAGCATTTACCGAGCATAACAGAGAAAGATTGATCAAAGAATCTACAACCTGAGAAAGAGATTAATGGAGTATGTGATGTCAGTATTCAATTGAGCATAAAGGATCTCAATTGAGCATAAAGGATCTGATCAAAGCATAGTGAGTTGCTAATTTTACAGATCAAAGTTTATTGTTACTTATTAATATTTGTAAAAGAGAAATCTCTTAACCGAGTGGATTTAACCATCCTAATTGTAAAACATAGACTTAGGGGACATTCCAAAAGAGTGTTTGAAGACCTCTAACAAGGCCACTCCTAATAGGGTGAAGATCTTAATAGATCTGAGGTAAATCCCCTAACAGGGTGACATTTAGCAAATATATTTGCAATCTTTAACAGGATAAGTTCTTAACCGAGCGTACTTCATAAGGGTACATTTTTATTGTGGGTTACAATTCCCACGCAGGTTTTTCCCAAATTAAGTTTCCTCATTAAATATTGATGCAAGAGCATCTTGGGTTTCCTTTCTATCATGTTCATCTTTGTTCATTCTGCTAGTAAGTTTCGAGTTGCAGTGTTTCCGAGTGTTCCTGTATGTGCCGAGTTGTCCAGTATTGGTCGAGCGTTCCTTCATTTGCCAAGTGAACTTGATACTCAATTCTTCTTTGACTAAGTTTTTATGTTATTTGTTCTAGTTGGATCTGACTTATGTATGTATTTTAAGGTTGTGCATTTAATGTTAGCATCTTGTCTTGGGATGTGCGCAGACCATTTTGTGGTCGGGCTTCTATTGTGTATTGATCTAGAATCCTGTAAGACATTTTGGAAAGTTTAAATAGGGATGTCCATGTGTAGATTAGGGAGCAGGAGGTAGATCAAGTAGATAGAAGATGATATGAGAAGGTAGAAGATAGAAAAGTCTGGATTTTTTTGGCCGTAACCCGGAAGGCCTCACAGTCGGGCATGTATGTTGTAATTGGATGAATCAATAAAGAATATTTATGTTCCTTCTCTCCATGGTGTTGTTCTTTTTGTTATTTTGTTCTTTTGTGTTTACTCTGCAAGGTGTCTGGGTAGTTGGGTGTGCGTATGGCCCTGGTTGTTCCTGTCCTACCTTGCACCATGTAGTATCAGAGTGAAGTTCATCCTTGGGGAGATTGGATCATGTAGAACCCTAAGTTGGATTTGGTTTTAGGGTGGCAGATCTATGGATTTGACCTATAACTTGAAGAGGGTTACGATCTTGCAGGAACCTATTCATCAAGATGGTTTGAGGTACCAAATCCAGAGCCTGAAGAAGATCAAGATGAGGAAAGATTGTTGAGAGTATTGACTAGGGCACATTCAAAGCCTGTTGTTGATGTTATTCCTTATGATTGGAAGTTGGATACTAATGTTGTGTTGGATTGGATCTCTGATATGGAAAACTTCTTTGAGTTTAAAAGAAGTCTTGATAACAAGAAGGTGAAAATTACAGTCACTAGGTTGAAAGGTCATGCCTCACTGTGGTGTGAGCATTTGAAAACTGATAGACAAAGAAGAGGAAAGGAAAAGATCAGAACCTGGTTGAAAATGGTGAACAAGGTGAAGAAGAAGTTCTTCCCTGCTGATTACCAAGTTAGCTTGTTAAGGAAGATGCAAAACCTTAGACAAAAGGACATGACTCTGAAGGAATACGTTGAGGAATTCTATAGATTGGACATTAGATCTAGACATGTGGATGATGAGGTTGAGAAAGTTTCAAGGTACCTAAATGGATTAAGATCTAGAATTCAAGATGAAATAAGTTTTGTTAAATTGGATAGTACAGAAGAATCTTATTAATATGCCTTGAAAGATAAGGAGATCTTGACAAAGAAGCATGAACAAAGATAGAGAGGTCGAGGTGGTAAATTCCAGAGAGGCAAAGGTAGATCCTATGATGAAGGTAGTAGATCTAATAATTATGCACAAGATAAGGTAAAATCTGAGTGGAAAACTGAAGATAAAAGAAAGACCGAGTGGAAAGGTGGTAGTTCTTACCAATGAGGTACTAGTTCATACCGAGGAAGAGGGGGTTATAGAGGTGGTTTTAGTGGTAATTTTTTTAGATGTGGCAAAGAAGGGCATAGATCTTTTGAGTATAGACATTTTGATAGAAATGGAAAAATTCGTAGAAATGTTGTGGTACAAGAACATCGTGAGAATTCAGGAAGTGGACATGAGGCTGGAGAAAACCTAATGGTAAGGAGAGCTTTGTGTAATAACCGAGTGGATGAAGAACCTATTCTGAGGAGAAGTCTTTTCAAGACCAGATGTAAGATGGTAGGAAAATGTTTCAAAGTGATTATTGACAGTGGTAGTTCAAAGAATTGGGCATCAAAGGAGCTGGTTACAAAGTTGTAATTGCAGAGGTTGAGACACCCTAAACCCTATCATGTTTCATGGATCAAGGATGAGCATAAATTGTTGGTAAGTGAGAAATGTATTGTGAAATTCAAGATTGGGAATTACCTTGATGAAGTTATGTGTGATATTATGCATATAGATTATTTTCATATTGTGATGGGTAGACCTTGGCAGTATGATAGACATGTTGTGCATGATGGTCGATTGAATCAATATACTCTTTGGGTGAATGGAAAAAAGAAAACATTGTTACCTTTGATTGAGGTTCCAAAGGAGATAAACTATACTACTATGAAAATTTGCATGGTTAATGAAAATCAATTTGAGAAAGAAATGAAGAAGAATCAAGTCTATTTTTCTATAATTCCTAATAGTCGAGTGATAGGGTATAGTAATGGCTGAGTGATAGAAAATAGCAAATGTCGAGCAACAGAAGATAGTGGAGATCGAGTGCCAGCAGAAATTAAAAACTTGTTGAATGAATACAAGAAGATTGTTGAAGAGGATATTCCTGATGGTTTACCATCAGTGAGAAGTATAATTCATTGTATGGATCTGAATCCTGGAGCTATTTTTCCGAATAAAGCACCATATAAATTGACACCTACTAAGAATGTAGAACTTAACAGACAAGTACATGATTTTTTGTAGAAAGGTTTGATCAAAGAAAGATTGAGTCCTTGTGTTGTACCTGTTGTATTGGCACCTAAGAAGAATGGAGAATGGAGAATGTGTACTGATTCCAGAGCTATCAACAAGATAACAGTGAAGTATAGGTTTCCTATGTCGAGGATGGATGACATAATGGATTGTTTGAGTGGAGCAAAGTATTTTACCAAGATTGATTTGAAGAGTGGCTATCATCATATCAGAATCAGAGAAGGTGATGAATGGAAGATTTCTTTAAAGACAAAAGAAAGTTTATATGAGTGGTCGGTTATGCCTTTTGGTTTCACTAATGCACCTAATACTTTCATGATGTTGATGATTGAAGTTCTCAAGATATTTTTGGGTAAGTTTGTGATTGTTTATTTGGATGATATTCTGATATTCAGTAAGACTAAGGAAGAACACCTTAAGCATATTAGACAAGTGTTCCAAATACTGAAGGAGGAGAAGCTACTAATTAATTTGAAGAAGTATTCCTTTATGCAAGAAGAGATTGTTTATTTAGGATTTGTAATTTCAGCTGATGGTTTGAAAATGGACCCTGAGAAGGTTAAAGAAATTCTAGAGTGGCCTACACCTGAGAATGTGGGTGAGGTAAGATCATTTCACGGTTTGGCTACTTTCTATAGAAAGTTCATTAAGAATTTCAGTTATGTTTGTAATGTTATGACTGAGACTATGAGAGGAACTAAAAAGGATTTTAAGTGGACACATGGAGCTGACAAGAGTTTGAGACTTTGAAACAAAAGTGTGTCAAGTTACATGTGTTAGCTTTACCGGATTTCGATGAGGTATTTCAAGTTGAGTGTGATGCAAGTGGTAGTACAATAGGAGTTGTGTTGAGTCAAGAAGGTAAACTTTTTTCTTTCTTTAGCGAGAAGTTGAATGATGCTAAAAGGAAGTATTATGTGTATGATCAAGAGTTTTATGCTATTGTTCAATCTTTGAAAAAGTTGAGACATTATTTGATTCCTAAGGATTTTGTGTTATATACTGATCATAAAGATTTACAATATTTGGGAAGTCAACGTAAGTTGAATCAGAGACATATGAAGTGGGTTGAATATGTACAAAGTTTCACATTTTTTATCAAGCATAAGAGTGGATTTACTAACGAGTTGTAGATGCACTGAGCAGAACATGTTCTTTGTTGACCAAGATGAAGGTTGTAGTTCTTGGTTTTGATGAGATGAAGGATTTGTATGATAATGACCCAAATTTTTATGAGGCGTGGAGAGAGTGTGGAGCACCAAATCTATTAAAACAACCAAGTAAGTTCTAGGATTATTTCATCCAAGAAGGTATTTTTTTCAAAGGAATTCAGTTGTGTATACCAAGAAGTTCCATGAGAATTAATTTGATTAAGGAAAAGTATTGTGGTGGATTTGCTGGACATTTTGGAATTGATAAGACATTGATTTTGCTTAAGGAAAAGTATTATTGGCCACATATGTATAAAGATGTTTAGAAGTTCGTAAGGAGTTGTGGAATTTGTCAAGTTGCAAAAGGATTAAGTCAGAATACTGGATTGTATACACCTATTTCTGTTCTTGAGAAACCTTGGAGTGACATCAATATGGATTTTGTTCTTGGTTTACCTAAGACAGCAAGAGGTTATGATTCCATATTTGTTGTTGTGGATATATTTTCTCAGATGACATGTTTCATAGCATGTAAGAGGACATAAAATTTTGTGCATATTTCTGAGATTTTCTTCAAAGAGGTTGTTAGATTGCATGGATTACCGAGAAGTATTATCTTTGACTGAGATAGAAATTTTGTTGGTTACTTTTGGAGGGCTTTGTGAAAGAAGATGGATACTGAGTTGAGGTTTAGTTCTACATTCCATCCATAGATAGATAGATAGAAAGAGGTTGTGAATAGAACCTTGGGTAATTAGCTGAGATGTTTAGTTGGAGATAAGCCGAGTAATTGGAATATGATATTGGCACAAGTTGAGTTTTCATATAATAATTTTGTGAATAGGAGTACAGGAAAAACACCTTTTGAGATTGTTACTAGAATGCAACCTAGAGGAGTATCATATTTGAGGAATATTGTTGATGAAGAAAAGAGAAGTGTTGAAGGGGATGTATTTTTTGATTTTATGAAGTCTTTACATGAGGAAGTGAAGTTGAAGTTTGAACAAAGTAATCGTAAATATAAGGAAAATGCTGACAAGTCTAGGAGACATCATGTTTTTGAAAGTTGATGATGAGGTGATGGTTCATTTGAAGAATAGCATATTTTCTGTTGGAACATACAGTAAGCTGAAAATGAAGAAGTTTGGTCCTTGTAGAATTTTGAGGAAGTTTGGCAGTGGTAATGCTTATAAAGTTGAGTTACCTGATGACATGGATATATCTCCTATATTCAGTATTTCTTATTTGCATGAGTATCATGAGTTAGATGATGAAGTTGTTATACCAGATGATTATGCTAAGAAGTAGGTTGAAGAGGTTGAACAGATATTAGATCAAAGGATAGGTAAAAGCACAAGAGGAAAAGCTTACTGTGAATATTTGGTGAAGTGGAAGAATAGACCAGTTGAAGATGCTACATGGATTTCTCAATTTGAGTTGGATTTAGCTCAGGTTGTGACATCTCAATGATTCAAGGAAATCATTTCTTTCAACCCTGGTTGTCTGGTGTACAAGCATCCTAGGTTTCCTTGATATCCTTCTCATCTTTGTTCATTCTGCCAGTAAGTGTCAAGTTGCAGTGTTGTTGAGTGTTCCTATATGTTCTGAGTTGTCCAGTGTTGGCCAAGTTGTATGTGTCGAGTTGTCTAGTGTTTGTCAAGCATTCCTTCATGTGCCGAGTGAACCTGATACCCGGTTATTCCATGACCGATTTTGTCTGTTATTGGTTCTAGTTGGAGCCGACTTATGTATTTAATTTAAGGTTGTGCATTTAATGTTAGGATCTTGTCTTGGGATGTGCACAAACCATTTTGTGGCCAGCCTTCTGTTGTGTATTGATCTAGAATATTTTGTAAGTCGCTTTGGTAAGTTTAAATAAGGATGTCCATGTGTAGGTTAGGGAGCAGGAGGTAGAGCAAGTAGATAGCAGATATAGGTAGAAGATAAAAAATTCTAGATTTTGTTGGTCATAACCTAGAAGGCCTCACAGCCAGGCATGTATGTTGTAATTGGATGAATCAATAAAGAATATTGTTGTTCCTTCTCTCCTTGGTGTTTTTCTCTGTGTTGTTTGCTTCCATTATGTTTACTCTACAAGGTGGATGGATAGTTAGGTGTGCCTCTGGCCCTGGCTATTCTTGTCCTACCTTGCACCAAATCTAGTGTCAATGAGTTATATCATGGGTTAATGAGTTAATTTGATGTTGTTAAGTTTGAATGATTAATTGTTGCTTATGTTATTTGGTGAATTAGTTATTTACTGTATTCAATACTTACCGAGTGAATCAGTGAGTTTAGTTTTAAGAGTTTAAGTTTGATTTGTCTGATTCACCCCCCTCCCCCCCCCCCTTCTCTTAGTGGNCCCCCCCCCCCCCCCCCCTTCTCTTAGTGGTACCAACAATTGGTATCAGACCCTTGTTACTCTAAAGTGATAAGTTTAAAGGAATTGAGTTAAGATCTAAAGATGTATAAGAGGGAAGCACCAAATTTGAATAGGGATCATTTCTCTACATGGAAGAGTAGAATGAGGTTGCATGTGTTTGGAGTAGGAGAATATGTACTTTACTATCTTGAGAATTAATATGTAGCATCGACACTGCACCTTTGACTATCAGTGAGCAAAGACAGAAACATGAACACACACAAGTTATGATTGAGATTGCATCTACACTTACCAACTAGGAATATGATGAGCTTGATAGTTGTACTACTACAAAAAAAATGTGGGATAAGATTGTTTTGACCTATGGTGGAGATAAGCATGTTCAAAAGGCTAAAGAAAAATTTTTAAGAGGAAAATTTTCTCTATGAGGATGAAGGAAGGAGAGAGAAAAATACAATATAGTACAAGACTTAAGGAGACTGTTAATTCTATCAGAGGAGATGGTGGTATCATAACAAAGGATGATGCTACAAGAAAAATGTTGAGAGCCCTGCTACCGATTTATGTTATTCATGTATCTATTATTCAAGAGTTGAGATCTATACCCCGGATGAATGTTTCATTGGATGCCACTATTGGTAAGTTAACTGCCTTTGAACTAAATGATTTTGAATATAGTGTGTATGTTATTCCTATGGTTGAATCTGCATTTAATTCTATTTTAAAGATTGGAAAGGCTAGAGATGGTTATTTGAGCAGTGCTAGTGAGAAATTCTATAGTTGCAGTGAAGGACTTGAAGACATATTTACTCAATGTGATGAAAATGAAAGAGAATTTGAAGCTTTGTTGGCTAGAAGGCTACAAAGAGGCAAATTCAAATACTAAGGTAAGTTACCCTTGAAATATTTTAATTGTGGTAAAATTGGTCACTTTGCATCTAACTATCCAAAGAATGATAAAGAGGAAAAGAAATATAAGGGCAAGAGAGAAAACAAATTCAGGAGATACAGAGACTACAAAAACAAAGGTAAGAAATCTTGTTATATTGCTAATGATGGAAAAAGTAATGATGATTCTATTGAGAGAAATGGGGAAAAATAATTTGTTTATGTTTCTATAAAAGATTATTCTGATTAAGAAGAACCTACAGACCTAATATGACAAGTAAGTAAGAATGAAACATGGATTATAGATACTGGTTGTTCACATCACATGACTGGTGACACACTTAAGTTTATTTCCTTGGAAAATCATGATGGAGGTTATGTTAGATTTGGTAATGATGCTCCATATCCTATGAAAGGAAAATGATCTATAATTCTACTGAATAACACAAGATGTGATGATGTTTATTGGGTTGAAGGATTAAAGTATAATTTGTTGAGTGTTGCACAGCTAAACAATATAGGTCGCCGACTAGAATTTCAATATGGAAGAGTGAAAGTATTTGATGAGAAGATCAATCTAATTTCTACTAGAGAACAATCTAAAGGTAACCTATTTTATCTTGATACTTCTATAAAGAGTTGTCTATTTGCTAAAGTTGAAGATGTTTGGTTATGGCACAAAAGGCTTTGTCATGTTAATTTTGACAACTTAATCAAAGTAGGTAAGAAGAATAAATTAATACGACTATCGAGACTTGAAAAACCAGAGAATGCTATGTGCAGAGAATGTCAGATGGATAACATGACTAAATCTAGTTTTGCAAGCAAGACTTATGTTACACAGAATTTTGGATTTAGTTCATACTGATTTATGTGGACCGATGAGAACTCAAAGTTATTATGGAGATAGATATTTTATTTCATGTGTGGACAATTATTCAAGAATGATTTCTTTAATGTTCTTAAAAGACAAATCTAATGCATTTTAAATGTTTAAGTGGTATAAGGCCCGAGTTGAAAAAGAAACTAGAAGACAGTTGAAATATCTGAGATCTGATAGAGGAGGTGACTTTACTTCTGATGAGTTTACATTGTTTTGTAATCAGAATGGAATCAAGAGATAATTGTCAGCACCGAGGACACCACAACAAAATGGGATTTTTGAGAGAAGAAAGAGATCAATTTTTTATTGTGCTAGGACACTGATAATTGAAAAAGGAGTTTTGCAAAACTTCTGGAGGGAAGCTGTGAGTATTGTTGTTTATACATTAAACCAAGTACAAATAAAGAAAGGTACCAACAAGACACCTTATGAAATATGGTATGATCCCAAACCTAATGTTAGTTACTTTAAAATCTTTGGGATCAAATGCTATTTTCTGAAAGATTCTAGAGAAGGAAAGTTTGATTCAAAAGGAGATGAAGTGATATTCTTAGGATATTCTAAAAAGAGTAAAGCCTAAAAATGTTTGAACAAGGTTACTAACAAAATGGTGGAAAGTACAAATTTGAGAATTGATGAATTTTCAGAAAGGAATGAAGAAGAAAGTAAGAAGGAACCTGATGATTATGAGAAGTTTGTATATGTACAACATGATGCACCTAAAACTTTACCAAGAGCACCTACCGAGTAGGAAAATGAGCAAGAAGTTCCACAACCAAATGTTGATATTGATGAACCAAGAGCTACCGAGCCTGTTTTGGCAAAGTATGTGAGAAGGCACCATTCCTTGAGAAATATTATTGGAAATAAGGAAGCTGGAGTGATGACAAGGAGCAAGGCCAGAGACAATACATGTTTGATATCTTCATTTGAGCTTAAGAAAGTTATGGAAGCACTGGATATGAGGATTGGATGGAAGCTATGAAAGAATAGTATGATCAAGTTGAGAAGAACAAGATATGGACTTTAGTACCCAGGCCTAAAGACAAAAATGTGATTGGTACTAAATGGATTTTTAGAAACAAACTGAATGAGCATGGATAAGTTATCATAAATAAAGCTAGATTGGTTTGCAAAGGTTATGCACAAGAAGAAGGAATTGACTATGGAGAGACTTTTGCACTTGTTGCTAAACTGGAAGGAGTTAGAATAATTCTAGCATATGCTACTTACAAAGGATTCAAGTTATATCAGATCGATGTTAAGTTTGCATTTCTTATACAGTATCCTAATAGATACTTGCAGATGAAGTATACATTGAGCAACCTGAGGAATTCATTGAGAACACAAAAAGAACAAGGTATGTAAGTTATATAAAGCTTTATATGGAATGAAACAAGCACCCCGAGCATGGTATGAGAGACTACACTCTTATCTAATAAAAATAGGATTTCAAAGAACAAGTGATAATATTAATGTTTACTTGAAATGTGAGAGTGATAATAAAGTTTTGATTGTTGAAATTTTTGTTGATGATATTATATTTGGAGGAAATGACACTTTATGTAAATAATTTTCTTATGAAATGAGAAAAGAGTTTGAGATGTCAATGATTCAAGAGATTAAGTTCTTTCTAGGTTTACAGATGTAGCAAGTTACTAGAGGAATCTATATTACACAAGCCAAGTATTTCAAAGAGATTCTTAAAACTTTTGGTATGGAGGATTCCAAACCTGTTTGAATACCGATGGTTACTGGATGTAAATTATCTAAAGAGGATGAAACACAAGAGGTGGATAATACTCTTTACTGGTTTATGATTGGTAAATTGTAGTATGTTGTTCACCGCAGACCTAATATAGCACATGGTGTTGGAATTGTTGCAAGATTTTCTTCTAATATGTAGGAAACACATATGTCTGCTATAAAAAGGATTTTGAGATACCTGAAAGGAGCTGAAGAGTTTGGTTTACTATACAAGAAAGGAGGTACTTTTGATCTACAAGTATACACTGATGTAGATTGGGCTAGAAATATTGATGACAGAAAAAGTACAAGTGGAGGAGCATTCTTTCTAGGTGAAAGATTGGTTACACGGCTAAGCAAGAAATAAATTTGTATTTCACAGTCTAATAGCGAGGGTGAATATGTCGTTGTTGCTATGAATTGTGCAAACATAGTATGGATTAAGCAATTACTTGCAGGTATGCAAGAAGAGATCACAGATCCGATTACTATTTATTGTGATAATACAAGTGCTATTAACATAACAAAGATCTCGGTTATGCATTCAAAGACAAAGCACATTTATATGAAGTATCACTACTTGAGAGACCAAGTTTAAGAGAAGAATGTGAAATTGGAATATGTGAATGCAAAGGAACAACTGGCTAATATCTTTACAAAGCCACTACCTAAGGATTCTTTTGAGTATTTAAGAGGTAAATTATGGGTTCTTCCCCTATCCAATGTTCACTAAGGAGCATGAAGCATGTTGCATCAATTCTATATTTCATTAGAATATCTATTTCTGAATTGATGTTAGTACAACACACTTTAGGTGAGTCCTGAAGTTGTGAAAATTTTTTTGTATGTAATGTTTTATGAGTACATGTTAGGTATAATCCACTACTGAAACAAGTTTTCAGGAGTATGAATTTTTGGCATTGTTGTCAAAGAGGGAGAAGAATGAATTGATGACATTTATCTATAGAGAGATATTGAGGGAGAAGAATGAATTTCTCATATTTACTCATGAAGGAGATTCAGAATGTATGTTACAAAAACAAAAGAGGGAGATTCAAATTAGAGAGATCAAAGTGGAAACAGCTATATCAACTCAGAGGGAGTATAGTTATGTATTTGAGAGCTTCCATCAGCAATCGCTATAACACTATAATAGTGGTTTCCATCAATGCCAAAGAGGGAGATTGTTGATTAACTGATGTTTATCTGATGGAGATGATGAAGACCGAATGATACCGAGTATCATGATTGTAGAAATGGTTAGATCAGATGTTGTTTTCTCATTGATGTCAGGCAATTGATTAATTGATTTTTATTATGTTACCATATCTTAAGAGGAGAAGTTTGATGAACTATAACTAATTGAATGTTTGAAGATGTTAAGATGATAATCATGCAAGGCATTAAATCAGTTAATGTGTTGTATTGTCATTGATGTCAACTTAATATAATCTGTATGGTAATGGACATATTGCCAAAGACTTCAAAGAACCGATGAATCAAAGGCTATGCTATCAGTAATGCATATAAGTCAAGTGTTCACAAAGTGACTATATACACCAACGGAGTGCACACTGACGGACAGAGTAAAAGAGAAAAGTCACAATGTTACCCAATGAGAAAATGCACAGCATTACTAATGAGAAAAGTCACAGTATTTCCTGATGAGAAAAGCGTAGAGTAACCCAATGGAAAGAATTACAGTGTTGCCCAACAGACGGAGATCCCGAAGACAACTGAAGTCACACTGACGGAACAGTCAATTATCACCGATGACTAACTGAAGTTTTGACCAATAGAACAGAGAGTTCCAAAATGACAAAATCTTAGCTATCAAGAGCTATAAATAGACTTAACTAATAATTATCATTGTTTTAATCGACAAGATAAAGCTGAGGATAAGTAAAGAATTTAAAGTTGCTTTGTCCAGTTGGCAAGAAGATATCTTTGAGATAAAACTGGAGTTTTTCTTTAAATCTAATTGGTGAGAATTGTGGATCACGCCAAGATCAAGAAAGCCAAGAAATGGTGAAATCATGTCTATAAAGAGACAACCCATTCATTACGAATTGTGGGGTGAAGAAAAGTGAAAAGAGAATAGATGCCGAAGAGATTCTGAAGGAGAAGAAAGTCTTCATTCAGACCTGATCAACAAGCTAAGGAAAGAGCTAGATTCTACAGACACCGATGAATAGTGAAACAACGTCACAAAGTAGAACAGTGTGGAGAAAATGTATTTAATTGATCATATTGATCAGAGAGGTAATGCACTTACAATAGATCTAAAAATCTGCAATTCAAGTTGTATGTGTGAACAGATCACTTTAGTGTTTCAGTTTAACCATTGAAGCATCAAGTCTCTTAACCGAGCAGGACTTAAAAGTATTTTTTAATTGAGATACATCCCAAGGAGTATCAAAAATTTTGATCATAGAAAGTAGCATTGGATATGCACGATACCTATTGACAGGCCAAGTGAGTGTTTGATCAAGGATGGTAGCATTAGATGCCAGATACTAAGTGACAAACTATCTTTTAAATCCTCTAACAAGGTCACAGCTAACAGTGTGTTTGTAACCTTTAAAAGGGTTGGCTCTTAACTGAGCTCACTTTAGAAGAGTGAAAATTTTGGGTACCGGTCCCAATGGTTTTTCCCTTAACAGGGTTTCCACGTTAAAAATCCATGTGTTATGTGTTTATGTTTCATTACTTTACTATTTTCCATTTCACATAAGTTATTTTGGATTGATCGGTATACATTAGTTATTTACTATGTTTCGATGAATAGTAAGACTTCTTATTGGTAAACATATAGAAGGAGGTTTTACAAAGCATTCTAACAAGTAGTAATTTGTTAAAGTAATTCAAGGAGTTCATCTTGTAGGACTGAATATAACTAGAGGCTCAAAAGTGGTAATAAGTTTTAAAGGGTTGATTTAAAGATTAATTTTTGAGACCACTGATTCACCCCCCCCCCCCTCAGTTATTACTAACAATTGGTATCAGAGATTGTGTGCTTAGAAGGAAGGTTTCAAGACCTAAGTTAAATATCACAAGATGAATAGACGAGATGTGCCCAAGTTGAACAAAGACAACTTTGCTTCATAGAAAAGTAGAATAAGACTCCACTTATCAGGTATTGGAAATGATGTTACTCAATACTTAGATACTGAATATGTGTTTCTGACAGGAGCACCCACAGTTGAAAAAATGAGAGAGAAGCATGAACACAACTTCATGATGATAGAGCTTGCTTCCTCACTCTCTGATGCTGAATTTGAAGATGTCAAAGCATGCACAACTGCAAAGCAGATGTGGGGAAAATTGAAGCTTATACATGGTGCTGATAAAAAATTTCTGAGAGCCAAGGCAGAAAGCCTTAGAGGAAAGTTTTATGATCTCAGAATGAAAGAAGGTGAAACTATCACACAATACAACACAAGAATCAAAGTGGTAGTCAATGGAATCCAAGGAGTTGGAGGTGTACTAGAAGAAAATACAATGGTAAGTAAAATTATAAGAACTTTACTGCCTACTTATGCTATTAGAGTATCTGCCATACAAGAAATGAGAGCAGTAGAAAATAGCAATGTTACTCTAGATAATTTGATTGGAAGACTGATTTCATTTGAGATGAACAACTTTGATAATAGTGTCTTACCAAACATAGAGTCTACATTCAAATCTTCTTTGTGAAATAAGTAAATCAAGTCATAAACACACTATGAGAAAAGATAGTGATAGTGAAAGTGAAGAAGATCTTGATGAAATTGAAGCACTTGTGGCTAGAAGAATGTAGAGAGGCAAAGGTAAATTACCACTTGTTTGTTTTAATTGTAAAGAGATTGGACACTTTGCTGCAAGATGTCCTAACAGAAGAAAAGATGACAGAAGTGATGAAAGCTCAATTGAAAATATGTTTGACAGAGGTGATTACAGAAGCAACTGACAATCAAAAAGAAGAGATACCTAAGACTACAAGGATAAAGGAAAGAAGGCCAGCTACCTAGCTAAATGCAAAGATGATGACACTGACACCGAATCTGATGAAGACATCGAGATGGTGTTTGTAGAAGTAAAAGATGATTCAGATGATGATGAAGAAAGTTGAATAATACAGATCACAGAGTAGCATTTGAAAATAAGAAGGCAAAGATCTTCAATGAATCAGGAAATCTGATTGGAACTGGTGAGCAGACAAAAGGTAACTTATTCTATATGAATGATACCGACACCACTTTCTTAATGGCTAGAAACTAAGACATATGGTTTTGGAACAAAAGATTGTGTCATGTGAACTTTGAAAACATGATAAAGATAAGTAAAAAGAGAAATGTAAGAGGTTTACCGATGATGACTAAACCTGACAATATCATGTGCAAAAATTGTCAAAAAGGTAAGATGACAAATTCTACTTTCAAAAGAAAAATCCATACATCTGATGTCATTCTAGAATTAGTCCATACTGACCTATGTGGACCCATGAGGACAAAGAGTTATTATGGAGATAGATATTATATTCTCTTTGTTGATGATTACTCTAGAATGATGACAGTTATGTTTCTAAAAGATAAATCTGAAGGATTCAAGATGTTCAAATGGTACAAGGCAATGGTTTAAAAACAAAGTGGTAAAGAATTGAAATGCTTAAGATCAGATAGAGGAGGGGAATTTATTTCAGATGAATTCACTAACTTTTGTAATGAGCATGATATCAAAAGACAGGTCTCTACACCGAGAACACCACAGAAAAATGGAATTGTTGAAAGAAGGAACAGATCCATAGTTGATTGTGCAAGGACACTGATGATAGAGAAAGGCAACACCCAAATCTTTTGGAGGGAAGTTGTCAGTACTTCTGTTTACACATTGAATAGAGTACAATTGAAGAAAGACACCAAGAAGACACCCTATGAGCTATGGTATGGTTACACACCCAATGTAAGTTACATCAAAAAATTTGGTATTCAATGTTATACCTTAAAAGATGATATAAATGGAAAACTTGACTCCAAGAGTGATGAAGGAATATTTCTAGGGTATTCCACCAAGAGCAAAGCTTATAAATGTCTCAATAAAGCCTCTATCAAAATTGTTGAAAGTGAAAATGTAAAGATAGATGAATTTGCAGAGAAGAATGAAAAAGAAAGCACAAAACAACTAGAGGATTACAACAGGTTTGTTTACAATGAAGAACCTGACACTCTACTTGACCAACTATGTAGATCTCTCGAGCAACAGATCATTACACCCGAGCATCAGGCTACAAATACCGACAATCAGGATATTGCTCAAGATGATGTACAAAGTGATGGAGAACATAATGAAGGACAAGTTGATGATCAAGAAGATAGACAAAGAGTTGAACCTGTGCTTGCCATATATGTCAGAAGGAACCATCCACAAAACTAGATCATTGGAGACAAGAAGGCTGGTATGAGAACCAGAAGTAAGTCTCTAAATACAAGATGTCTTGTTTGTGATTATGAGCCAAAATATGTCAATGCTGCACTTGATAATGATGAATGGATAAGTGCTATCAATGAAGAGATTGAGAAGATAGAGAAAAATAAGACATGGACACTTGTACCAAGACTAGATGATAATAATGTCATTAGTACAAAATGGATATTCAAAAATAAACTAAATGAGAATGGAGAAGTCACCAGAAACAAAGCAAGACTAGTATGCAAGGGGTATGCACAAGAAGAAGGGATTGACTATGGAGAGACCTTTGCACCCGTTGCTAAGCTAGAAGGAGTAAGAATATTACTTGCTTATGCTGCATGTACAGGATTCAAGGGTAAAAGCACAAAGCTATATCACGTTTCAGGACCACTTATCAACACAGCTAAATTTGAGTATTTCTAAATAAAAATTAATTTTCGTCAAACATATGGTCTAGCTGGATTCATTCTAGCTAAGCTAGATAAGTGGTTAAACTTTCCCAATTGGAAATGTCTATTAAATGCATGTTTTATACCAATTACCAAAGAAATAAAATTATTTCAGAAAATCGATGTTTCAATAACCCCTACTCTTTTTAATGATATTTTTAAAAAATATAAAAAAACCCTTTTGTAGAGCTCAAAGTCAAGATTATTGTCATATAAAGTTTATAATATTTTGATTAGATCTAATATATTATAATTTCAAAATACAACAAGTAGGTATTTTAACATTCGATAAGATGTTGCTTCAAATAAATAAATAAATAGTAAATCATCTCAAAAAAATTTAAAATTTATATTTAACACTAGAGGAGAGAGATTTGATAGGGGAAATTTGGAGGGAGATGAAAACTGTCAATTTCAAATAAGTTCAACTTTGAGCAGTTATAATGGAGAAAATATAAATTGAAAACCAATCTTTCTTCTTTTCTACACTAGCTATACATTTTATCTATAACATATTTTGAAATCAGAGGAAAAATAGATTATTTGCATATACTTATTTGGAGGGAACTAGACCCCAGATTTTCAGCAGTTTTCAGCAATGGAAAAATGGACTTCAAAAATTAAAAAACTATGTACATTCTTGTTAAAAAATTTAAAAAAAAATTATAGACATAAACTTAATCCATTTTTACAAATTTCTTTAGTTTACATCATCCTCAAATTCTAAATACAAATGCCGCCTTTTATATCGTTAAAGTTGAACAGTTTGCATGTTGTGGTCCTTTTCCTTTATAAAAGTGTGACACATGTTTATACTTTTACCCTCAAGGTATACCAAATGGATGTCAAGTCTACATTCCTAAATGGAATACTTGAAGAAGAGGTATACAATTAACAACCAAAAGGGTTTGTTGATCCAGAAAAGAGGAACATGGTATGTAGACTTCACAAAACCTTGTATGGATTGAAACAAGCACCCCGAGCCTGGTATGAAAGACTTCATTCCTATCTTATAAGTATTGGATTTGTAAGGACTAGTGAAAACGGTAATTTTTTATTTGAAGGAAGATACTGATGCTAATATTTTGATTGCTGAGATATTTGTTGATGACATCATATTTGGAGGCAATGATATGCTATGCACATCATTTGCAAATGAAATGAGCAAAGAGTTTGAGATGTTTATGTTTGGAGAGATCAAGTTCTTTCTTTGTCTGTAGATCATGCAACAAGATGAAGGTATTTTCATTACACAATCCAAATACATCAAGAAAGTGCTGAAAATAATCAAGATGGAATATTCCAAACCAATTAGAACACCGATGGCAACCGAATGTAAGCTAACAAAGGAGGAAAAGTCATCAGAGGTAAATCAGACTTTGTACAAATCAATGATTGGAAAACTCATGTATGTTGTACATACTAGACCAGATATTATACATATAGTAGGAATAGTTGCAAGATTTTTTGCTAATCCCAGGGAATCACATATGACTGCTATGAAAAGAATCCTAAGATATCTGAAGAATACCGAGGAATATGGCTTATGGTATAGAAGAGAATGAAAATTTGAACTTAAGGTCTTTACTGATGCTGATTGGGCTGGAGATATTGATGACCGGAAGAGCACAACTAAAGGAGCTTTCTTTATGGGTGACAAACTTGTTACATGGACCAGCAAGAAGCAAGGATGCATCTCTCAATCTACTGTAGAAGAAGAGTATGTTGTTGCTGTTGCAAACTGCTCAAATATTGCATGGATCAAACAGTTACTGGAAGGTATGCATATGAAAATTCTTGAACCAGTAATTATCTATTGTGATAATACAAGTGCAATAAAAATTTCCAAGAATCCAGTCATGCATGCTAAAACAAAGCATAATTTCATCAAGTATCATTATTTGAGAGAACAAGTTTAAGAAAAGGAGGTGATACTTGAGTATTTACAATCTAAGGAACAATTAGCTGATATATTCACCAAGCCATTGCCCAAGGATGCATTTGAGTGCTTGAGAAAGAGACTAGGGGTCAAACCCTTGTCTACTGGTCAGTAAAAATGACTAGAAATTTGCATCAACCTACACATTATCAGAATATCATTCATGTTGATGCAAGCAGAGAGATGGACTTCAAAGATAAATCTATACACAGCAAGGTATCTATCTACTCTGAGCACCAGAATTATTATATTACCGATGGATTGGAAATTCAAGGATTTTATTATGGATAGAAAGGATTTGTTTGGCATTACTGTCAAAAATATTTGTTTGGCATTGTTGTCAAAGGGAGAGATTATATCCATTATCACCTCAAGGATCCATTATCACTCAGGGGGAGATCATATCCCTTAAGGAGAGATTATATCAGGGAAATATTATATCCATCACATTATCCAAAGGGAGAGATGTAATCAAAAAGGGAGAGTACATACAAAGAAAGAATTGTTGACAAGAGACATCAAAAGAAAGGAGAACAGTCAAAGGGAGAGAGTTTGACATAGAAGGATAACACATCACATCAGAGAAAGAAAGATTCTATATCTAACCGGTAAAGGGATTGAAGAATAGAAAGAAAGCTACAAGAACCAAATCTAAGCTTATTTGAGCTTACCGAGGACTAGATATTTGTATCGCTTATAGTACATAAGATTGGTAGTTTGATGAACTTCAATTGTTATATTTCATATTGTATTAGTGTTATTATAGTGTGATAATGTAGTATGTTTCCATCAATGCCAAATGGAGAGATTGATGAACTATAACTAATTGAATGTTTGAAGATGTTAAAATGATGATCATGCAAGGCATTAAATCAGTTAATGTATTTTATTTTCATTGATGTCAACTTAATATAATATGTATGGTAATGGACATATTGCCAAAGACTTCAAAGAACCAATGAATCAAAGGCTATGCTATCAATAATTCATATAATTCTAGTGTTCACAAAGTATACACCAATGGAGTGCACACCGATGGATAGAGTAAAAGAAAAAAGTCACAGTGTTACTCGATGAGAAAATGCACATCATTACAAATGAGCAAAGTCACAGCGTTGCTCGATGAGCAAAGCACAGAGTAACCCGGTGGAAATAAATACATTGTTTCCTGATGGATGGAGATCCTGAAGACAACTGAAGTCACACTGACAGAATAGTCAGTTATCACTAATGACTAACTGAAGTGTTGACCGATAGAACAGAGAGTTCAAAAATGACAAAATGCTTAGATTTCAAGAGCTAAAAATAGAATTAACTAATACTTATCATTGTTTTAATCGACAAGATAAAGCCAAGGTTAAGTAAAGGATTTAAAGTTGCTTTGTCTAGTTGGCAAGAAGATCTCTTTGAGATAAAACTAGAGTTTTGCTTTAAATCTAATTGGTGAGAATTGTGGATCACGCACTAATACATTTGGGGTGAAATTGCGACAACAATTTGCGACGGGGGGCAGATGTTAAGTGTTTTTGGCTTTTTTTTTTCAATTATAACCTGACAATGTCGCAATTGCGACGTTAATGGGATATAAGGCAAAAAAAAAAAAAAAAACGTTGTCATTTCTATGTTCAATAGCACCGAGAGGGCTTTTTGCATCTCTGCGGCGAAAGAAATTTTTCATTGATAGCTACTGCATTGGAATCCAAACGACTGAGAGAGGTATGATTTTAAACTTCACTTTGTCGTGATCTCCGCAAGCTGAAAATGAAACACTCCAAAAACTCTTCATTGATCTCTCATTTGAGGATTCAAGCGTAATTTGTTGTGATGTAGAGGTTGATTGAGACATTTTAAGATGTTCTTCCA
>MU225553.1:4763160-4786265 GCA_018584345.1 Thuja plicata
TACCTATTGACAGGCCAAGTGAGTGTTTGATCAAGGATGGTAGCATTAGATGTCAGATACTAAGTGACAAACTATCTTTTAAATCCTCTAACAAGGTCACACCTAACAGTGTGTTTGTAACCTTTAAAATGGTTGGCTCTTAACCGAGCTCACTTCAGAAGAGTGAAAATTTGGGGTACCGGTCCCAGTGGTTTTTCCCTTAACAGGGTTTCCATGTTAAAAATCCATGTGTTATGTGTTTATGTTTCATTACTTTTCTATTTTGCATTTCACATAAGTTATTTTGGATTGACGGGTATACACTAGTTATTTACTGTGTTTTGGTAAATAGTAAGACTGCTTATCGATAAACATACAGAAGGAGGTTTTACAAAGCATTCTGACAAGTAGTAATTTGTTAAATTAATTCAAGGCATTCATCTTGTAGGACTGAATATAACTAGAGGCTTAAAAGTGGTAATAAGTTTTAATGGGTTGATTTAAAGATTAATTTTTGAGGCCACTAATTCACCCCCCCCCTCTCAGTTATTACTAACAAAGTTAAATGGGTGGAAAATACATATCAGAAAATGATGAAGTAATGATGTTATAATTGTTTTCTACTATATCTTTGGTGTTATCAAATTGGTACATTTGATTGATCAAGTCGGGAACTGCAATGAATTAAGTTATGACTAAAAGAGATACTTTACCGAGATAGACTAAGTCATTCGGTAGAATGTTATGTGATTCAGTTATAGTTACCGATCACCGAGAATGAGTTAGACACCGAGTAGTGATGAAATCTGTTACCGAGTTACAAAGCAAGTTTTACCGAGTTCAAAATACTAATATTAACTAATATTAAATGATGATTTAATGTGAAGCGATGTTGAGCTGGATGAGGAATTGAATTAAATAAGGTTTTTTACAAGGTATACGAATGGGCAAATTCAATATGAATATATAAGGCGAAGATCAAGTGGTTAAACAGAAAAATGAAAGTTCCAAGAAAAGTTACAAGTTCTAAGGTAAAAGTGACATGGTTTACCGAGTAGAGAAATTTGAAGAAGATTGAATGGCTAAGCGCAAAGGAAGGAAAACAAAATTAAGGAGATTAAGAGGCAAAAGTATGTCTATATAAGGAATGAGAATTACACTTAGTAAAAGGCTACTTCCGAATTGATAAAAGAAAGAATGAAGCTGAAGAACAACATTTACCGAGCAGAACAGAGAAAGACGGATCAAAGAATCTACAATCTGAGAAAGAGATCAATGGATTATGTGATGCCAGTATTCAATTGAGCATAAAGGATCTGATCCAAGCATAGTGATTTGCTAATTTTTACATATCAAAGTTTATTGTTGCTTATTAATATTTGTAACAGAGAAATCTTTTAACCGAGTGGATTTAACCATCCTAATTGTAAAACCTAGACTTAGGTGACATTCCAAAAGGGTGTTTGAAGTCCTCTAAGAAGGCCACTCCTAACAGGGTGAAGATCTTAACAGATCTAAGGTAAATCCCCTAATAGGCTCACATTTAGAAAATGTATTTGTAATCTTTAACACGATAAGTTCTTAACTGAGTGTACTTCAGAAGGGTACATTTTTATTGTGGGTTACAATTCCCACAGAGGTTTTTCCCAAGTTGGGTTTCCTTTTTAAATCTGGTATCAATGAGTTATATCATGTGTTAATGAGCTAATCTAATGTTTCTAAGTTTTAATGATTTATTACTTCTTATTTTATTTGGTGAATTGGTTATTTACTATATTCAATACTTACTGAGTGAACCAGTGAGTTTAGTTTTAAGAGTTTAAGTTTAAGTTTTTTATTCACCCCCCCCACTCTCTTAGTGGGACCAAAAACCTCCAATGTAATATTTAAGTGATGCAATCATATTAAAATTTCAGTCTCAAACATATTAATGAGCTGGCACGATCACGTTTGGAAAAACCAACTGGAAGATTGGGAAACCAATTAGAAAACATAATGATCAACTAGGATAAGATTCAGGATGAAGCTAAGAACACATTGTCACAACCACAACCAAAAATAACAAGCACAAATCAGCCGCCGCAAAAAACACCAAAAACTGCCCAACAGGAACATAACATAAAACAAACTAAAAGAAATATATTTGGTTGATGCAAGATTGCCAAGTTCCTAAGATGCTCTTGCATCAGAATCTCCCCATGATATAGTAATTTAATAAATCTTCACTTGATTTGAGAAAGTACATTATTGAATCTCTTTTGTTGCTCAACTGATGGTGATGATGATAAAGACCAAGATCAAAGGTATACATGATTGTAGTAAGGATTAGAGCAATTGTTATTTTTTCATTTATGTCAAGAAATTGATTTCTGGTTCATATTAAGTTTCCATATCTTTCAGAGTATGATTTAATTGGGAAATTAATTCAGATCAGACAATGATAAGTTCATATTAGTATATTTGTTTTCTACTTTACATTTGAAGATATCAAGTTGGTAAGCTAATTGGGCAAGTCAGTAAAGGGAAATTGTTTAGTTACCAAGCAGGATGAATTCTATTGGTAAAGGGATGTGTTAGTCAGTAAGAGAAACCAAGACACCACGCCACTGAGCATTCAAGTTACTGAGTTCAGATGTTAGCTACCGAGAAGAATAGTTGTTATAAACAAGGATAAGAACGTATTTAATGGCGAGCCACAATGATTTGGAAGATTCCAAGGATTAAAAATAAGTTAGTTATAAAATATACATGTAGGAAAATTCAAGATAAAGATCTATGCTAAAGATTAAGTGGAAAAAGTGATGATACTGATTCCAAGAAAATTTCAAGTCCTGAGGAGATGGCAAGCGATTCACCGAGTATCAAATTCATTGAATAAGTTCATAAGGATGATCTGATGGCTGAGATTAATTGAAGGAAAACCTAATCAGGGAGATTAAGAGGCAAAAATAGTCTATATAAAGGATGAGAGTGAATGAAGTTGGAGCTGGCAATTTGAAGTGTGGATGTGCTATTGAGTGATGCAGTGAAGGACAAAACAAGAAATCTAATTCTAGAGCAGAGACAGATGAAGTATTGATGTCAGTAGTCAAAGAGTGCATAAGGGACCTGATCAAGAAATAGGTAGTTACAGTTTAACAAATAAAATTATACAATGCTGCTTATTTATATTTGTAGCAGCAAGTCTCTCAACCGAGTGGACTTAACAATCTTTTTGTAAAATCCTTGTGAAAGGTGACATTCTAAAAGAGTGTTCAAAGCCCTCTAACCAGACCAATCCTAATAGGGTGAAGATCTTAACAGATCTAAGTTAAATCCCCTAACAGGGTCACATTTAACAATGTGCATTGTAATCTTTAATAGGATTGGCTTTTAACCGAGCATACTTCATAATAGTATTTTCATTTTGTGGGTGACAATTCCCACAGAGGTTTTTCCCAAATTGGGTTTCCTCATTAAACACTTGTGTTATGTGTGTTGCATGTTTATTTTTCATGATATTTGCAAATCTTTTAAGTTATTGTTGATTGGAGTATTGTAGAATTTAATCTTATCGAGTTGCATCAGATTTTGAGTTTTAAATAGTTTAAGATTCACTATTTTCTGATTCACCCCCCTCTCAATAAACCAACAATTGGTATCAGAGCTGAGTACTCTAAAGAGATAATTTTAAAAGACTTGAGTTAAATATTTGAATATGTATAAGAGGGAGGCACGAAAGTTGAATAGGGATAACTTCTCTACATGGAAAAATAGAATGAGGTTGCACTTATCTTGGATTGGAGAGTATGCATTATACTATCTTGACAATGAGTATTCACCATCACCATTTGGGCCTATGACACTTGATCAGATAAGAGAAAGACAATATTACACAAGTTATGATTGAGATATCATCTTCTCTCACCAACCATGAGTTCAATGAACTTAAAGGATATGATACATCAAAACATATGTGGATAAGATTGCATTAGTATATGGTGGAGATCAACATGTTTAGAAGGAAAAAGATGAAAGTTTGAGAGGCAAATTTGATTCTATGAGAATGAAAGAAGGAGAAACTATTGCACTGTACATCACAAGATTGAAGGAAATTATCAATGCTATCAGAGGTGTTTGATGACATATTGAGGAAGAAAATGTAACAAGAAAACTGTTGAGGACATTGTTACCCATGTATGTCATCTGAGTGTCTGCAATACAAGAACTGAGATCCATTCCTTAGATGAATGTTTCACTGGATTCTACTATTGGTAAGTTGATTTATTTTGAGAAAAATGACTTTGATAATAGTTTACCTGCCACTGCTAGGATTGGGTCTACATTTAAATCATATTTGAAGATTGGAAGCTCTAGAGAGTCTAGACCTAGTTATAGTTATGCAAGTAGTGCAAGTGAAAGGTTTTATAGTTCCAAGAGTGGGATAGAAGAAATATATGTTAAAGATGAAAGAAATGAAGTAGATTTTGAATCTCTACTAGATAGGAGACTACAAAGAGGAAAAATAAATTACTGAGGTAAGATACCTTTGAAATGGTTTAAATGTAACAAGATTGGTCACATTGCTGCTAGATGCCCTAAAAATGACAATGATGAGAAGAAAAGAAAATGAGATGATAACAAAAGAGAAAATAGATTTAGGAGATTCTGATATTTCAAGAGAAAAGGTAAGAAGCCATGCCACATTTCTAATGAAGGACTAATCGATGATGATATGGGTGATGAAGATGTAGAAGTTATGTATGTTCTATCAAGGATAATCCTGATGAAGAAAAGAATGAAGAAGAAAAAGCCCTAATCTCACATGTAGGAAAGAATCATACCTGGATTATAGATATTGGTTGTTCACACCATATGATTGGTGACACACTTAAGTTTATTACTATGGAAGAACATGATGGAGGAAATGTTAGATTTGGTAATAATGATCCATATCCTATGAAAGGTAAAGGTTCTATAATTCTACTGAATAATATAAGATGTGATGATGTTTATTGGGTTGAAGGACTAAAGTATAATCTGTTGAGTGTGGCACAGTTAAACAATATAGGACACCGACTATAATTTCATAATGCAAGGGTAAAAGTATTTGATTAGAATGGAAGTCTGATTGTCACTAGAGAAAAATGTAAAGGTAACTTATTTTACCTTGATACATCTACTACGATTTTTCTATTTGCTAAAATTGAGGATGTATGGTTATGGAACAGGAGGTTATGTCATGTCAATTTTGACAACTTAATTAAAGTGAGAAAAAATAATACAGTTAGAGGTCTATCAAGATTGGATAAACCTGGAAATGTCATGTGCAAAGGATGTCAAGTTGGTAAGATGAAAAAGTCAAGTTTTGCAAGCAAATCTAACACTACTCAAGGAATTTTGGAATTAGTGCACACTGACCTATGTGGACCGATGAGAACACAAAGTTACTATGGTGATAGATATTTCATTTTATTTGTTGATGATTATTACAAAATGATGTTTTTCATGTTTTAAAAGAAAAATTTGAAGCTTTTCAAATGTTTAAGTGGTATAAGGAAAGAGTTGAAAAGGAGAAAATAAGACAATTGAAGTGTCTGAGATCTAATGGAGGAGGAGATTTTACATCTAATGAGTTTACACTTTTCTCCAATGAACATGGAATAAAGAGCCAATGTCTGCACCAAGAACACCATAGCAGAATGGTATAGTAGAAAGAAGAAACATATCCATTATTGATTGTCCAAGAACACTTATGATTGAGAATGGTATTTCACAAACATTTTGGAGAGAAGCAGTCAGCACTGTAGTTTATACACTAAACCGAGTACAACTCAAGAAAGGTAAAAACAAGACTCCATATGAGATTTGGTATGATCATAAACTAAATGTAAATTATTTCAAAGTATTTGGAAGTAGGTGTTATATTTTAAAAGATGCAATAGATGGTAAGTTTAATTCTAAAGGAGATGAAGGAATATTCTTAGGATATTCTAAAAAGAGAAAAGCTTACAAATGTTTGAACAAGGCTACTAACAAAATTGTAGAAAGTGAAAATGTAAGGATTGATGAATTTACAGAGAAAAATGATGAGGACAAAAAGAAGGAACCCAAGGACTACCAAAGATTTTTATATGTTCAACCTGAGATTCCTGATACCTTGCCTAAAGCACAAACTGAGGAAGAAGTTGAATAGAGAGAACTTCCACCGAATGTTGAAAATGTAGAACCACCACCTACTGAGCATGTTCTAGCTAAGTATGTGAGAAGACACCACTCACTGAGGAAGATTATTGGAGAAAAGAATGTTGGAATTATGAAAAGAAGAAAGGTAAGAGAAAATGCATGCTTAATTTCTGAATTTGAGCCAAGGAAAGTGAAAGATGCATTCGAGAATGAAGATTGGGTTAAAGCTATGAAAGAAGAGATAGATCAGATTGAGAAGAACAACACATGGACTTTGGTATCGAGATCTAAAGATAAAAATGTTATTGGTACAAAGTGGATTATTAGAAATAAACTAAATGAGCATGGAGATGTAATCAAAAACAAAGGAAGACTAGTTTGCAAGGGGTATGCACAAGAAGAAGGTATTTATTATGGTGAGACTTTTGCACCTATTGCTATATTAGAAGGAGTTAGAATTATACTAGCATATGCAGCTTATAAAGGGTTTAAAGTTTACCAAATGGATGTTAAGTTTGCATTTCTTAACGGTATTCTTGAAGAAGAAATCTATATAGAACAACCTAGAGGAGTTTTTGAGAATACTAACAAGGACATGGTATGCAAACTAGACAAGGCACTGTATGGTTTGAAACAAGCACCCTGAGCATGGTATGAAAGACTGCATTCATATCTAATCAAGATTGGATTTCAAAGAACAAGTGACAACAGTAATGTGTATCTGAAATGTGATAGTGATAATAATATTTTTATTGTTGAATTATTTGTTGATGATATTATTTTTGGAGGAAATAACACATTATTCAGATCTTTTTCTGAAGAGATGAGAAAGGAATTTGATATGTCCATGATAGGGGAGATAAAATTCTTTCTTAGACTATAGATTCAACAAGTCAAGGATGGGACCTACATTACACAATCAAAGTACATCAAGGAGATCCTAAAGACTTTTGGTATGAAAGACTCAAGATTGGTTGGAACACCCATGGTTACTAGTTGCAAGTTATCAAAAGAAGATGAGTCAAAGGAAGTGAATGAGACACTCTACTGATCAATTATTGGTAAGTTACAATATGTTGTACATAGCAGTCTTGATATTTCTCATGCAGTAGGTATTGTTGCAAGATTTTCTGCCGATCCAAAAGAATCACACATGTCTATAGTCAAAAGAATATTTAGATATCCAAAAGGAACTGAACACTTCAGTGTACTATACAAGAAAGGAGGAGATTTTGAGTTGAAATTCTACACTAGTGTCGATTGGGCTGGAAACGTTGATGATAGAAAAAGTATAAGTGGAGGAGATTTATTTTTAGGAAAAAATTAGTTACATGGTTGAGTAAGAAACAGAGTTGTGTATCATAGTATATTATCGAGGCTGAATATATTGCTGCAACTATGAATTGTGCAAACATTGTATGGATTAAACTGTTGGAGTGAATTTAGAATAACTGAGAGGGGGGGTGAATCATTTATCCTCAAGTCTAGATGTACCAATTGAAAATTTATAGCACTTTAAACAACTTAGATCTGCTCAGGAGAAATAGCATAAGTCAACAACATAAATATGTAGTTTACTGTTCAAATGTAATTAGCTTGCAGAAACTTAATAGTAAAACACAACATAAACATTCACACAAGTTGACACTAGTATTTAACGTGGAAACCCAATTTGGGAAAAACCACCAATAACATGCTATCAAGTTTTCACTCTTCTGAAGTGAGCTCTACTAGGAGCCAACCCTATTAAAGGTTACAAAACATATTGCTAAATGTGACCTGGTTAAAGGATTTAATCACCTTGTAAGGAGTGGCCTTATTAGAGGACTTAGAACATTCCACCTAAATTTCACCATGCTCAAAGGATTTATACAATGACTGTTAGGTCAACCTCGTTAAAGTATTTTGACTAATACAATGGTTATAAAGTAATCAGCGGGTGTGATCTGATACATACAACTTACTTTGAAAATCCAGATCCAATTCATCTCTAATGCTAATTCACTAAGTGGCCTCCATTCTCATTTCAATCTTCAGATCTGCTTGGAAATCTGTCAAGCAATCACTTATGCAACTCTCTGCTTCTCTTCTCATCCTTCTCTACTAGATCATGCCAATCAGTCAATTAACTATGCAATCCTCTTGCATAAACATCATACATAACATCAATAACCCCTTGAGGTTATCTTATACCTCTTCATCTAGGTCAAAATAAATCTTTACCGCTTAATCAATATTGTAGATCTTAGGTTAGGTCAGATCCAATGGATCTTTCCATCAATACATTTAATTTACTTCTCCAAAGCAATCACAAATTAAATCTTTGATTCATGCTTTAATTATGGTTACCCATGCATATAAATAGTGTGGACCAATCGTGCTTATCCTTAATTAACTTTACATATCCCAATAAAATCAGCTAGGTCGGCCAGAGATCTCAAATCTCGACAATTACCAAAATACTATTGCTTGGCAAACACTGTGTCCTTCCACTCGGTCATCATTTTTTTCACTCAACAATTTACTGGCGCTTGGTCGACACTAAAAATTATGCTCGGCATACACTGGTGCTCGGTCGACACAAACTTTTCTTGGCATAAACTGTTCCCAGTAAACTGTCATCGTAACTTAGTGTTATAGATAAACAACACATTACTTTGCCAATGTGCCAATTGATCAAGTACCCTTGTAATTTCTCATAACTCAACAATTTCACTTGGTCTTCTAGTTAAATCTTCTTCATCAATCAATAGATGTGGTACTCAAATAGATAGCAATAGTCTCACCAGTTAAGGTTTGACATCAATGAAAAAACAACAATTGTTTCCATTGTAGCTTTCCAACAATCTCCCTCTTTAGCATTGATGGAAACACTAAACAATAAAACAATAATTTTACAAACATAGTTTCCATACAATCCAAAAAATTTGTATGTGTTCCTTGATATGAACAAATCTTTATTAATGTCTTTAGCTTCATTCTGATTCTCATCTTGTAAAACATTTCTCCCTTTGTGTTTGTAATCACACTAAAATCTTTTCACACTGAAATCTTTCTATCTTTGTTCATATGTAGACTCCCTCTTTCAGTAAACTCTTCCTTTATCTCTAAGTATAGTAAACTCTCCCTCTTTCAGTAAAATCTCCTTCTTTGACAACAATGCCAAAGACGTTGACATCTTCATCATGTAGATTATTATGTTCTAACTCAGTATTATGTTGTTCCTATCATCTTTCTTATGACTGATCCTCTTTTCTACTCAAGTCTTACTTTCACAGCTTTAGGAAGCTTCCTAAAGTGTGATTGTCTGTGCATCAATGTGTCAAATATTCTAAATATAACATTTGATGCAACACTTTCATTCTAAACTAATTAGTGTCAGTTAGAGGAATCACCCCTAATTTACCTCGCAGATACTCATGAGCATCCTTGGGTAGTGCCTTTGTAAATATGTATGCTAACTGTTCCTTAGTATTCACATATTCCAATCTCACTTCCTTGTTCTGAACTATCTCCCTCAAGTAATGATACTTGAGAGCTATATGCTTTGTCTTTGAGTGCATCACAGGGTTCTTAGAAATATTAATGGCACTCATGTTATTACAATATATGACAACCAGTTATGTGATCTCCTCTTTCAAACCTTTCAGTAGTATCTTCAACCACACAATATTAGAACAATTAACTATTGCTGCCACATATTTGGCTTCAGCTATATATTGTGAGGTACAATTTATTTCTTTCTTGTCTATGAAACCAATCTCTTTCACAAAATAAATGCTCCACCTGTGGTGCTTTTCCTGTCATCCACATTTCCAGCCCAATCAGAGCAGTGTAAACTCTGAGCTCAAACTTATCATTCTTCTTGCAATACAGACCATATTCATCTGTTCCTTTCAAATATCTCAAAATTATTTTTACTACCATCATATGAGTTTCCTTACAATTGGAAAAAAATCTTGCAACAATTCCAACAGCTAGAGCAATATCAGGTTTGTTGTGTACAACATATTTCAGCTTTCCAATCATTGATATATAAAGGGTTTGATTCACTTCTTTTGTATCATCATTTTTTGTTAACTTTTGTCCAGTAGCCATGGGTGTACTCACTGGTTTTGAGTCTTCCATTCCAAAAGTTTTTAGTATCTCCTTGACATATTTTGATTGAGTAATATATATACCATTCTTCATCTGATATATTTGTAAGCCACCAAATAATTTGATTTCTCCAAACATAGACATCTCAAATTCAGTTTGCATCTCTTTTGCAAATGTTTGGCATAACACATATTTTCCACCAAATATAATGTCATCAACAAAAATTTCAGCTACTAAAGTACCTTTGCTTTGCTCTGTCTTCAAATACATATTATTGTTGTCATTGGTTCTTTCAAATCCAATCTTTATCAAATAATTGTGCAATCTCTCATACCATGCTCTTGGTGCTTGCTTCAATCTATATAGTGCCTTATGTAGTCTGAAAACCATGTTCCTCTTATTTGGGTCAACAAATCCATCAGCTTGTTCAATGTACACTTCTTCTAATATTCCATTCAGGAATATTGACTTCACATCCATCTGATAAACTTTAAAACCTTTGTAGGCTGCATATGCAATTAAGGTTCTGAATCCTTCCAACCTTGCAACTGGGGCGAATGTTTCTCCATAATCAATTCCTTCCTCTTGTGCAAAACCCTTGCATATCAATATAGCTTTATTCCTTGATACTTCTCCATGTTCATTCAACTTAAATCTGAATAACCACTTAGTACCAATTACATTTTTGTCATTCAGTGTAGGTACAAGTTTCCAAGTCTTATTCCTCTCTATCTATTCAATTTCTTCATTTATGTCTTGTATCCAATCTTCATTTTCTAAGGCATCTTTTATAGTTTTAGGCTCAAAATCACATAACAAGCATGTACCGTCTCTCAACTTACTTCTTGTCATAACTGCAAAATCCTTCGATCCTATGATTTGATCAAGTTTGTGGTGCCTCCTCACATACTTTGCTAGAGTAGGTTCTTGTCTTGCTTCAGATTCATTATTCTCATTCAATTCAGGTTGATTCTGTGACTCGGTATCTCCATTAGATAGCTCAAAAATTACCTCTTGTTCCCCATCAACCTCATTCTGTGACTCGGCAGGTGCTATTTGTTGCTCGGAAACCTCATTCTCAGGTTCAGGTAATACTTAGAATCTTCCTCATCCGAATAGACAAATGATTTGTAACTTTCAGGTTCATGTGTGCTTCCAGCTTCATTTCTTTCTGCATATTCATCAATTCTAACATTTTCACTTTCCACAATTTTGTTAGTGTTAGAATTCAAACACTTATATGTTTTACTTTTAGTTGAATAACCAAGGAATATGCCTTCCTCGCCTTTAGTATCAATTTTTCCATTTCTGTTATCCTTCAGTATGAAACATTTACTTCCAAAAACTTTGAAATATCTTACATTAGGTGCATATCCATACCATAGCTCATAAGGTGTAGCATTAGTACCTTTCTTGACTTGTACTCTATTTAGGGTATAGACTGTTGTACTTACATCTTCTCTCCAATATTTTTGTGCAACATTCTTCTCCATCATTAGTGTTCTGGCACAATCCATGATAGATCTATTTCTTCTCTCAGCAATACCATTCTGTGGTGGTGTTCTAGGCGCGGACATCTATTTTTTTATACCTCGGTCATTGTAGTACATGCTAAACTCATTGGAAATAAACTCACCTCCTTGGTCAGATCTCAAACATTTCAGACTTTTACATGTCTCCTTTTCAATTGTTGCCAAGTACCACTTAAATAAATGGAATGCATCAGATTTTTCTTTAAGAAACATTACAGTCATCATTCTAGAGTAATCATCAACAAATAGAATAAAATATCTAGCTCCATAGTAAATTTTATCTCCAATGGGACCACAAAGGTCAGTATGAACTAATTCCAGAATTTCCTTAGAAGTATGAGTCTTGCTTTTCAAACTAGATTTAGTCATTTTTTCTAATTGGCATTGCTTACACTTTGCATTTTTAGGTTTCTTTATCTTAGGCAGTCCTCTAACCTTTTTAAATTTTCTTATGCTTACCAAGTTATCAAAGTTTACATGACACAACATTTTATGTCATAACCAAACATCATTATATTGTGCAAACAAGCATGTCTCATCAGCTAAATCCAGATAGAACAAGCTACCTTTTGTTTTTTCTCCACTTCCAACTAGTTCTCCAGTAGTATCATAGATCTTTGCCTTCTTGTGATGGGATTCAATTCTATAACTAGAATTATTTAGTTGTGCAACACTCAATATATTATAGTTAAGATCATCAACCCAATATACATTGTCACATCTGATCCTATCAGTCAAGTTAATTGATCATTTCCCTTTAACAAGACATGGTGCATCATTACCAAATTTAACATAACTTCTATTGCACTGATCTAGGGTCTCAAATTTATCCTTATCACCATTCATGTGATGTGAAAAACCACTGTCAATAATCCAATGGTCACCTTTACTCATATAAGAAATTAGTGCAATTTTCTCATCATCATCAGAATCATCTTTCATAGCAACATACACAACTTCTATATCATTTTCATCAGAATTTCCATAACCACTGTCAGAAGCTTCTTCAGCTATATAGAAAGATTTCTTACATTTGTCTTTTTAATCTTTATATTTTCTAAAGTCTCAGTCATCCTTTCTATCTTTGTACTTGCTATCTCTTCTTTCATCTTTGTCATTCTTATCAGGACATCTAACAGCAATATGACCAACTTTGTTACATGAAAAACAAATGATAGGAAGTTTACCTTTGAATTTTCCTTTTCCTCTACATAGTCTTCTTGCCATAAGTGCTTCAATTTCTTCAAGATCATCATCTGTACTGTCGCTATCACTATTCACACATTTCTTTCCTTTCTTTGATTTGTTAAGGACCAACTAGGATCTGAATGCAGAATCAATAGCTTGTGGAGTGTAGTTATCAAAATTTGACATCTCAAATGTAGTAAGTCTACGTACCAGGCCTTCTAAAGTCAAATTATTATTAGGAGTACATCTCAATTCTTGAATTGTAGAGACTCTAATAGCATATACAAGAAGAAGAGTTCTCAGTGCCTTGCTCATAAAGTTGTTATCATCAATGGTTCCATTAGCTCCTCTAATAGCATTTACAACTTCTTTTATCCTACCATAATATTGAACTATATTTTCTCCTTCTTGCATTTTCATTTCATCAAACTTACCTCTTAAACTTTCATATTTGGCTCTCAGCACATTTGTATCTCCTCCATAGATGGTTTCTAGGGTATCCCACATTTGTTTCACATTTGTACAATTCTTTATGTCATTGAATCCAGGATAGCTCAAGGACGATGCAATCTCCAGCATTGCTTGATTGTGTTCCTATTTTTCTCTTAACTGTACAATAGTGTGAGGTGTAGTAGGGGCTACATAATCATTTTCAATAAGGTGCATACCAGCATCACCAATACTAGCCAGATGCAATTTCATCAAACTCTGCCATGTAGGGAAGTTATCTTTGTTCAACTTCGGTACTTCCTTATTATACATCTTGATCTTTTGTTCCAAGTACCTTCAAACTATTTTCAAGAGACCAAATCTCTATGGTGCAGGAGCACCTACTCTAGAATCAACAAACAATACTCTAAAGAAGTCCTAAAGCACATCTAGTTAGTTTAAGTATCTTAGTCAGGCACCTAGACCAAGTTGTGAGGCCTAGTTCTAGGATTGGCACAACTATAAGCCCCTGGCTAACTATGGTAAAGAGTGGTCAATGGGCCTAGGATCATAGGATTTTAGTCATTTTCAAGTTTTTAGTGTTTTAGATCCATGTTGGATCACTAGATTAGGCTTAGACCAAGTTTGGTCTCCTAGAGAGCAAAAATTGCATTGTCAAAGTTGCTTAGCAACTTTGACAACTTCTTGCCAAAAGTTGTAATCAAAGCCCCCAACGGTTAGATATTTTGAAATTCAGTTGTAACCAATGGGGGAAGGGTTCAAATAGCCCTTTCAAGTGGTTGGAAGGTAAGATATGTAACTTGGCATTTTGGATCAATAAAATAAACTAATTTTTTGCAAATTCTTGAGGACAGTGATCTTGTACAGACAGGTACAGACCATTACACATGAAAATTCGAGACCAAAAAGGTGTTCATCTAATCTACTTTCATATGCAATTGGTTTCAATTTCTGATTCATCCTAGTTTGGGAGATATCAGTGTTTCTTGCGGGCTTGCCTGGATTTTAGGCTTTCAAACAGGACTCCGAGAGGGTTTGATCTTTGGACCCGATTCCACAATGGGAATATGATTCCCCTTGGTGGAATTCCAGATTTTTCTATGCACTTTCACAATATTTAGGTTAGAAGTGGAGTTCTGCAGGGAGTTGGTTTTTCCACAAAGCCCTAGGTGTACATCTCTATGTGTGCACCATTCTGTGACTTAGGACAGTCATCATAACTTTTGGTTGGGGATTCACCAAGACTTCTAACCTTGGATTTTGAGTTATTTTGTATGTCCACACATTCCCCCATGCTTATTTTGTGCATTGGCTTAGGAGAAAGAGCACTTGTAGTGCATTTGGAGACCTAATTAAGCCTATTAGTCCAGTCTAAAACTTGTAACAGCAGTGACTTCTATTTGCCTCCACTCCTTGGTGCTTGGATATGTTTAGTAAAACCTTAAAGGGTATCAAAATCCCTAACCAATTAAATACCTCATTTGGAATCATTTTGACTTATGTTCAAATTACCCTCTAGGAAGGGCTACAAGCCAAATCCTTGGGTTGTGAAGCAACTTAGTGTTATGGGTTGCTTGTAAATGAAAGAACCATTGGAAATAAAGAAATAGGACCTAAATAGGCCAGATCAATGATTTTAGGCCACCCCTAGTCTTACAAGTTGTCTCATGGGGTTTGGTTGTCTTTTGAGTTAAGGAAGACCTCGTAGTGACTTCTCAATTGTTGGTGTTTGGGACTTGGCCAAAGCCTAGTGATTGGGTTTCCTTGGGTTCTTGGGTTGTGATAACCATTTCCCCTAGTCTTTACCATACTTGTGATAAGTATTGGGCACTTGGACCCCATTTGGGTAGTTGAGACACTGAACCTCACCAATTGTGCACTATTTGAAGGCTTCCGCTTGCCACTTTGCATCACTCTGATACCAATTGTTAGAATAAATTTAGAATAACTAAGAGGGGGGGTGAATCAGTTATCCTCAAGTCTAGAAGTACCAATTGAAACTTTATAGCACTTTAAACAACTCAGATATGCTCAGAAGCAATAGCATAAGTCAACAACATAAATATGTAGTTTACTGTTCAAATGTAATCAACTTGCAGAAACTTAATAGTAAAACACAACATAAACATTCACATAAGTTGACACCAGTATTTAACATGGAAACCCAATTTGGGAAAAACCACCAATAACATGCTATCAAGTTTTCACTCTTCTAAAGTGAGCTCTTCTACGAGCCAACCCTGTTAAAGGTTACAAAACACATTTCTAAATGTGACCTGGTTAAAGGATTTAATCACCCTATCAGGAGTAGCCTTTTTAGAGGGCTTAGAACATTCCACCTGAATGTCACCTTGCTCAAAGGATTTATACAATGACTGTTAGGTCAACCTCGTTAAAGGATTTTGATTGATACAATGGTTAGAAATTAATCAGCAGGTGTGATCTGATACATACAACTTACTTTGCAAATCTAGATCTAATTAAGCTCTAATGCTAATTCATTGAGTGGCCTCTATTCTCATTTCAATCTTCAGATCTGCTTGGAAATCCGTCAAGCAATTACTTATGCAGCTCTCTGCTTCTCTGCTCAGCCTTCTCTGCTAGATCATGCCAATCATTCAATTAACAATGAAATCCTCTTGCATAAACATCATACATAACATCAATAACCCCTTGAGGTTATCTTATACCTCTTCATCTAGGTCAAAATAAATCTTTACCACTTAATCAAGATCGTAGATCTTAGGTTAGGTCAGATCCAATGGATCTTTCCATGATTACATTTAATTTACTTCTCCAAAGAAATCACAAATTAAATCTTTGATCCATGCATTAATTACGGTTACACGTGCATTTAAATAGTGTGGACCAATCGTGCTTATCCTTAATTAACTTTACATATCCCAATAAAATCAACTATGTCAGCCAGAGATCTCAAATTTTAACAATTACCAAAATAATGTTGCTCAGCCAACACTGTGTCCTTCCACTCGGTCATCACTATTTTCACTAAGCAATTTACTGGCGCTCGGTCGACACTAAAAATTATGCTCGGCATACACTGGTTCTCGATCAACACAAACTTTGCTCGGCATAAACTATTCCCAGTAAACTGTCATCGTAACTTAGTGTTATAGATAAACAACACATTACTTTGCCAATGTGCCAACTGATCAATTACCCTTGTAATTTCTCATAACTCAACCATTTCACTTGGTCTTCTTGTCAAATCTTCTTCATCAATCAATAGATGTGGTACTCAAACAGATAGCAATAGTCTCACCAGTTAAGGTTTGACATCAATGAAAAAACAACAATTGTTTCCATTGTAGCTTTCCAACACAAACAGCTACTTGAAGGTATGCAAGAGGAGATTACCGATCCAGGTACTATTTTCTGTGATAATACTAGTGTTATTAATATATCAAAGAATTTGGTGATGCATTCTAAGACCAAGAACATTTCTATCAAGTATCATTACTTGAGAGAATAAGTTCAAGACAAGCATGTGATGTTGGAGTATGTGAATTCTAAGGATCAATTAGCATATATATTTACCAAACCACTAGCAAAGGATGTTTTTGAGTATCTCAGAAGTAAATTAGGGGTCCTACCCCTATCCAACATTCACTATAGCAAGATGCATGTTGCATCAATTCTAGAATTCATTAAAATGTCTATTTTGTGAGTTGATGCTAGTGTTCATACTTTAGGTGATGCCTGAAGTTGTGAAAAAAAACTATGTATGCAATGAGATATCAGTACATGCAAGGTATAATACACTTCCTGAACAAGTTTTCAAGAGTATGCACCTTTGGCATTGTTGTCAAAGAGGGAGAATAAGTAATTGATGAATACATAGATTGAGGGAGAATGAGTGAAAGATGTTAAAGGTATATTGATTGATGATTACAATAGAAAAGAGAGAATGAGAAATGAACACAAAGGGAGAACAAGATCAAATAGATAAGAGGGAGTAAAAGACAGAATAGAGATGTTAAAGTATGCCATCATCAATTGATAGTGTTTCCATCAATGCCAAAGAGGGAGATTGTTACTCAAATAATGGTGATGGTGATGAAGACCAAGATTCGAGGTATACATGATTGTAGAAATGATTAGATATGTTTTTTATTTTGTCATTGATGTTAAGCAATTGATTTCTGGTTCATATTAAGTTGCCATATCTTTTGGAGTATGATTTAATTGGGCAGTTAATACAGATCGGAAAATGATAATTTCATATTGGTATAGTTTTTTTCTACTTTACATTTGAAGATATCAAGTCGGTAAGCTAATTGGGAAGTCGGTAAAGGGAAACATTTTAGTTACCAAGCAGGATGAAGTTTTCTGGTAAAGGGATGTGTTAGTCGGTAAGAGACACCAAGACACTGAGCCACCAAGCGAGTCAAGACACCGAGTTCATATTTAGAACACATTTAATGCCAAGCCACAGTGATCTGGAAGATTCCAAGGATGAAGAAGAATTTAGTTACAAGATCTACACATATGAAAATTCAAGGTAAAGATCTATGGTAAAAATCAAGCGAAAAAAGTGATGATACTGATTCCAAGAAAATTTTAAGTCACGAGGAGATGGGAAGCGGTTCACCGAGTATCAAATTCATTGAATAAGTTTATAAGGATGATCTGACGGTTGAGAGTAATTGAAGGAAAACATAATCAAGGAGATTAAGAGGCAAATAGAGTCCATACAAAGGATGAGAGTGAATGAAGTTGGAGCTGGCATGTTGAAGTGTGGATGTACTACCGAGTGAAGCAGTGAAGAACAAAAGGATAAATCTGAGTCTAGAGAAGAGAGAGATAAATCGCAGTGCAATGTAGACATGTAATACAATGAACCTCCACATGATGTGGAAAATGTGACAAATGTTTTCATGTGCAAGCATGTTATATGAGCAAGATCTATCTAAATACTAAAATGAATCTCTATCTATAGTATATTCAAGATCAATGGGTCATCTCAAGCTCCTAGTGTAGGAGCATCTATGTTTAGTTGGGGCCTTAAAAAAAATAAAGACCCGCACTATTGGAATAGGCAGTGAATGAATAGTTACAATTGGAAATTTGTAAGATTGTTAATATGATTTGAGAAAATACAAAAGAGGGCATCATTTATTATATAATAGCCAAGAGGAAGATATAGGGGAAAATTAGAAAATAATCAGTTAATATTATCAACAACGAATAAGAATGGTCTCAAAAAGAATAAGTGACAAAAGGAAGTGGAAGGAGTGGAAACTAAGAAGAGAATCGAATAGGCATCATAAATTAATTAATGAACATCATGTTGCGCGAGAAGAGGAAATGGGAATATAACGCCTAAGAGGTGGATTTTAAAGGGTTTGTATGATAAAGAAAAGGTGCTACATAAATACTAGAAGGAGGCTGCATAGGAAAAGGGATAGGAGGGTGTTCAATTGTGGTGAGAAAGAAGAGACCAAGTAAGAGGGGTTCGTAAGCAGTGTGGGATTGTACAACAATAAAGTAGTTAGAAATGTGAGAAAAATGAAAATGAAATGGGTTAATAGAGGTTTTGGTTGTGTATGAACAGCTTGTGAAAACGGAGTTGGAAAGTGAAGTTACAAAGGAATTTGTAAGATTTTGCATTGAAAAGTCATTTAAAAGACGTGTTTGCAGTTTGTAATGTGTGTGTTTTTTGGCATTTGATTATATAATTTAATTATAAGTTAATGCAAGTTGTGAGTTGAATAGAGAATCTATATTTTAACTATATGATTTAAGTTTAATATTGTAAGGCTATAGTTTCATACTGCATTAGAGATGTCAGAGCTAATGTTCCCGAGTGTGCAAGAAGATCATCAATTGTGATGCAACTTGCCACCAAGACCTCAGGGTGGAGTTGACAAGTCTTTGAACGTGTAAACCATCACCAAATGTGAGGCAGTTTGCATGAGATTTCTCAAAGTGGGTTGAAGGAAGTATATCTTTTGTATACAAGAAGATTGCCAAATAGAGAGGCAATTTGTAACTGAGAGAAAATTTGCATGTGGAAGTAGAATTATCGATTTGAGGCAACTTCGCACAGGGAAAATTACACATTAGGTGTTGGAAAAGAGAAGAGAGAAAAGATCAAGGTAAAGTAAGTATTTCCTACTACACAATGAAGGGAATAGATGTGAGATCAAGAATTCAATTTTTGGACTTAGAAGAAAGAATCATTTTTTGTAGATTTCATAAATAAATAATAGAGATGAGAAAAATAGCATGTATGATTGATGAAATAGAAGAAATGACATAAGGGGCTTTTGGAAGATTGATTAAAAGAAAGAATGATGTTGGAAAAAGGGAGAACAAGATTAGTGAAAGGAATAATATTTTAGATATGAAAGGGATGGTGTAGAATGGGATGAAGAATCTCATGAATAGAGTGGCCATATTGACAGAACTAATAAAAAATAAGACTAGAATTTCAGAGTTTGGTTTAGAGGAACTTGAACAGGAAAGTGATAGTTATCTTAAAGAGGTAACAACATTGAGTGTTGCATATTTGAGCAGTTCAAAAAAGAGTGATAATGGCACTATATTTGATTGTAAGTTTGAAGATAAAGATGTGGTTAAAAAAAACTTGAATAAGGTAAATGCATAGGAGACATGGGATTTTTTATGACAAACTAAGAAGATACTCAAGATGTGGAAGTTGAGATGATGGACTTTGTGGGTCCTAAATTTGATGAAGAACTTAGTGGAGGTGAATAAGGTGTGGTAACAAAAAATGGTGATGAAAAGGTTGCAATGAAAGGAGTAATGCATAATACTTGTAATTGTTATGATAAAAATGAGAGAGGATTCTATGTAGATGAAAAGACTGAAGCAACTAATATGAAGACAGATGTTGCAACAATAGTAGAAGAATAGGTAAATTTATACTTCCTTGAATTCTTAAAAGAAGATTTTTATGTTGAGATTAATGAGATAGTGAATACAAAAGAGGTGGTATAGATGGTTGTTGTTAGTGCTTATATATATGCAGCAAAAGATTTGTATGATGAAGAAAAGGATGTGAGAAGTAAAGTTGTTGTGGTAGAAGGTGAAAGAGAAGTTTTAACCATGGTATAGGAGGTAATGCCTTATTTACTTGAATTTGATGAGAATAAAATTAATGTGTGTGAATAAGTGAAAAATGAAGTCTTATGTTTCCATGTGTTTGCTAGTACAACTTTGTATGCGGGTGTTTTTTATGACATGTAACTGATTGAATGTTTTGATAATGTTAAGTTGAAGATAATGCAAGGCATTAAATCACTTAATGGTTTGTATTATCATTGATGTCAACTTGATATAATCTGTATGGTCATGTACACAATGCCAAAGACTTCAGAGAATTATTGGAACAAAGGTTATGCCTTCAACAATGCATAAAAGTCAAGTATTCACTAAGTGACAGATAACACCGACGGAGTGCACACCATCGGTAAAGACAAAAAAGAAAATTCATAGTGATACCCGATGAGCAGAAGACAGTGTTGCCCAATGGAGAAAAACCACAAGATGCCCGACGAGCTGAAAACAGAGTTGCCCGACGAGTAAAAATCTAATGATACCCGACGGACGAAGATCTTGAAGCTAACTAGAGTCACACCAATGGAACTGTCAGTTGTCACCGACAACTAACTGAAGAGTTGACCGACGGAACAGAGACTTCAGAAAATGACAAAATATCTAGCTGGCAAGACCTAAAGATAGACTTAATTGGTTGTTTTCTTTGTTTTATTTGACCAAAGTTAAGTAATTGATTTAAAGAAGACTTGTGCAGTTGGCAAGAAGATAACTATGAGATAAATCAAGAGTTATGCTTTAAATAAAATTGGATGGATTATTTTTCACGCCAAGAATCAAGAATCAAGAAACAGTGAATATCATGTCTATATAAGAGACAAGCTTAATTCATTTTCGTATCACATGAAAAGGGGACTAAGGGGAGTGAATAGAAAGAGGATGTTGAAGAGAAACTAATGAAGAATAACTTCATACAGTCTTGATTAATCAAGCTGAAGGAGAGCTAAAGAATTCTGCAGACACTGACGAACAGTGAAGCACAGCATCACAGAGAAGAAAGTGTGGAGCACAAAGAGTTGAATTGATACATTGATCAGAGAGGTAATGTACTTAAATAGATCTGAAAATCTGCAATTCAAAGTTGCATCATGAATAGGTCATAGTGTTTCAGTTTAACCATTGAAACATCAAGTCTCTTAATAGAGTAGGACTTAACAGTCTTCTATATATTGAGGTACATCCCAAGGAGTGCCAAAAAGGTTGATTCATGAAAGTAGCATTGGATTCGCCCGATACCTATTGACAGTCTAAGAAGGAGGTTGATTCAAAGATGGTAGCAATAGATGCCTGATACTAAGTGACAACCTCTATGTATAAAATCCTCTAACAAGGTCACACTTAACTGTGTGTTTGTAACCTTTAACAGGGTTGGCTCCTAATAGGGCTCACTTCAGAAGAGTGAAAAAATGGGGTACCGGTCCCAGTGGTTTTTTCCTTAACAGGGTTTCCACGTTAAAAATTCATGTGTTATGTGTGTATGATTCATTTCTTTATTATTTTGTATCTGACATAGTTAATACTGGGTTGATCGATATACTCTACTTATTTACTGAGTTTTGGTAAATAGTTATACTGCTTATCGGTAATCAAGGAGAATAAGGACAGACAAGGAAAACCGACAGACAGTTAATCATTATAAGTATTTCATGGCATGCATCTTGTAGGGACTTAATATTCTAAGGTTTATTTGATTGGTGTTTAATGTTTGAAGGATAAAGTTTGAGGCCACTGATTTACCCCCCGCCCCTATCAGTTATTACTAACAATTGGTATTAGAGCTTGTGTGCTTAGAAAGGAAGGTTTCAAGACCTAAGTCAAGATCACAAGATGAACAGACAAGATGTGCCCAAGTTGAACAAAGAAAACTTTGCTTCATGGCAAAGCAGGATAAGACTCCACTTATCAGGTATTGGTAATGATGTTACTCAATTCCTAGATACTGAATATGTGTTTCCTACAAGAGTATTGACAGTAGATCAATTGAGAGAGAAGCATGAACACAACTGCATGGTTATAGAGCTTTCTTCCTCACTATTTGATGCTGAATTTGAAGATGTCAAGGATTGAAAAACTGCAAAGAAGATGTGGGACAAACTGAATCTTGTACATGGAGGTGATACAAATGTTCTGAGAGCCAAGGCAGAAATCCTTAGAGGAAAATTTGACAATCTCAGAATGAAAGAAGGAGAAAACATCACACAATACAACACAAGAATAAAAGAAGTAGTCAATGCTATACGAGTAGTTGGATGTACACTTGAAGAGGAGATAGTGGTAAGTAAAATCTTAAGAACCTTACTGCCTATATATGCTATTAGAGTTTCTGCCATTCAAGAAATGAGATCAGTAGCAAATAATACAGTTACTCTTGATAGTTTAATTGGTAGACTGATTTCATTTGAGATGAATAACTTTGATAATAGTGTCTTACCAAACTTAGAGTCTGCATTTAAGTCTTCTATGAAAATAAGAAAATCAAGTCATAGACACACATCTAGAAGAGATAGTGAAAGTGAAAGTGAAGAAGAAGATCTAGATGAAATAGAAGCACTTATGGCAAGAAGAATGCAGAGAGGCAAAGGTAAATACAAA
>MU225553.1:4788576-4806436 GCA_018584345.1 Thuja plicata
TCTTTATTTGAAGGAAGATACTAATGCTAACACTTTGATTGCTAAAATATTTGTTGATGACATCATATTTGGAGGCAATGATATGCTATGCAAATCATTTGCTAATGAGATGAGAAAAGAGTTTGAGTCTATGTTTGGAGAGATCAAGTTCTTTCTTGGTCTATAGATCATTCAACAAAGTGAAGGTATTGTCATTACACAGTCCAAATACATCAAAGAGGTCCTGAAAATATTCAAGATGGAAGATTCCAAACCAGTTGGAACACCGATGGCTACTGGATGTAAGTTAACAAAGGATGACATGACAACAGAGGTAAATCAAACTTTGTACAGATCAATGATTGGAAAACTCATGTATGGTGTACACACTAGACCAGATATTACACATGCAGTAGGAATTGTTGCTAGATTTTCTGCTAACCCCAGGGAATCACATATGACTGCTGTGAAAAGAATATTAAGATATCTGAAGAACACTGAGTAATTTGGCTTATGGTATTGAAGAGAAGGCAAATTTGAACTTAAGGTGTTTACTGACGCTGATTGGGCTAGAAATCTTGATGACCAGAAAAGTACAACTGGAGGAGCATTCTTTATGGGTGACAGACTTGTCACATGAATTATCAAGAAGCAAGGATGCATCTCTCAATCTACTACAGAAGAAGAGTATGTTGTTGCTACTGCAAACTGCTAAAATATTGCATGGATCAAACAGTTGCTGGAAGGTATGCATATGAAGATCTCAGAACCAGTAATTATCTATTGTGATAACACCAGTGCAGTAAACATTTCCAAGAATCTAGTCATGCATGCCAAGACTAAACACATTGCCATCAAGTATCATTATTTGAGAGAGCAAGTTCAAGAAAAAGAGGTGATACTTGAGTATGTGCAATCAAAAGAACAACTAGCTGATATCTTCACCAAGCCACTGCCCAAGGATACATTTGAGTACTTGAGAAAGAGACTAGGGGTCAAACCCTTGTCTACTAGTTAGTAATATGACTGAAGGCTGCATCAGCCTACATATTATTAGAATATCATTCTTGTTGATGCAAGCAAAAAGATGAATTTCAAAAGATACATCTATATACAGACAGGTATATATCAGAACCCGACACCAGAGCATATTGATGTATTGCTGATAGATAAGGGAAATTCAAGGAATGTATTATGGATGGAGAGAAAAGATTGTTTGACATGAATGTCAGATATCTGTGAGATATTTGTTTGGCATTGTTGTCAAAGGGAGAGAGATTATCCTATTATCACATTCTTCTGGAAAAAGGAGAAAGATTATCCATTATCAGATTACTCCAACAGGGAGAGATTATATCCAAAGGGAGAGAGAATTGTATGAAAGGTTATACAAAGGGAGAGCTGCTGAAAAGACAAAAAGACATCACAAAAGAGAGAACAGACACAGAAGAGAAATTGACACAAGAATAAAACTCAACACATCAGAAAACAAAGAGCTGCAAGAATCAAATCTGAGCTAAAACAGAGCTTATCGGAGGTCGGACATTTATCAGTTATCAAACAAAAGATTGGTAGTTTGATGAATCGTAATTGTTGTATTTCATATTGTATTAGAAATAGTATAGTGTGATAATATAGTATGTTACCATCAATGCCAAAGGGAGAGATTGATGACATGTAACTGATTGAATGTTTTTATAATGTTGAGTTGAAGATAATGCAAGGCATTAAATCAGTTAATGTTGTGTATTGTCATTGATGTCAACTTGATATCATCTATACGGTCATGCACACAATGCCAAAGACTTCAGAGAATCAATGGAACAAAGGTTATGCCTTCAGCAATGCATAAAAGTCAAGTATTCACTAAGTGACAGATAACACCGACGGAGTGCACATCAATGGTAAAGACAAAGAAGAAACGTCACAGTGATACCCGACGAGCAGAAGACAGTGTTGCCCAATGGAGAAAAACCACAGGATGCCCGACGAGCTGAAAACAGAGTTGCCCGACGAGCTGAAAACAGAGTTTCCCAGTGAGTAAAAATCTAATGATACCCGATGGATGGAGATCCCAAAGCTAACTAGAGTCACACTGACGAATCTATCATTTGTCACCGACAACTAACTGAAGAGTTGACCGATGGAACACAGAGTTCAGAAAATGACAAAATATCTAGCTGGCAAGAGCTAAAGATAGACTTAACTGGTTGTTTTCTTTGTTTTATTTGACCAAAGTTAAGTAATTGATTTAAAGAAGACTTTTGCAGTTGGCAAGAAGATAACTACGAGATAAATTAGGAGTTAAATGCTTTAAATCAAATTGGCTGGATTTTTTTTCACGCCAAGAATCAAGAATCAACAAACAATGAATATCATGTCTATATAAGAGACAAGCTTAATTCATTTTCGTATCACATGAAAAGGGGATTAAGGGGAGTGAATAGAAAGAGGATTCTGGAGAGAAAATGATGAAGAATAACTTCATACAGTCCTGATCAATCAAGCTAAAGGAGAGCTAAAGAATTCTGCAGACACCGACGAACAGTGAAGCACGGCATCATAGAGCAGAAAGTGTGGAGCACAAAGAATTGAATTGATATATTGATCAGAGAGGTAATGTACTTAAATAGATCTAAAAATCTGTAATTTAAAGTTGCATCATGAACAGGTCATAGTGTTTCAGTTTAACCATTGAAGCATCAAGTCTCTTAACAGAGTGGGACTTAACAGTCTTCTATATATTGAGGTACATCCCAAGGAGTGCCAAAAAGGTTGATTCATGAAAGTGGCATTAGATTTTTCCGATACCTATTGACAATCTAAGAAGGAGGCTGATTCAAGGATGGTAGAAATAGACGCCTGATACTAAGTGACAACCTCTATGTATAAAATCCTCTAACAAGGTCACACTTAACATTGTGTTTGTAACCTTTAACAGGGTTGGCTCCTAACAGGGCTCACTTTAGAAGAGTGAAAAATTGGGGTACCGGTCCCAGTGGTTTTTTCCTTAACAGGGTTTCCACATTAAAAATTCATGGGTTATGTGTGTATGATTCATTTCTTTATTGTTTTGTATCCGACATAGTTAACACTGGGTTGATCGGTATACTCTGCTTATTTACTGAGTTTCGGTAAATAGTTATATTGCTTATCGATAATCAAGGAGAATAAGGACAGACAAGGAAAACTGACAAACAGTTAATCATTATAAGTATTTCATGGCATGCATCTTGTAGGGACTTAATAATCTAAGGTTTATTTGATTGATGGTTGATGTTTGAAGGATAAAGTTTGAGGCCACTGATTCACCCCCTCCCCCTCTCAGTTATTACTAACAGTTTTGAAGATGAGTGAAGAAGCATGTTATATGAGGATGGTTGAAAGCGGATTAAATTACATGATGGTAAAGAAGAGTGAAGTGTAGATTTTGTGGAAAAGGATGGAGATTTCTCCAAGTAAATGTTGGAAAAAGAAATAATTTTATATGAAATGGCATAGTGATGGAGTTCGTTGTAGATTGTTTGAAATCTCAAAGGGTAATTTTGTCACTAACTCCACTTTTGTGCACCTAAGCTCACAAACTTTTTAACAGGGGAATTTGATGCAGGACCATCTACACTTAGTTGGAACCTGACAAAAAACAAAGACCTACACTACTAGAATAGGTGATGAATGGATAGTTACAATTGGAAATTTGTAAGAGTGTTAATACGATTTAATAAAATGCAGAAGAGGGCATCATTTATTGTAATGCCCAAGAGGAAGAATAAGGGAAAAATTGGAAAAGAACCAATTAATATTCTCAACAATGAATAAGGATGGTCTCGAAAAGAATGTGTAACAAAAGGAAGTGGAAGGAACGATAGCTCAGAAGAGAATCGAATAGGCATTAGAAATTACTCAATGAACATCATGTTGCTCAAGAAGAGGAAAGGGGAATGTAATGCCTAAGAAAGAGGGCATATTTTAAACGGGATGTGTGGTAAATAAAGGGCACTTTATAAAGACTGGAAGGAGGCTACGTAGGAAAAGGGGTAGGAGGGTGCGCAATTATTGTGAGGAATAAGAGACCAAGTAAGAGGGGTTTGTTAGCAATGTGAGGTTGCATAATGATGAAGTTCTTGGAAATGTGAGAAAAATGACAATGAAATGAGCTAATAGAGGTTTTGTCTATGTACAAATAGCTTGTGAAAAAAAGAGTTGAAAAGCGAAGTTATAGGAATGTGCAAGAGTTTGTGTTGAAAATATATTTAAAAGAAATTTTTGTAGTTTGTAATGTGTGTTTATTTTCGCATTTGATTAAAATTTAATTATGATTTAATGAAAGTTGTGTTTTTTATAGAGAATCTCTATTTTAACTATATGTTTTAAGTTAAAAATTTTAAGGCAAGAGTTTCCCTCTACATCAGTGGTATTAGAGCTAGAGATCTTGAGTGTGCAGGTACAACGTCGAATTTGAGGCAGTTTGCACCAGGACTTGAGGGTTGGGTTGGGTTGTGTGGGAGATTTTTTGCATGTGTTTATGCAACTTTCAAGATAGACAACTTAGAGGATTTAAGGATTTGAGGCTCCTCTAGTTGTGAATAGATTGATGAAGGAGGCAATTTGCAATCATATTGGTGGATATTGAAAGACAATTTTGTAAACAAATCACCAAATGTGAGGTATTTACATAGGTGGAAATTGAAGGTTTTGAAAACTTGTATTTTTAAGGCTTTGTGAGGCCTTGAAAATTGAAGGAGGTGATTTTTTAATGAAGAGTGCAGTAGTAGAAGCAAAGTAGGATAGACTTATTATAGGTGGAGAAAAGGTTGCAGCCAAAGGTGAGGTAAAATTAAATTTTGCTTGTTTTTTGATGAGCATGAAAGTGAAGGGATAGAAGATATAATTGCAGTAGGAGATAACTTTGATAAACTAAATTTGAGGAACATGATGTGGAGGTAAATAAAGGTTTTTCTGATGAATCTTTGTTTCTAAATCATACCGATAAAAGCCCCTTGAATAGAGATGTTGATTCCTTGTTAGGAAATGTGGATTTTGAGTCTCTTCATTATTGTACTTATGATTTATGAGTGAAGGAAGCCAGGTTGCAGCAATTGTGTGTGTGTGTGTGTGTGTGTGTGTGTGTGTGTGTGTGTGTGTGTGTGTGTGTGTGTGTGTCGCGTGCACGCGAAAGAAGAATGAGAAGGAGAAGGAGAAGGAGAAGGAGAAGGAGAAGAAGGAGAGGGAGAGGAAGAAGAAGATTGTATGAAGCCATGAAGAAGGAGAAGGAGAAGGAGAAGGAGGAGGAGGAGAAGAAGGAGAGGAAGAATAATTTTGTATGAAGTCATGAAGAAGGAGAAGGAGAAGAAGAAGTTTGTATGAAGCCATGAAGAAGGAGAAGGAGAAGGAGAAGGAGAAGGAGAAGAAGGAGAAGAAGAAGAAGAAGTTTGTATGAATCCATGTTGAATCTTGTTGCAAGTTGAAGGTTAAGAAGCTAGTTAGGACTTTGGAGTATTAATTGAAGACAATAAGGATGTCATGTAATGTATTTGCATATTTACTATGTAATTAGCTCATTTAGTGGACATTTGTATAAGATCGATCATCAATGAGAAGTAGTTTTTTTATTTTCTGCATTTACTTGCATATTTGAGTTGCATGTTGTATGTATTTTGAGTTAGGATTGCATGTGTGATTTTAGGATGGTTTTCCCTCTACATCAACTACCCAATCTTTCAGCCTTATCATACCATCCAACTAGTGTGTGTGTGTGTGTGTGTGCGCGCGCGCGCGCGTGCGTGTGTTGCAATAAAATTTGAAATAACATATTTATTATGAGCACCATACATCAATAGTTAGTGTACCTAAATCTTGCATGATAATGAAATCATTTTATCAACATTTTTCATAGTTTGCATTGGCTTGGAGAAGCTCGAGTAGTTTCTAGAGGATTCATCTACAATTTTGGCAATGTTCTTCATTTATTTCCATGTGATTCTAAAAGGTAAATTTCTTTGGTTATGCTTGGGAATCTTCATTTGATTGTGTTACCTTTTGGCACCAACATATCGACATTTGAGTAACATTTTATATCTTCATATTATATTTCTTCTCTCTTTTTCTTTCATGGAATTGGAAGACCTCTTATATGTACCTCTTGGCCTATTTCCTCATAAGGGGAAAAAAATGTTTGACAACATTTAATTTGCTTTAGCAAGAGAGGTTACAAATTTGGTTGAGGGGGTTGTATAGTCTTTCTCAGATTTCTACTCTCCTTTCTTTAAAGGGCTTCTTCTTTGTGGGTGTTTTTGATGTACATGGTTACCTCATCTACATATTGTCAAAAAAAAATCTCTTTCATTTGTTTAGTAAATGTGTCTTCGCTACATATAGTTTGACTTGCTTAAGCAAGCTTATTCAAGCTTAATAATGGAGATTGAAATGGAACGTATCTTCATGTTCCACCTCCTTTGTATTCCTTATAAATTACAATCACTTAACTCTGGCCTTCTTTCTCATTCTCTTTTGTGCAATCTATATATCTATTTTTCTTTATATCTTGCTTGAGTTTTTTGCTTTTATTAGCAAGAAATACCATTGTTTTGTCTATGGCATTAGATTTAGGTTGATTTCTTGCTTATTGCAAAATCCAACACTTCTTTATCGTTTTATGCTCAACTTTAACATGTATTAAATTGAAAGATTAGGAAATCTTATTAGAAAACCTTATACATAATTTCATTTCTAGAAAATGTGTTTTCCTCAAAATTTGGGTTGTTTTGTGTAGTCATATTGTTAGTAGTGAAAGTATTTGGTTGTGTGTTTTGGGAGGCTTGGAGTTCTTTGTTGAATTCTTTTTGAACTGGTTCTCTTCAATATTCTTGCAATTAAATCCCATAATGAATTATTAGTATTGTTGTTTTGATAAGTTTCATAATGATTTATTTTCATTATTTTTGTTTTATGAGTTGAGAAGATTTTAGGAATTTGTTCTTGATATTTGAAATCAATTTTAATTATAACATTTCTTTTATTTGTTATTATATCTGTGATCATAATAGATTTTGTTATTATATGTGTGATCATAATGGATGAATTAAATCATCTTTTGATTAGAGGTTTATGTTGAAATTTTATGTTTTTAATGCAATTCTTCAACTAAACTAAATAATCAAATAACAAATTATTTGCTTTAAGTTTTATCAAATAACAAATTGTTATTTGCTTTAAGTTTTAGCTCTTGATTTCCGTGCATAGGTTGTGACTACAAGTTTAGTGATTGGTTTAATTTAAGACTATATCACTCCTATTGAACCTAGTGATGAGTTGCATATTAGAAGGATTTGAAATCTTCCATTTATGTAGTTGTGCATTTATACATTGTTTTCTTGTTCAACAACGTCCTTGCCGTGTATGTATGTATTATGACTTGTTTATTTATGTTGTAATTTGAAAACATGAAAATTTGTTGACCCTATTTTTACGTGTTAAACACCCTTCCAGAAATTTAGGCGTTATAATAATACGGTCCAATATTAAATTTCCCTTAAAAGGTATTGTTCTAACTATAAAGTCAAGGTTCAGAGGCTATTGATGATTGCATACCAACGTAGCCGTGTTTGCTTAAAAATATCAATTTTTTTAAAAGCATAATTATTATTAAAACTGAATTTTTATAGGTTTTGACAGAATTGTTTCTTTTGAGGCGGGGAAAAAATCAGTTGGCCAAGCACTCAACCAGTCGTACTCTCAACACTATAGTTTTAACCATGGAGTTACCATCACAAAGCTTACAAAGGTTACTCACGTTACAAGTTTAGTGCACTACAGTTCTAACCATGGAGTTACCATTACAAAGCTTACAAAACTTATCTTACAAGTTTAGTGCACGTTAAATTAGTGTTTAACTAGATGATTGATTCTTGATTTGAGAAATAGAAATATTTTTTCGATTTCTTTGTCTAGCCCCCAAATTCCAATTTCTCCAATCATTCACGAATTTACCATACAGAAAATGCTCCTCTACTATATTCGACTATCTGACAAAATGAATCAATTTACTTTCATTAATTAGGACGCATGCTTTTCATACAAGAAAATAACTGTAGCTCTAACAATCACTGAAGCAACTCTTTCTTTATACGGTTGCCATTATTTCTATTATTTGATTCCTCATAACTCTCTCCTCTTTGTACTAATACCGCATCATGATTTTGTCTGACAAACCACAGTTGCTGCAACTTGGCTGTGGAATGGACTGCTTCCATAACAATAAAGCCAGGTTAACTGTTGAGCAATTGTGATAACTGAATGCAAGAAACATTCTTGTTTCTAGGCAATCAGTGGGAAGCACATTTCTTATAGCTATGTTTCATTAAGATACTCCTCAACAGTTTCCACTGATTTGTCAACATACATTCTTTATACCCAAATTATCTGTTTTGAAACAAGGTATTCTTTGCCAACTATTTACAGGTTTTTGAGCCTTTGAGCGATTGCTAACTGTTCACCACATGGAAAATGATGCAAATTTGCATAAAAAATATTGTGTATATCACAAACACTAGATGTGTTGTCCACTGGATCCTATCAAGTCTACTCTAGTAGACTGTAGGAATTGCATAACCACATAATTACTCAATTTACCAATTTCCTCTTTCCAATCTCACATAATGCTGACCTACACAAAGAATGCCATATTGTGTTAGTTCTATAAAGAGAATTATTATTGCTAACATAAGAAGTAAACACAGTTGCATATATACTAATTTCAAAAGGAGAAGGCAAGTTTTGCTTTGTGCTCCAAAGAAGTTGTACAGATGTAGGAAAATACTTGCAAAGTAGGGAGAAGACAAATTTTGCCTTCTACTCCAAAGAAGTTGTACAGATGTAGGAAAATGCATGCAAAGGTAGTGAATGCTGAATCTAAAAGGGGCATTTGTTGTAATAGTACTTGACAGAGGACACAAAGAGAGATTACTTCTCAAAACAAACATAAAAAATGGGAGAGCGTAAAGCACTTCAGTTTGGTTTGTGAAAAAAATGATTATGTTAACCATGGCCAAAAGCCAGATATGAACTGGATAGTATGCCATTAAGAGATTGGACAAACTACTTTTCCAATTTTGTGCATTGAATTCATTTGAAATAGTCGACAGATTTCTACAATAGGAAAAGAATTTGATGCTAGAAAGTTCGTACTAAGTATGCATTTTAATAAGATTTCGTGCCAGATATATTAAATATAGGCAGATATGGAGAGTGAAACATATATTGTCATCAAGAGATCCACAAAGTTCATTTTGGAATGTGGAAATAAATATTTTGGTAATGTCCATAGGCTATTTGTCTCCTCGAACAAACCTCCAAGTAGCCAGACTGAAGATTCAAGAAAGTGACGGCATAAAAAGAAATGTAACTTAAGAATAGATATTTTGGGTTTACCTGGCCTTCAAAATTTTGATGGTTTGCTTTCAGGGTTCGTGCGTGTTTCATAGTAATAAAAATAATTTAGTACTGTTTCTGTCTAGTTTCCTTCAACACTAAACCCTGAGGTGAAGAGTGTGAAGTCTCTTCAACCTGTTGAGGAAAGAGGAATGATTAAAACTGGAACAAGTTTGTGAACTTTCAATATAGTGTTTGTTAATCCCTTCCAAACTGTAGTGTGCTGAGTAAACTTTTTAAAGTGACCAGAAAAAAATTAAAATCAGTATATTGGCTATGCTAAGAAAATTTGAATATTTTAGTTCAAAAGATGAAAGAACTGTGTATTCTCTAGGAGGTAATGAGCAACAGGTGAACTTTCTTTAGGGATATTTTCTTTTGCAAGCAAGAGCCAATTACTTGAAGGGGCAGGTGAAGCATCTGAAAACCTATACAGATATAGTAAAACCTCTCAGTAACCTTGCAGCCCAAGTACAAAAAATAGACCTTGATTCTAACAATTTATTTTCAGATAAATTTGTATGTGTAAACCCCAATTATGATTAGGGCAAACAAGCAATGTCTGATCATGACAACAGAAGAATTAAGAAACAATTAGAGTAATCTTGACAAGCTGTGGTTCCTTGGAATGGAATTTGAAACATCCTAGAAGCAATGATTTCTTCAAAAATAACTTTGAAAATAGAAAACGAGGAAGTTCAAATATAAATAAGTTTCAAATTTTGTTCCAGTAATTCTTCTCCGTTGAACACTCTCTGAAGAATCAAGATAACTGTTATCTTGGAACCGAGTGCAGGAAAAGGCAATGCAGAATGATTGAAAAATATATGTATGCTTAAATATGTACAAGAAGTATTACCTGCAAGTCAGTCTCACCATTTCCCACTAAGTATTTTGAGTAATTTGCTGTTCCCTGCTATCTTGTTTAGAATCTTCTTTGGTCCAACCACATTCATCTCCGCCAATTTCTCAAGATGCTGGCAACCTCCTGCCTGGACAATTTTCTTCTTGCCGCTGTCGCTATTGGAGAGGGCTTCTACTGCCAAAAGAGGAAATTTCTTGTCCACGGTCTCATTTTCAGGATTGAGCAGCCCTACCAGACAAGAGACCCCCACCTCATCTTTGATGAATTCTTTTCGATTGCTTCTGACGAGAAAAAGACTGGAAAGTGCCCGCGCAGCGATTTCCTGAGAAGAACCAGGCTTGCCATCGAGCATCCTCGCAAGCAGAGTAATGCACCCTGCTTTCCCCAGCACCTTGTTTGTTTCATGTGACCCAGATAAATTGCAGATGACGGAAGCTGCCAAATTCTGAATTGCGGGGTAGCCACTATCAAGAGTCTGTACCAGCACCTTGAGAAATTTGGGAGAATCCATCACAATTCTTTCAGCCGAAGGTGATTTAGAGAGGTTGTGAATTGCCCTCAATGCAATCTCTCTGGCCTGAAGACTCTCTGCTTTTTCCAATAACCGGAAAAAGGATTCCAATCCCCCTTTACTCTCAATTGACTGCCTCACTTTTTCATCATCAGAAGCTATCAAATCTATGCATCTCGCCGCGGATTCTTGCACAGGGAGCGCCCCTGAACTCAGCAAACTGACCAGAACAGGAATTGCGCCCTCCTCTATAATTTCATCCCTAATTTCCTTCACCGTCCACAAATGCGACAGGATTCCAACCCCAATCGCCTGCAACTCCGTGTCTGCAGAGCGACACACATTGACAAGGTCTGAAACCCCTCCATTTGCACAGACCGCCCAGGAATTCTCAGAATTATCCACAGTCAATGCATGTAGAGCCTCTGCAGCCTTCTCCTTTGCAAGACTGCTGCCGCTCTCTAAAACCCTAACCAGGGGAGCCACAGCAGATCCTTCGCCCAAAAGACTACAAGCCTTACAACTATCAGAGCGGGCGAGAATCGAAACCGCGACCGCAGACTGCTCTCTTATAAGCGCCACATTCGAATCCAACAAATGCACCAAGTAACCAATATCCTTCTCCTTGGCGGCGCTCATAACACTCTGCCCGTCCTCTTCAAGAAGCTTTATCAAAGCACTCAGCGCCTTATCTTTCTGCTCTGTATCCCCTATCTGCAGCCTGGCGAACACATCCTTAACAAGCAAAACTTCTTCCCCGTCCCGGGTACCATCCAATTCTGCCCCCAAAACCCCGCTCTTCAACAGAAGATCCGAATCCCTGAGGTGCAAATTCAGCTTGCTCACCACCACATCCAAGTCGCTCTGCATAAGCAACTTCCCGCTGAAGTTAAGAGCCGTGCAGCTTCTGGTCAAATCCCTGATTTCCTCCAGGCTCGACACCACCCGAGGAAGAAGCTCCTTCATCATCGAATTCTCCGACCAGTGCGAACAATCCGCAATACTAGACAACACCGAGCCGAGCTCCTCCAGCTTCGTTCTGATCGCCTGCCATTTGCTCGAAAATACCTTGGTCGACAAAGTCTCTGAAACCACCTGCGGAATCGAATCCCGCGCTGTTTTCAGCAACGCTTGCGGATCGAACCCCACATCTCCTTCTTCCGTGTCCATCAGAAACCAAAGCCACTGCACTCCCTACTTATTCCTCAAACTTCATCCTCAATCAATCCCTCTGCCTCGAATCTGTACCTATTTTCTCAAATTCACCAAACAATTGTCAAAACCAGCTGCAAATAACCATCCATTCCCGATGCCCTGCCTCCCCAACATATAAATCCACAGTCCAAACTTCGCCGGCCGCATACAATTCCAAGTCTTGTTGTTTGAATTGACGAAATCCACAGGCCCTCCACGCGCTTACGCCATCTCCCGCCGCGTCAACAGCAGCTCGATGATTAATTTTCTCAGGATTTCCCCCATTCCCCAAACTCGAACCCTGGACATGGAAGGAAATTGGGGTCTGCAAAACAATTGGGTGTGGTTAAATGGGGAAGAATGAATCATGTTAATGCCTGCAATGCAATAAGATGCCGGACAAAGTAGAGCGAGAGTCTTTGTCTTTAACGCCGTCTGCCATGGAGAGTTCATTATGACAATCGGCCTTCTCAATTTCACTGCCAGGTCAACTGCTCTTAACGTACATTTCATGTTTCTGTGAATTCAGTTTATTTGATTCTCGTTTTACCTTTCATGGCCGACTTTGTAAACATCGCTCGCACGTGACACGCCGCTGAGTATTACTTACGTTTACTTTTCCATGTACTCATTATTTTATATATATGTATATAAAGACAGATTTTGTTTGTTTGTTTGGTCAGATTTGTATTCGGTTTACCTAGAGAAGCCTTTTTTTTTAATAGTGTTTATATATTTTAAAAGGTTTTATAATGTTTCATTGTCACTTGATATATTTAGTTTTGTTTTTTTCTTATATAAAGAGTTAGAAGGTGTTATTAGAAGGTTGTTGAAAAGTTTTTTTAGTCTAATATTTGTTTTTATCTTTGTCTAATAAATAAGTGGAATGTAAAATAATGATGTATATTAATTTTATTAGGATTTTTTTTAATTATTTTATAGATGAAGTAATGATTACATAGACTTTCTTGTGGTAGGAGTTTTAGATATGGAAGGGGCATTATGATGATTACAGATTTGATTTTATCTTTATTTAATAAATAAATTAGCAATTGCACTTTGGTGTGCAATAGGGATGTCAAAGAGATGTGAGAAGTTAAGTAGACAAAATTTTGGTCTCTTTTTTACATCATTAATTTAAACACCTAATAAGAAAACATCATAGCTCCCAAACCATATTCAAAACCACACAAAAGAAAGGACAAAACACTGCAGTCGTAGTTGTCATTCATTTTAAATTTTATTAATAACATATAATTTGACCCCATAATGGATTCGATTGGAATTAAGAAACACACCTGAAATATTATAATACTAAATATTATTATACCAATGATTAATTAATAACTTCGAATGGTCGTCTATGGAGCAACCAGTTTGTTTATTTAAATTGTTCTTAAATGGAATTTTTGAAAAAGATCTAATCATGGAGATGGAAGCTTCTTTGAAGTTGGATCAAATATACAATATATCTTCACAAGGATCAGCACAAGTGCATTGTGCACTCATACACGAAGAAACGTCACGAGTTTTTTAGGAAAAAAAAGTAAAAGCTTTTCTTTTAGCATCTACAGACGTTTTCTAAGTCGCGTGCTTCTTAGTTGTTCGCTCTTCCATCTGTCACTTCTCACCTGCAAGATTCACTTATGTGTTCCACCTGCATGTAAACATTTAGCTACGTCCTCTCCTACCCTCCCTACTTTTACCTTTCTCCTCCATTTTTTCTCCGTGGACAGATCTTCCACTACACCTTGCATATTTCCAACATCAATTTTCCCGAAACTGAAGCAGTGGCCAACAATCGAAGAAATGGGTGGTGATGGTTGGGTTAGTGCAGATTGACTCGTAGCGCATGTTTGATTACATGTTGCAGAAATTTCATGAAGGAGTAGTCTCCAAGCATGGGTTTTGTGGTGTTGTTGCGATGTTATTCAACAAGTCATAGAAGGGCCAGGGAGGGGGGTGTCAAGACTTTAATCAACATGGATGTGGACACAGAAATATTGGAGAGAGCTAAAGGACTCCCCTCCCATGAACTGTTGAACCAAGCCACTATGAGTTGCACCATGAAGATAGTGAAGCATAGAGACACTAAATAAAATCAAACATCTCTCTCTCTCTCTCTCTCTCTCTCTCTCTCCAATAATATGGGACTACCTCGTACTCCTTGAGGGAGACACCTAACATTGTTGCAAAAGAGGTGTACATACCCTACCGCAAATGAGATTTGTACTTGTGATCTCTCTTTCAAGAGTACAAGTTCTCCACGACTAGACAACTCAATTTAAACAAGCCAACTCCGGTTGTACAGTTGATGGAATCATTTAACTATTAAAATAAAGCACTTCCCTTAAAGACAAAATCCACGTTATGCAACCATTGTTCTGTTTGGGTGCTGGAATACCAAATGATGGATATGGTCAATTCTGAAAATTGCTACAATTCTGGAATACATATCCTAGAAATGATTTCTGGAATATGGGCTAGACCCGTTTGGTTCCCCCGGAAGATGACTGAGAAGATGCATAAATAATTTTAATTATTTATTTCTTAATTTTTTCGAATACGGTGTGTATGTGTGTATATATACACACATACATGTGTGTATATATATACATACACACATACATGTGTGTGTATATATACATACACACACGTGTATATAAAAACACATACATGTGTATATACACACACATTTATGTATATATACAAACATGTGTGTATATATACATACACACATTTGTGTATATACACACATTTACACATGATATACACATTTGTGTATATATACACATTTACACATACACACACATTTGTGTGTATATACATATTTGCACATATACACACATTTGTATATATATATATACACATTTACACACATATACAGACATTTGTGTGTGTGTGTGTGTGTGTGTATATACATATTTACACATATACACATTTACACATATACACACACACACATTTGTGTATATATACATATTTACACATATACACATATATTTGTGTATATATACATATTTACACATACATACATTTGTGTATATATACATATATTTACACATATACACACATATATACATACATACACACATACACACAGATACACACATTTGTGTATATATACATATATACGCACATATACACATATTTGTGTATATATACACACATACACACATTTACACATCTATCATGTCACAGATTTGATACGATATTAAATTTGCTTTTGTAAAAATTGTAGGAATTGGAATTGAAATTCTAATTCCACCTATTTAGATGGAAGATTGATATGCCTATTTTGGGGCAAAATCAGAATTTCGTAATTCCAATTCCATTTTTATTCACGAACACAAACATAAAATTTCGCATCATCCAAAATTAGATAATGGCAATTCCAGTTTAATTCCAGCCCCAAACGAACTTAATATTCACCAAGGGTTTTCTACCTGCCTGACGAAAATTTTTTGTGACTAAATATCTCCAGTTGAGGAAAGAAGGAGAAAATGGGAAGCTGAACGCCTCACATAGTTGTATTTCCGTCTTTGGGGATGGGCCATTTCTTACCCTTCGTTGAATTCGTGAAGCGCATGTTAATTCACCACAGCTTCACTGTTACATTCATCACTCCTCCTGCCGCAACACAAGATATCTGAAGCTTGGCCTCCTTACTTCTGGACATTCACTTTTGGACATTCGCTTCCTAGAGATTTCTATGCCACAGTTGGATTCGCTTCCAGAGAATGATCTCCCAAGCAAGTTTGCAGCAATGGAAGAGTACAAAGGTCTTCTGAAGGATGTTCTCAGGTCGCTCAAAGATGAGCTCAGCGCCTTTTTCATCGACACTCTCCACTCTCAGACCGTACAATCCCTCAAATACATCAACGGTTCAGTGGACGTTCTAGGCTTGTCGGCCATGCCCGCTCGGTATTTCCTGTATGCCAGGACAAAATGAAACCAATTTTCCATCTCAATGAGTCAATGACAAAAATTGATTGCGACATGAGAGGACATGTTAAGTGGCAGGTGAAAAGGGATAAAATGAAACTAGCGGACATAATCAATTTAATTTAGTCATCCAAAAACAACACCATAGATTGGAAAATTTGGCCTGGCTTCTTTCATATAAAGAACGCCTATGATGTAACAAGTGGAATATGACACTTCGACAAAAAACTGAACATTCCATTTTTTGACAACTGTTCAAGACCTTAATTTCTATGTGTATATGTATAATGTATATGTTCATTCATGTATTGTTAATGTTAAAGGCTGAGAGGAGGGGTTGAATCAATGTAACCATAGATCTACATAATTTTTTCATCAACTTCCAAAGTAACCAACATGCAAAGCTAAATATAACATAAAAGCATAACAAAGCATACATCCATGAAATCAACACAATGACACCAATAGTTTATCGTGGAAACCCTTGTTAGAGAGAAAAATCATGGTGGGAATTATCACCCACAAATCTCACTAGTGCACAAATAAGATTTGTCCTATTAGGAGCATTACATCACCCTGTTAGGGGTATACCCAGCTAAGAGTATCTTTAGCCTGGTTAGAAGCTATTACAAAGTCTTGTTAGGAACTACCATGTTAAGGGATTTGAAACTCCTTCTTAGAGTCACCCGATTATAGGATTTAGTCTTCAAACCTGTTAGGATCCTGCTTACCCTATTAAGAGTAACCGTGTTAGAGGATTTTGATCACAAGCTAGTTAGAACTTGCCTTGAGATTAAACTCAAATGAAATGATCTGGAAGTAGCACACTCTACTTGATAGATCTGCTTCAACACTGCTCAAATCATTGTTATGTTCATACAAACATCCACTACAACCATTATAATTATCACATCAACAACAACTCTCAATTAATCTTCAATTTCATCTCTTATACACACATTTAGGTCGGAGGAATAACCCTAAAATGAGATACCTAAGTTGGCCTACAAATCCAAAAAAACTTCATAAGCGATCACACCAACATAGAAAATTGAACTCCTCAAGGTCGACCCTCAACAATATAATTCATAAATAAATCAAACTTTGACACTAGTTGATCGCTACCTCGATTTCATCACCTTGACTGATATGGTTGACTGTTCTTGTCGATATCACTAGTGTTTGCCTCAAATCTCCATCTTTGCATTAAATTAGCTTACGCGATCATAGATGTAGGTAATCATGACTCTGTAGATACTGTTTGCACAATCGTATCATCTGAATCCTTCAGATTATCAACTGCACACCAAAATTGTCATCACAGATTGTGTTATCACCGGTACACTTAATACTTATACCTGTGAAGTAGACTTGTAACACTACAAAATTCACCATATGATCTAGGATATGATCATCTTCATCAGATGCCAACAATCTCCCCATTTGGCATTGATGGCGACACTCAGAAAAATTGCTAAGTGTTTGACTAAGCAAAACAAAAATACACAATTACAAAGCTAAACTTCAGGATTATTCCCCCTATGGTAATTACAAATAGACCATGTCTGTATTGCTCCCTTTTACAAAATACTTAGCCAATTTTTACTCTATACTACTCTATCTACTCCCACTCTATCTTCTCCCCCTTTGACAACAATGATAAAGGTATTACAATAAATGATCAAAACAAAATTTTATTCATAGAGAGTAGCATATACCTATTACAATCTACTGAATACATATGCAAAATTGGTCTTTAAGACCTGTAGGTCAGTCTCCCATAACTTCTTGAGATGTTCAGTAATCAATAGCTGATAAGTAGGAGATATTTTTCCACAGCAAGTCAAATTGTGATATTGCTATCAGGATTCAACTGTGTAGTTTTTGAGTCAAACTCATTGACCCATAATTCATGAGTAGTGGTTCACATGAACCCA
>MU225553.1:4811598-4828071 GCA_018584345.1 Thuja plicata
ATTGGATTCGTTGCCCTCAAAGACATGGAAAAATTGCTTGAGGATTTGGACATTGAAGAGGATAAGGAAACACCTGAGTTAGCCTTAATTTCCAAAGCAGACATCAGAACTGATTGGATCATTGACAACGGATGTTCTCACCACATGATAGGTGACAAAGACAAATTTGTTCATCTAGAAAGCTACAAAAGTGGTATGGTTAGATTTGGAGATAACACTCCCAAACCTATCATAGGTAGAGGATCCGTCACCTTGGATGGAAAGAATAAGATAGATGATGTTTTACATGTTGATGGACTACATCACAATCTACTGAGTGTTGGACAGCTACTTGACAAAGGTTATCATTTGGAATTCAAAGACAAAAAATGCATCATTAGCAATAAATATGGAGGCATGATTGCATTAGGATCAAAAACAAAAGGTAATGTTTTTCAGCTCAATTCAGATGTAAGTTGTTTTGTTGCAAAAGTGGATGACAGTTGGTTATGGCACAAGAGACTTTGTCATATCAACTTTGATAATATAGTAAAGATAAGCAATGTCAAAATAGTTAGAGATCTTCCTAGTATTGCAAGACTAGTGGACACAATGTGCAGGAAATGTGTTATGAGAAAGCATGTAAGAAGCTCTTTCAGAAGCAAGTAGAACTTAGCTGAAAACAAGCTAGACCTAGTGCATACAGATTTATGTGGTCCTACTCAAACAAGATCATACTACGGTGAAAGGTACTTCATTTTGTTTGTTGATGACTTTTCAAGGTTGATGTGGGTTGCATTCTTAAAGGAGAAGTCTGAAGCCTTTGAGAAATTCAAAATATTCAAAGCCAAAGTTGAGAATGAATCTAGATTAAAACTTAAGTGTCTGAGATCAGATAGAGGAGGAGAATTCACTTCTGACCAGTTTTATGACTACTGTGAAGAACATGGAATCAAAAGACAGTTGAGTGCACCCAGAACCCCACAGAAGAATGGGATAGCAGAGAGAAGGAACAAGATCATACTTGATACAGCGCGCACTATGATGATTGAAGGAAAATTTGCGCACACCTATTAGAGAGATGCAGTCAATACAGCAGTCTATACTATCAACACAACTCAACTAAGGCCAGGCGTGGATAAAACACCTTATGAACTTTGGTTTGGTAATTACCTACTGTGAAATACTTCAAAATCTTTGGCAGCAAGTGCTACATCAAGAGAGATGATGGTGTTGGTAAGTTTGATGCTAGAAGCGATGAAGGTATTTTCCTTGGTTACTCTACTAAAAGCAAAGCATACAAATGCTTCAATTTGAGATTAAAGAAGATAATTGAAAGCACTCATGTAAATATTGATGAAAATTTCATGGTTCAAGAAAGATACTATGAATATGCACCCATGATTGAGGATGAGCCTAGACCCAGCAGTAAAGACACTATTATTGAAGAAATGTTTGATTGCATTGATGTATCATGTAATGAACCTGAATCAAGCAAAGAAGTATCTGAAGTTACAGATGAGGATGTCACACCAAAAGTTCCAAAATTCACATCCATATACCATTCAAAGGATGACATCATTGGAGATTAGAGCGACATAGTCTTGACCAGATCAAAATTAAAAAATTTGTCAGTAGATGAAGAGGTATGTTTACTTTCACAGATTGAACCTTCAAATGTTGAAGATGCTTGCAAGGACTCTGATTGGAAGAAAGCAATGGAAGAAGAATTAGATCAAATAATCAAAAATGATACATGGGAATTGGTTCCCAGACCTAGTGACAAAAATGTGATTGGAACAAAGTGGGTATTCAGGAACAAGATTGTTGATGTTTATAGCTTCGATCATATAAAATGATCTTAATATTGAACTAAATAAACATCATTGAATTGATAATATTATTATGAGATAATATTATTCTATATCATATGCATATTAATATATATATATATATGGTTATTATGAGATAATAATATTCTACATTATATATACATATTAATATATATAATAATAAATGATATTATTATATATATATCAATATATATTTCCAATGTATAATATATTATATTGATGAAATAAATAATATTTATATTACAAACCGATTTGTATCGGTTAAACACATTGTCATCAGTTTGGTTAATACCGATTGACATCGGTTGACTTAACTATCAATCCTTATTGGTTAAAGGATTACTGATTAGTTTTGGTCTTAACTAACAATTGGGTGGTGACCAAAATCCGAGTAGGTGCTATTACAGTTATCGGGCCGTTTGTTATTGGGTGCCTTGTATTATCGGGCATCCCTTCAATTATTACTAACACCAGTCAAAGGGACTGTGGTTGAATTATAACGGGTGTTTCATATTATGCACCGATCAGTCAATATTAACATATGTAAATTACCTTGTTAAAACACTGATTGGTGGTTGGACTAGGCAAATCGTTTAGTAAGTGTCTTGCATTATCGATTAGGATATCGATTATCATACCGACTGTTGTATTCAGATTAGTGATATGAAAAGACATGGCATTATAGATCCATGTCTCCTCAAAGAGACATGTCTCTATAATGACATGTCTCATATATATAGTCATTGGTTGTTTCGATAAGACAAGCACATACAACAAACAATGCAAGTCTCATTTATTCAATCTACAGAATATAGATATTAATCTATGTATATATATATCTATTATTATATCAGTAATAATATATATATATCTTGTGATTAAATATATTACATATATTGAGGTTATATAAGAAAAATTAAAAGCCATATAAATCTGATCCAAAATTCAACAAAGATGAATGAAGCTGCTACAATGGTCAGAAACAAAGCAAAACTAGTGTGTAAAGGATATGCACAAAGGGAAGGGATAGATTATACTAACACATTTTCCCCTATGAGTAGACTAGAAGCCATCAAGTTATTCTTGGCGTATGCAACATTCAAAGATTTTAAAGTGTATCAAATGGATGTCAAATCAGCCTTTCTGAATGGTGACTTGAAGGAAGAAGTCTACATAGAACAGCCTGAAGGATTTAATCTATCAGATAAACCAGACATGGTATGCAGATTGAAGAAAGCACTCTATGGACTCAAACAAGACCCGAGAGCTTGGTATGAGAGACTAGATGGTTACCTCACCAAGATTGGATTCAAGAAAGGAGTAGCAGATTGCAACTTATTTATAAGAGAGACACCTGATGGACTACTACTTATCGCCATATTTGTTGATGACATTATCTTTGGAGGTAATGACAAGATTAGTGCAGAATTTGCAAAAGAAATGTAGAATGAATTTGAAATGAGCATGATTGGTCCTATAAAATACTTTTTGATTGAATGTAAAACAGACAGATAAAGGAATATTCATAAATCAGTCCAAATATGTGAAGGAAATATTGAAAACTTTCAAGATGGAAGACTATAAACCAGTATGCACTCCCATGATAACAGGAAGAAAGCTTTCTAAAGAAGATGACTCCGAAGCAGTTGACAAGACATTGTACAAATCTATGATTGGAAAACTTATATATCTTACCCGATCTAGACCAGACATATCTAATGCAGTTGGCATTGTTGGTAGATTTGCAGTTGAACCTAAACAGAATCACCTAATGGAAATCAAAAGAATATTTAGATATCTAAAGGGAACTATAGACTATGGTTTATGGTATCCTAAATCAGAGAATGTACAACTTCATGTGTATACAGATGTAGATTGGGCAGGTTGTATTGATGACAGGAAGAGTACTTCTGGAGGAGTAGTATTTCTTGGAGATAGGTTGGTTTCTTAGGTAAGCAAGAAGCAAAATTGTATCTCTCAGTTGACAGCAGAAGCTGAATATGTTGCAGCAGCATTGAATTGTTCAACAATGGTTTGGATCAAGTAGATGGTTAAAGATTTTAGCATACAGGTTGATTATCCTATTGTTATTCACTGTGATAACACCAGCACTATCAACATGTCCAAGAACCCGGTGATGCACGCAAAGACAAAGCACATTGAGATCAAATACCATTTTCTTAGAGAAAAAGTTGTAGATAATGAAGTAATATTGGATTATGTGAGCACCAAAGAATAGTTGGCAGATATTTTCACAAAGCCTTTATCAAAAGATACTTTTGAGTATCTCAGGGAGAAGTTGGGAGTAATTCCCTCTCCTGAGTCTGATTAGATAAAGCAGCAAGAACATCAGTCCATAGTGACTGATGAATGGTTGAATACTCTACTTCTAGAGTAGTACCTATACCTAATTTCTTATGGCACCCTTTGCCATTGATGTCAAAGGGGGAGTATATAGTAAGGGGGAGAATATACTCTGGGGGAGTATAAAAATAGTCAGAAGAATTGAAGCAGTGTAAAGGAATCTTTGATGAGGATATTGAGAATATTATAAAAAGAAAGAAGACACTATGTGTTGAAGATGTTTTTAATATCATATGTTACCATAAATGTCAAAGGGGGAGATTGTTTGAGATTTACTTCTGGCAGCTAGTTGATTGTATGTTTGTCATTGATGACAACATATAATATACAATAGTGATTCTGTATGTACTTATTAGAATGATGATATCAAGCCTTGCATGGATTATTCAGGTTGTAGAAATGTTTACTATGTTATGTTCATACACGTAGACTCAGATATGAAGTTTCAGTTGTGTTGTGTAATTCTGTTAGTGGCAGTTACAGTTTCTGGAGTGTATCTGTACATAGCCGACATATTTGCATTGGTTCTTGACTTGCACCTATCTTCAGGATATGCATGTGTATATTCATGATTAGTTATGAGTTGAAGACAGTTATCTAAAGGTGCCAAACGTGTTTCAACAAGATTGCATTGTTAGATTTAATTTGGTGAGGCTGACTTCGTGAAGCGTCGCGTCTATTCAGTTTATATTTGCACGGTTGTAATTATGCTTGTGTGATTAGTAAAACCAACAAGGATGTTATGAAGAGTTGTCTAACAGGTCCCATGATCTCATACTTTGAGGGAGATACTTATAGCAAGTCATTTGTGATACGCTAAGTGTGAAGGATACGAAAAGAGACAGAAAATGTACAGAGCATAATATCAGTTGTGTTTCATTCATCAAGGGTCTATGTGAAGAAGAAGTGGAACATTACAATACATTGGAACTGATCAAGATAGCAGGTCTACTCTACAATTCATCATCAAATATAGTGCATATCTGTTCTACAGAAGGTTGTAGCCTTCACCATTAAGCAGTGAGATTTTGGACAGTGAGTCCACCACCCCTAATAGGCTTATTTGTAAAAGACTCCTAACATGGTCCGACCCTTAACCAGGTCACTATACTTATTGCATTGTAAAGTACAACTCCTAACAGGGTTGAAATATCTTCTAACAGGGATTACTATAAACAAGTATAGTTCATTATGGGTACTAATTCCCACCAGGGTTTTTACCATTTGGTTTCCCTGTAACCAAATTGTGTTGTTATCTATTGTGTTATCTGAATGTGCATTTGCTTTATTATATTCTAGAGTTAATAAGGTTATAGAATTAAATTAGTTGATAACTGATTAACCCCCCTTCTCAGTTATCCTTTGGGACTATTCTAACAACTAATAATTCTCTCTTGACCATGCATTCACTATGGGGTCAACAAGAAAACACTCAACATTCTCTGAATGTTATAATAAAGACTTTCACTATCCTACTCGGTAAAGAGATTTATCTATAACAATTATTAAATTGATACAGTAATGATCTGATTCAAATACAACTCTATTTTGCAGATTTTTAGATCTATGCTAAGTACATAATACCTCTAATCAATTTGTTCACTTCAGTTCATCTGATTCACCATAATCAATTCTGCTCGATAGTGCTCTTTACTTTTTTTTCTCGGTGATGTCTGCAGAAAAATGCTCTATTCTGTCTTTAACCAATTTGATCAGTCATGCATAAATTTCACATGTGTGCTTCAGGTGCGAAGTATATTTCATAATGAATCTCTTGTCTCTTATATAGACATCATGTCTCATTTAATTTTCATCCTTCATATTTTTCTCCTTAATCTCCATCGTTAATTTTCCCGCTTGATCCTTCCTTGGCAGTTGTGTTAAAAACATGTTTCAATCTTTGTCATCTGATCTTCATTGAATTTTTATAGTCGTTTGATCGAAATAACAAACTTTATCTTTTACCTCAAAATCATCAATTTTCTAGCTTAGGATTCTAGTCAGCCTCGATTTGAATTAATTTCTCAATAAATACCTTGTTGTGTCGGCGATCCCTTTCTCGGTTAACGTTGTGCTCAGTATACACTATTTTACTCGGTGTTCACTGTCTCTTGGTGTATACATAACTCATCAATTTCTGACCACATAAACTTTGTTTGTTCCTCATCTTCAATATATAACAAATTTCTTTCACCATAATAATAGTCAAATAAGTTGATGTCAATGACAATATATTAACTGATAATGTTTATCATCACATTTGTAACTCGGTTGAATATCAACAAATGACTTCAAACATTCAATTAGTTGTTGTTCATCATGTTTTACTGAACTTTCATTAAACTTCTTGAGTAAATCATTTGCAACATTCAACTCACCTTTCAGTTTCTCATTTTCTTTCTTCAGATTTTCATTCTACCATAGGGATTCTTGATTCTCTTCAATAGTTTCTTGTAGATGTCCATTTGTCTCATGTATATGTGCATGCAATGTACCAACCTATTGTTCAGATTTGAAAAGTTCATCTATTTTAGCTTTTAGGGATTTATCTTTGTCTTTTAGGGCTTCCTCTACAATTTTCCTTGCTTCTTCTGCAACCTTCCTTACTTCTATTTCTTCACCCATCCTGATTGACAAGTCTTCTAACTCTCTCTTTAGATTCTTCTTATTTGCATGCAATTGCTTATTCTCATGGGGTCAAAGCTTCTAGGGCAGCCTCAGATTCTTTGGACCCGCTTTCTTTAGAGAGTTGATCAATGAGATTTTGTCTCTCAGATAATTGTTGAACAAGCTTAGACCTCTTAGCACTTGATTTCTTGAGTTGCTCCTTCAATTTCTCAATGAACTGTTTAGCATATTCAAGTTGCATTTGATATCTTAAACTCTCCATATCTGTCATAAGGATCCTTCCCAAGTTGTTAGGCTTCTTTAAGGGAATGTGGTCCTGATACCAATTGTTAATGGTATAAGGCACTGAGAAGGGGGATGAATCAGTGTAACCACGGATCTACAAAATCTTTTCATCAACTTCCAAAGTAACCAACATGAAAATATAAATATGTGGCTCTGATAACAATTGTTAATGGTATAAGCTACTAAGAAGGGGGATGAATTAGTGTAACCACAGATCTACAAAATCTTTTCATCAACTTCCAAAGTAACCGACGTGCAAATATAAATATCACAAAAAAGGTTAACAAAGTATACATCCATGAAATCAACACAATGACACCAATATTTTATCATGCAAACCCTTTTTAGAGGGAAAAACCATGGTGGGAATTATCACCCACAAATCTCACTAGTGCACAAATAAGATCTGCCATGTTAGGAGCATTACATCACCCTGTTAGGGGTATACTTGGTTAAGATTACCTTTATCTCTGTTAGAAGCTATACAAAGTCCTGTTAGGAACTACCCTGTTAAGGGATTTGAAACTCCTTCTAAGAGTCACCCTATTAGAGGATTTAGTCTTTAGACTTGTTAGGATCCTGCTTGCCCTGTTAAGAGTAACCTTGTTAGAGGATTTTGATCACAAGCTAGTTAGGACTTGCCTTGAGAATAAACTCAAATTAATGATCTAAAAGTAGCACACTCGTCTTGATAGATCCACTTAAGCACAAATCAAATCACTATTTTTTCATACAAACATCCACTGCAACCACTACAATCATCACATCAACAACAACTCTCAATTACTCTTCAATTTCATTTCTTATACACAAATTTAGGTCGGCACAATAACCCTAAAACATGTTACCTGAGTCGGCCTCCAAATCCAAACAAAACTTCATAAATGATCATGCCAACATAGGAAATTGAACTCCTTAAGGTCAGCCCTCAACAATATAATTCATAAATAAATCAAACTTTGACACGTAATTGACCTCGATTTCATCACCTTGACTGGATCGATTGATTTTTCTTGTCGATATCATTGGTGTTTGCCTCAAATATCCATAGTTGCATTGAATCAGCTTATGTGATCATAGATGTAGGTAATCATGACTCTGTAGATATTGTATTCATGATTGCATCATCTGAATCCTTCAGATTATCACCGCACACCAAAATTATCATCACAGACTGTGTTATCACTAGTACACTGGATACTTAGAAAAATTAATGTGCAATCACCTTCATCCCTGGTATAACAGATCTGACCTGTGAAGTAGACTTGTTGCCAACAATGATAATATTATAAAAGTCACAACATGATCTAGGATATGATCATCTTCACCAGATGTCGATATGTATATCTACATGTATGTATGTATGTATGTATGTATGTTAAATATGTGTATATATAGATATATGTGTGATATATATTTATATACATACATACATGTATATATGTTGTATAGATGCATATATATTTGTGTGTGTGTGTGTGTTATATATGTAGACACATACACATATTAGTGCGCTTTACACTCATTTATACCTAGAAGAAGATTTTTTGAATAATGATTATATTATTTAAAATGTTTTATAATGTTTCATTGTCACTTGATATATCCAATTTTCCTCTCTTCAAATAAAGGGTTAGAGGGTGTTATGTTTGAGCCCACAAGAAAAGGTTACAAAAACATTGTTGAAAATATTTTTGTGGGTATGCAGTAGTTGTTTTTATCTTCAGCAAATAAATAATTGAAATATAAAATATGGATGTGTTGGGTCTATTTTAGGTTTTCTGAGTTGTTTAAAATTTTGGTTCCTAGTGTTAGTAATTTGTGCCTTAGCATCTGGTGGTTTCAAGTGTTCCTATAAAGTTCTAAAAAATGTATGTATCCCAAGGCATTTTTGCTTTGAAAAAGTCTGAGAACCTTAAACCCTAAGTCTTTTTGTTTTGGTAGGGTTTGTGTCATCTAAATTTCCAAATCATACCCTAGTTCTTATATTTTCAAGTTGACCTTTATTCGCTCCTTTATGCGCTGGTTCTTTTATTTATTTCAAGTCTCTAAGTCTCGTAAAGATTGGAGGTTAATGCTTTTTGTTCAGTGATCTGGCGAAGCAGTTACCTCCAGGTCTCCTGAGAATTGGCGATTAGTTCCTAACATTCAATGATTAAGAGAAATGATGCTTCACGGTTATCTCCAAATCGCGAGAAGATCACGGTCAAGTTTATAAAATCTGGAGATCAAGCATGGACCGTCGATGATATTAAGGATCAAAGGCTATCATTGCATCTCATGAGTTAAGCCGAGTTAAAGAAAATTTTCAGCGATTGGGAGAAGGCTTTTTTCTTTGAATCTCTTAAAGAGACCATGGTTAAGGCTAACATTCAAATATCACAAGAATTATGTTGGTCGCTGAATCTCAGAACATGAACCGAGTTAAGTCAAATCTTGTGAGATTAAGTGGTGACCATTGATTACATTTCAAATGTGTGGATATCACTAAATCTCCAAATAAATTAAGCCAAGAAAAAATAATTCAGCGAGCATAAGATATAAGACTAAGTTTTGATCAAATGCTGAGACATGTTCAGGAGGTTAGAAAGATGGGCGCTTGGCGTTGAGTCTCAGAATAGAACCAAGGGTTAAGAAATACTTCAATTATCTAGAGATAGCCTCTATCTTTGAATCTCAAGAATAGATCATGGTTAAGACTCTTATTTGGAGATCACAAGATGCGCTTTTATCTCTGAATCTCAAAAAAAACTTGGGGTTAGATAAAGTCTTACAAGATTTAGCGTGGATCGTCGATGCAAAGCAAGATGAGTAGATGACACTGAATCTCTTAATCAAACCAAAGTTAGGACTTTTGTTTAGCAATTCATAGATATATGTAATCTCTTGATCTCACAATCAGACTAGGGTTAAAGGAAGCATTCAGAGATCACGAGATAAAGCCTTTTTGCCCAATCTCAAAATAGACTTGGGGTTAATAAAAGTTTACAGAGACTCAACGTGTATCATTGATCTTGTCTCAGATGTGTGGCTGACACTGAATCTCAGAATGGAATCAAAGTTAGGTCAAGTTTTCAGTTACTTAGTGATTTGCCTTTTTATTCAATCTCATAATGGAACCTCAGTTAAGACAAATCTAATGAGATTAAATGTGGGTCATTAATGTAATGAAAGATACGGGGCTGTCTCTTGATCTTGTGATTTAATCCAAGTAAAGAAAATTATTCAGAGACTCAAAGATTACCTTTATTTATGAATATCGAGATCGAACTTGGGTCGAGAAAAGTCAAGTCAAGTTACACACAGAGATTCAGAGCTTCCTCTTATCGCTAAATCTCTAGACCATACCCAAGTTAAGTCATTTCATTTGGAGGTTACGAGATTAGTTTGGTCACTGAATCTCCAATTTGGACCTGAGTCAAGTAAAGTTTTCTGAGATTAAACATGAATCGTCGATCAAGATTTAGATGAGTGGTGTGCGCTAAGTCTCCTAATTTAATAAAGGTGGTATGAAAGATTACAATATTAGGAGAGAAAGGTTGTTTCAAAGTTATCTTTGGATCTCATAATCCTGACAATTAGTAAAGAAGAATTCAGCGATCAGGAGATAGCTAAGTCGCTAAGTCTCGTGATCTTGGTAGTCAAGAAGGAAACATTCTGATATCTGGAGATAGCCTTGTGGCCCAATCTCAAAATCATGGTGGTTAAGTTCCAAACATTTGGAGATCCAGAGATAGTCAGTCACTCAATCTCAGAACTTAACCCTGAATCAGCACAAACATCTAGAGATTAAGAGATTACTTAGTCACCAAGTCTCACAAATAAATTAGGGTTAGAGCTTCCATTTAGAGATCATGAGATATGTGTCATTCATTCAATCTCGAGATAAACCCTGGAGTTAGTAAAGTGTTCAACGATTGAGAGGGAAGCCTTATCTCTGAATCTCCAAGTAAACCACAGTCAAGCAGAGCATAATGAGATTTTGAGAAACTTGTTGTCGTACCATTTCTAGGAAATGTAGTGAATTACCAAGGTTAAGGAAAAATAGGAAATCCTGACAAGGTACTTGATGCTTTGTTGTGCTATAAAAAGCAATAATTTCAAGCCAATCAAATTTTGTCTATGGTTTTTTTAACAATTTCTAAGGTTTTGAAAGCAAAAAGTAATGATGGCCTTTTCCATCTCTCTTTTCAAATTAAATTGCATATCAGCTTCATACACCATGGCTAGCACATAATTAAACTTGATACATGCAGAATGAATTTTGAGGGGATTCAACAATGACATTTTGATATCTCGACTAGATTGTTGCATTAATTACTGAATGATATATAGACTTAGCGCTTATATTTTTTTCTTATTAGAACTTTTAGAAAGGTGTGTCAAGAAATTCAGAAGTTATTGAGACTTTCGAAGAAGAGACAATGTTCAGAGAGGAGTACTTGGATAAATAGAGAAGATGAGCCAACCAGAGTCTAGTAAGGCCTCAACCAGTGAAGGGAGTAAAGATACAGGAGAAGAATAGAAAGTAAAGAGAAATCACTCAGAATAATTCATCACATTTCTCTCAGGGTCTACTCAAAACAAGAAGGTTAGTGATGAGATTTTCTCTGATTACATGTCTATTTATAGAGACCATGCTACTCTAGGATGTGTTGGTTATCATTTATTCATTAACTTCTACAATAACAGGACTAGGAAAATTCATGTTTGCAATCCTTAGACATTAGGTTTGGGAAAATTGATAGTTCTGGATGTCTTTCTAGATGTTGATTTGCTCATAGAATTGGCTAGGAAATATGATCTAGTGTCTAAGACTATCAGAAAGAAGGATCAAACAGCCCTAGTTTCCTTAGATAGAGCTTCTTTCATGAAATCCTTTGGTGTCTATTATTCCTCATCCACATAAATTGATTTGAGAAAAGACCGAGAGAGGTATAAGAAGGAAAGAAATCTAGTCAAGTTTTTAATCCTCAATCACATGCCTAGATCAGGGAAGTGTGTATCCCCATTACCCATTTGTATGAATGCACCTTATGAATTTAAGGATTTGAATTTCTACATGAAGTACTTAGCATATGGGTTGCGCAAAATGTTAGGGTTGGATGGAGATATTTAGAGAATGCTTGCAGATTTGTTAATGATCATCTTAGACATACAAAACTCCCATGTAAATACTGATTATGATTATATTTAGTATGTCATTGACCAGATGCATGAGTGTCTCTTGAGTATTCAGAAGGGAAAGAAGCCATGTATCCATTACTCTCTTTTGATGCACTTAATCCTTTTCCTTAATGTTAATGATATGGACACTCATATGTTGAGACTGAGGACACACATTAATGGCCAGATGAATCCTGTGAAATTTTGGATTAGGGTTTGGAATTATACTTCAAATGAACATGAGTTTTGTGGTTTTTAGAATTTGATTGTGTACCCAATTTTGACTTTGCCTGGCATGAATATAACCAGTTTGTTTGTCAAGGTGTTAAGGCTTCTAAGGCCTTGTCAATATGTTGATAAATTGACTCAATATCATAATTGGGTTGATTTCTATCTAGAAAATACCTTCACATTGATTGAGGTATATGGATGTCCTCAGCCCCCACATGTGCTTCCAAAATATGTTCCTCCAAGGGTTGCACTAATAGAATTCATTTGGCAGCTCATATGTGATGTAACTACAAGCCTTGCTCCCAAACCCTAACTCCTAATAGGGTATACTATAGGCCTCTTCTCTATCCTATCTAGGGTTTAAAACTAACCCTACCTTCCAAGGATTCTTTTCACAAGATCCTACACTAATTCAACTTGAGTTCATCAATCAAGACAACACATCACACATCACATTGCCCATGGAGGTCTTCTTGCACCTCTTCTACCAATTGAGTCAAAATTTTCCCAAATCCATCATGTATGGAGAGATAGGCTTCGAGCATGTCATTTGGATCCAATCCAACACCTACAACCAAACTTTGCAATGAAACTGTAATCGAGTTCAAGAATTGCCTTCAAAAGCACCTAAATAGGGCTACAAGCAATTAGGCCTAATGGGTCACCTTTTTTCTTATATATTCAAATACTCTCAAACAAGTACCCAAACAAATCCCATTTGCAGACACTATTTTATGGAACCCTTCAAGATTTTACTGTTTTCCATTCCCCAAACTATTTTTACACCATAAAGCTATAATCATGCCTAAAATTAAGGGTTTCAAAGCATTAGGACTGTTTGCATAAGGGTTTGGCTTCTTGGCACTTAAAACTCTTTAGTTCAAGGATTCTTCAAACATCACTCTACCTCTCCACAATCTCAAGTTGAAGCATTCAATGCATTCAACCCATCGTAACTCACTTATAATGCTCTATATTCCCTAGCCCTGCATCACTGGCTCGCCTAGGGCATCATTGCAAAAATGGAAAACAAGATTTCCAAGGCCCCTCCTTCTACATACATATAGTTGATGACATGTAACTGATTGAATATTTGAAAATGTTAAGTTGAAGATAATGCAAGGCATTAAATCAGTTAATGTATTATATTTTCATTGATGTCAACTTAATATCATCTGTATGGTCATGTACATAATGCCAAAGACTTCAAAGAATCAATGGAACAAAGGTTATGCTTTCAACAATACATAAAATTCATGTATTCACTAACTGACAAACAACACCAATGGAGTGCACACCATCGGTAAAGGGAAAGAAGAACAGTCACAGTGATACCCAATGATCAGAAGATAGTGTTGCCCGACGAAGCAAAACCATAGTGATGCCTGACGAGAAAAGTCAGAAGGTTGCCCGACGAGTAAAATTCCAATGATGCCCGATGGACAGAGATCATGAAGCTAACTAGAGTCTCACCGACAGAACTATCAGTTGTCAGTGACAGCTAACTACAGAGGTGACCGACAGAACAGAGAGTTCAAAAAATGACAAAATATCTAGCTGGCAAGAGCTAAAGATATACTTAACTGGTTGTTTTCTTTGTTTTATTCGACTAGAGTTCAGTGATTGATTTAAAGATGATTTGTACAGTTGGAAAGAAGATAATTATGAGACAAATTAGGAGTTATGCTTTAAATCTAATTGGCTGGATTGTTTTTCACGCCAAGAATCAAGAATCAAGAAACAATGAATATCATGTCTATATAAGAGACAAGCTTAATTCATTTACGAATGGGAGTAAGGGGAGTGAATAAAAGGAGGATGCTAAAGATAAACTGATGAATAATAACTTCATACGGTCCTGATAATTCAAGCTGAAGGAGAGCTAAGGAATTCTACAAACACCGACGAAGAGTGAAGCATAGCATCACAGAGTAGAAAGTGTGGAGCACAAAGAATTGAATTGATACATTGATCAGAGAGGTAATTTACTTAAATAGATTTGAAAATATGCAATTCAAATTTGCATCATGAACATGTCATAGTGTTTCAGTTTAACCATTGAAGCATCAAGTCTCTTAACAGAGCAGGACTTAACAATCTTATATATATTGAGGTACATCCTAAGGAGTGCCAAAAAGGTTGATTCATGAAAGTAGCATTGGATTTGCCCGATACCTATTGACAGTTTAAGAAGGATGTTGATTCAAGGATGGTAGCAATAGATGCCTGATAATAAGTGACAACATCTATGTATAAAATTCTCTAACAAGGTCGCACTTAACAGTGTGTTTGTAACCTTTAACAGGTTTGGTTCCTAACAGGGCTCACTTTAGAAGAGTGAAAAATTTGGGCCCAGTGTTTTTTTCTCTTAACAGGGTTTCCACGTTAAAAATTCATGTGTTATGTGTGTATGATTCATTTCTTTATTGTTTTGTATTTGACATAGTTAACACTGGATTGATCGGTATACTCTGCTTATTTACTGAGTTTCGGTAAATAGTTATACTGCTTATCAGTAATCAAGAAAGAATAAGGATTGACAGAGAAGACCGACAGACAGTTAATCAATATTAGTATTTCATGGCATGCATCTTGTAGGGACTTAATAATATGAGGTTTATTGATTGGTGGTTAAGTTTAAAGGATAAATTTTTGAGGCCACTGATTCACCCCCCCTGCCCCTCTCTTAGTTATTACTAACAATTGGAATTAGATATTGTGTGCTTAGAAAGGAAGGTTTCAAGACCTAAGTCAAGATCACAAGATGAACAGATGAGATGTGCCCAAGTTGAACAAAGACAACTTTGCTTCATGGAAAAGCAGGATACGACTCCACTTATCAGGTATTGGTAATGATGTTACTCAATTCCTAGATACTGAATATGTGTTTCCTATAGGAGTATTGATAGTAGATCAATTGAGAGAGAAGCATGAACACAGTTGCATAGTTATAGAGCTTTCTTCCTCACTCTTTGATGCTGAATTTGAAGATGTCAAAGATTGCAAAACTACAAATAAGATGTGGGACAAACTAAACCTTGTACATGGAGGTGATACAAATGTTCTGAGAGCCAAGAAAGAAAGCCTAAGAGGAAATTTTGATCATCTCATAATGAAAGAAGGAAAAAACATCACACAGTACAACACAAGAATAAAAGAAGTAGTCAATGTTATACGAGGAGTTGGAGGTACACTTGAAGAGGAGACAGTGGTAAGTAAAATCTTAAGAACCTTACTGTGTGTATATGCTATTAGATTTTCTACCATTCAAGAAATGAGAGCAGTAGAAAACAATACAGTTACTCTTGATAGTTTAATTGGTAGACTAATTTCATTTGAGATGAATAACTTTGATAATACTGTCTTACCAAACTTAGAATCTACATTTAAGTCTTCTATGAGAATAAGCAAATCAAGTCATAGACACACATCTAGAAGAGATAGTGAAAGTGAAAGTGAAGAAGAAGATCTAGATCAAATAGAAGCACTTATGGCTAGAAGAATGCAGAGAGGCAAAGGTAAATACAAAGGTAAGTTACCACTTGTATGCTTTAATTGTAAAGAGATTGGACACTTTGTTGCAAGATGTCCTAACAAAAGAAAAGATGATAGAAGTAATGATAGATCTTTTGAGAAGAAATCTGACAGAGGTGATAACAAAAATTATAGAGGTTACCAACAATCAGAAAGAAGAGATACCCGAGACTACAAGGACAAAGGAAAGCAAGCCAGCTACATAGTTGCTTGCAAAGATGAAGATACTGACACCGAACTAGATGAAGACATCAAAATGGTATTTGTGGTTGTGAAGGATGATTCAGATGAAGATGAAAGGTATGAAGAAACTGCACTCATATCTAAGGTTAGCAAGAATGACATCTGGATTATAGATAGTGGCTGCACTCACCACATGACTAGTGACAAAGAAAATTTTAACACTTTTGAGTATTATAATGGTGGTACAGTA
>MU225553.1:4838703-4888766 GCA_018584345.1 Thuja plicata
TCCCCCCCCCCCCCCCCCTCTCATTTATTACTAAAAACAATATAGGGAGTCACCTCATTCATTCCAAGAGCCCGTACAATTTATACTGTGGAATGATGAGTTATGACCCCATTTACATAGCCTGCCTGGTTCAGACCAGCGATAGAGCTTAAAACAAAATAATTTACAAATCTAACTAAAAACACTCAAAATGCTAATCCAATGCCACACATAACTTCAAAATGAAATACCTCAAATTTTTCATAAATCACAGTAAGTAAACTAATCCATGAAAATGCCTCAAACAAAAAAAAACTTAAAATTACTCGAAAAACTTGTCTTCTCTTCAATTACTCACTTTCCAAAACTTCATCCAACCTTTTGCACAAGTTGAGGGAGGCCTCATATAGTTGACCAAGTACCTATCCCAATGGTTTCAGATATTTAATAAACCACTTTTCTCTAAAATGTAATCATGCAACAAATGTTGTCAATGTTGTCAATGACAAAATTGACAACTTTTACAACTTTTGGGTTTTGCATACAAACTCGATCACTATCACATGAAACTCAACCAAAAACCTATTTAAGATAATTAAAACATCAAATAGGTCTCCCAAACACTCCCTTTTCCAATTTGACCCTAAAATGCATAAATGCAACATTTGTCACCATGATTGACAATATTGACAATTTGGACAATCCTTGACACTTAGGTCCCAAATGACCTAATGAGACCTCCTAACCTATCACACCACACTTGAGGACCCCCTAGTCCTATTATTGCACTAGTGATTTGGCTAAGACCACTACAAGCCAAAAATCAAATAAGGAGCCCTAAGTTACCATCTAGACTTACCTAGGTGCTCCTGCACCATACTCCCCCACAAAGGAAAGTCATGTCACTCCTATGGACAAAATGTCTTCAGAGATGCCCACTTTCATGAAACCTAAAGCTGCAATCCATGTGGCTTCTGATTCGGGCCTATTCTTCCACTTTATAAGGTGCTCCATGTACACCTTGTTCCTTGTAGTCTTCTTAACTCTGGAATCCAGAATCTTGTTTGCTTCTAACTGTGGCTTGGGAGGTAGTACAGTAGCTTCAACATCACTACTAACCCCTTGACTATTTTGAGCCATCTCAGATATTGGACCTTTGAATTTGATCAAGTCTTGGACATTAAAAATAGGAGATATGCTCAAATCTAAAGGTAAATATATTTTGTATGCATTAGCCCCATACTTGGATATGATCTTGAAAGGTCCCACCCTCTTCATTTGAAGTTTAGTAGGCATACCTTTCTGCAATCTGGATTTGTTCAAATGAACCATTACCTATCTCAAACTGAATGTCTCTCCTCTTTTCATCCACTTTGGCCTTCAACTTTTGTGTACTATCTTGTATGGTGTTCTTGACTTGATCTTTGATCTCCTTCACGGTTTGATTAAAGTCCTCAGAATGTCCACTCCTATACTCCATGCCTCCTAGATCCCTAAGTTCACACACACCCCTTGGGTGCATCCCATAAACCACTTCAAATGGGCTTCTCCTTATTGTTTTGTTCTTGCTATCATTGTATGCATACTCTGCTTGGGGAATGACCACATCCCATGTCTATCCATACTCTTTAGTTAGGCACCTCAATAGGTTACCCAACACTCTGTTGACCACCTCAGTTTGACCATTTGTCTAAGGATGGTACGTTGAACCAAATGAGAGATTAGTACCCAATCTATTCCACAATGTTTTCTAGAAATGTCTCATGAATTTCACATCCTTATCAGATACAATACTTAAGGGAAAACCATGAATTCTCACAATCTTTTTAAAGAATAAATATGCTATATGGCTAGCATCATGAGTGGTCTTGTAGGGTATGAAGTGACCCATTTTACTAAATATATCTACCACCACATAGATGTTTTCATATCCTTGTTTAGTTTTGGGTAGACCCACTATGAAGTCCATGCTCACACACTCCCATGGCCTATTTGGGACTGGTAAAGGTTGATATAAACCTACATTACTCATTCCTCCCTTAGCTTTCATGCACACTACACATTGCTCAACATATCTAGTCATATCCCTTACCAATTTTGGCCAATGGTAAAATATTTGTACAAGTTCCAAAGTCTTGTTCATACCAAAATGACCACTCAAGCTTCCATTATGTTTCTCCTGTATGATATTTTCTCTCATTAAACCCCTTGGTACACATAATTGATTACCCTTAAATAACAGTCCATTTTGCAAAGTAAAATCAAAGAACTTGCTATGAAAATGATTCTGAAAATACCTTGTAGGCTTCACCAAAGTCTTCATCTCCCTTGTAGAGATCTTTGAAACTCTCTATGCTAATTCTATTCAACCGAAATTCTTGGAGTGTTAACAATCTCCTACTTAGTGCATCTACAACCTTGTTTAATTGCCCCTTCGTGTGCTTAATTGTAAATGTGAATCCTTGTAGGTACTCCATCCATTTTAGGTGTCTATTGCTTAGTTTCTTCTGAGTATTGTTATAACTAAGGGATTGGTTGTCAGTAAACACAAAAAACTCCTTGGATAATAGATAATGCCTCCACCTCCTAAGGGACTGAACTAAGGCATACAATTCCAAGTCATAAGAAGATTATTTCTTCTTGAATTTATTTAATTTTTCACTAAACAAGGTTACTGGCATCCCTTCTTGACTTAACACACCCCCTACTGCCATACCACTTGTATCACATTCTATGGTAAACAAATTTTCAAAGCTAGGCAACTTTAGGATAGGTTGTGTTGCTACTTGCTTCTTCAACATTTCAAAGGCTTTCTATGCTTCTAAGGTCCACCTAAACTTGTTTTTTACCCCACCCTTAATGGTATACAACAATGGTGCACAAATACCACTGAAATTCCTAATGAATTTCCTATAAAAGTGGACTAACCCATGGAAACTTCTTACCTCAGTTTTTGTGGTGGGTGGTGGTCAATTTAAGATAGCTGCAACCTTATCTTGATCCATCTTCGAGGACCCCTTGGACACTACAAAGCCCAAGTACACCAACTCTTTCTTTAGGAACTCACATTTCTCAAGATTGATGGCTAGCTTCTCTTCATGTAATCTCTGCAATACAGTCTCCACATGTTTTATATGCTCTTCTCTTGTTTTGCTAAAGATCATTATATCATCAAGATATATAGCTACAAACTTCCTTGTATATTCCTTGAGAACTTCATTCATAAGCCTCATGAATGTGCTTGATGCATTTGTGAGACCAAACGGAATCACAAGCCACTCATAAAACCCATGTGTGGTCTTGAATGTTGTTTTCCATTCATCTCCCTCTTTCACCCTGATTTGGTGATAACCACTTTTCAAATCAAGTTTAGTGAAGTACATTTCCCCTCCAAGACAATCCATGAGATCCTCAATCCTAGGTATGGGGAGCCTATACCTTATTGTAATTATTTTTATGGCCCTTGAGCCTTTGCAAATTCTCCATTTTCCTCCCTTCTTAGATGCCAACACAACCGGGACTACACATGGGCTTATACTCTTCTTGATCAAGCCTTGATCCAAGATTTATTGCACTTGCCTTTCCACTTCCAAATTCTGATCAGGAGTAAGCTTATAAGATGCCTTATTAGGAAAAGATGCACCAGGGACAAAGTCTATCTGATGGCTTATCACTATTCTAGGAGGTAAGGTTGCAGGGGTTCCATCACTTACTATGTCCTTGTACTTCACAAGCAATTCTTGAATCTCTGATGGTAAAGATTCTTTGACAGGCTTCTCTTCTTCCTTGGGCTTCAAAACAATATCAAATCCCTCATCATTTTCATCCTTAAGGTTCTTTACAAACTCCTTCCCACTACACAACAAAATGCTAGGAGTCTTGGGTTGTGGCTCTTCCTCTTCGAACAAAGACTGAATCTTGAAAGTTATACCTCATTTCTTGAATGTTATGGAATTCTCCTTTCCATCATACACTGCTCCATTGTCATATTTCCAAGGCCTTCCTAACATCAAATGACAGGCATCCATTGGTAAGATGTCACAAATAAACTTGTCCTTATAACCTTCTATAGAAAACTCAACCCATGTTTGTTCATTCACCAATACACTTTGGCCTTTATTGAGCCATGTCACCTTGTATGGATTTACAAGGGGTACTTTGGTTAGCTTTAGTTTTTTCACTTCTTCCTATGATATGATATTATCTATGGAACCAAAATCCATAATCACTTTACAAACTTTGCCAAGGATCTTGCATCTTATCCTAAACAAAGCCCTCCTATGTTTGGGTTCATCCTTGACTTGTTGCCTTATCAATACCCTCCTAAACATTAGATTTTCTCCCATTTCTGAGTCTAGGTGATCAATTTAGGTACTTTGACACTTGAAGTGTCCTCATGAGCATAGGCCTCTCTCTTGTCATGATTTGATGTAGTAGGCTTCTTAGGGCATCTGTATGCTAGGTGGCCCAATTGACCACAGTTGTAACACTTCATACTTGCAAAGTATGAGTTACTTCTACCTGACCCTCTTCCTCTTCTAGGGCCTCCTTGATTACCCCTACCTCTGGTATAATCCCCTCTTGGAGTGTTTTCATTTCTATGCTCAGTCAATTTTTTTTCACCTTGGTTCCTTTTCTCATTTCCCCTGCCTTGATAACTTCCTCTTTGACCTTGTTGGTCTCTTCCTCTACCTCTATTTTTGAAGTTAGAATCACCTTACTTTCTACTCTTTTCTTCAACCCTTAGAGCTATTTGATGACACCTATGAACTATGGTTGGTGTCCATAGACTAATCTCTTCTTGGATGTTCCATTTCAATCCACCCAAGTACCTTTCTACCTTAATTGATTCTTCTTCTTGTTTTTTGGACCTAAGACACAATCTCTAAAACTCCTCTGTATATGAGGCCACATCCATGTCTTCTTGTTTCAAATTTTGCCTTTTCCTATGGATTTGAATTTCATAGTCCTCTGGAAAATAGTTTTCTTTGACCTTGGTCACCATGGAATTCCAATTGGCTATAGGTTGCTTGCCCATTCTAATCATCTCATCTTGAAGATACTTCCACCGTGTTAGTGTTGACCCTCTGAGTCTTGACTTGGCCACCTTGAGCTTTTGTGCTTCTGTCACACCCTCACATTTGAAATGGTTCTCCATTCCTTCAATCCAATCCATCACTACTTCAATTTCCATCTTCCCACTAAACAAGGGTACACCTTCCAATTCCTTTCCTCCTAGGGATTTTATGGCTTTTAAGAAGGGTTCTTCATTCAAGACAGGGTCTGGTTAAGGGATAATGTCTTCCTTGGAAATCTTTTTACCCCTATCACAGCTTTCCACATCTTTGTTCCTAGCTGCATTAGCAACTTATTCTAGCCTTATCTTCATTCCTTCTAAGGCTTCTTCAAGGATTATATTCTTCTCCTTTTACTCATCCACTTCTTTAGCTATCTCTACATTAGTCATCGTGCTTGACTCTCCCCCTGATTCACCAGTAGCTGTAGACATACATTGTTTTCCAAAGTCTTTAACTTGCTCTGATACCAATCTGATGTAACTACAAGCCTTGCTCCCAAACCCTAACTCCTAATAGGGCCTACTATAGGCCTCTTCTCTATCCTATCTAGGTTTTCAAACTAATCCTACCTTCCAAGGATGCTTTTCACAAGATCCTACACTAATTCAGCTTGAGTTCATCAATCAAGACAACACATCACACATCACATTGCCCATGGAGGTCTTCTTGCACCTCTTCTACCAATTGAGTCAAAATATTCCCAAATCCATCACCTATGGAGAGATAGGCTTTGATCATGTCATTTGGATCCAATCCAACACCTACAACCAAACTTTGCAATGAAACTCTAATCGAGTTCAAGAATTGCCTTCAAAAGCACCCAAATAGGGCTACAAGAAATTAGGCCTAATTGGTCACCTTTTTGCTTATATCTTCAAACACTCCCAAAAAAATACCCAAAAAAATCCCATTTGTAGACACTCTTTATGGAACCCTTCAATATTTTACTGGTTTCCATTCCCCAAATTATATGTACACTAGAAAGCTACAATCATGCCTAAAATTAAGGGTTTCAAAGAATTAAGACTGTCTGCATAAGGGTTTGGCTTCATTGCACTTAAAAATATTCATCCAATCCTCTCCTTCAGTTCAAGGCTTCTTCAAGCATCACTCTGCCTCTCCACAATCTCAAGTTGAAGCATTCAATGCATTCAACCCACTGTAACTCACTTACAATGCTCTGTATTCCCTAGCCTTGCATCACTGGCTCGCCTAGGGCATCATTGCAAAAATGGAAAACAAGATTTCCAGGGCCCCTCCTTCTGCATTCATATATTACAGGGAGTCACCTCATTCATTCCAAGATCCCATACAATTTCTACGGTGGAATGATGAGTTATGACCCCATTTACATAGCCTGCCTAGCTCAGACCAACGACAGAGCTTAAAACAAAATAATTTACAAATCTAACTAAAAACACTAAAAGTGATAATATAATGCCACACAGAACTTCAAAATTAACTACCCTAAATTTTTCATAAATCACAGTAAGTAAAATAATCCATGAAAATGCCTCAAACAAAGAAAAGCTTAAAATTGCTCAAAAAACTTGTCTTCTCTTCAATTACTCACTTTCCAAAACTTCATCCAACCTTTTGCACAGGTCAAGGGAGGCCTCATATAGTTGACCAAGTACCTATCCCAATAGTTTCAGATAGTTAAGAAACCACTTTGCTCAAAAATGTAATCATGCAACAAATGTTGTCAATGACAACATTGACAACTTTTACAACTTTTGGGTTTTGCATACAAACTCGGTCACTATCACATGAAACTCAACCAAAAACCTATTAAGGTAATTAAAACATCAAATAGGTCTCCCAAAAACTCCCTTGTCCAATTTTACCCTAAAATGCATAAATGCAATATTTGTCACCATGATTGACAAAATTGACAATTTGCACAATCCTTGACACTTAGGTCCCAAATGACCTAATGAGACCTCCTAACCTATCACACCACACTTTAGGACCCCCTAGTCCTATTATTTAACTAGTGGTTTGGCTAAGACCACTACAATTCAAAAATCAAATAAGGATCCCTAAGTTACCATCTAGCCTTACCTAGGTGCTCCTGCACCAATATGGACAGACAAGGAGCAGTTGGCTCCTCACAGGAAGGGTACTTTCACACCAAGATAGTTCAAAATCATAGTTCTTATTGGGAAGAAGGATTTGGAAGAAATACATAAGTGGTTGAGTCAGTATAATATGGGTATTCCCCAAATAGATATGTAGACCCTAAGGATTTCATAAAAGGTTCCAAGAAATTATTGACTCCAAGTGTTAACAACATCTGAGAGCATGAAGGGTGTGATGAGGAAGACATCATCATAAATTTTCTTGATGAACAAGAATTTGAGCATAAAATGCAAAAATATTTTGACCTGATGGACTTGGAGAAATAATTGAAAAAGGGAGGGATTGCATTTGGAGGATACTTCTAGGGATTGCCTTACATGAATTGGATTACCCGAATGATTGACATGTATGACACTTTTTACAATCAATTGGAAAGTCAGTTGGAGGAGAAGAAAAAGGTGCTTGAAGAATACTCATCCTCTAAGTATGAAGAAGATAGTAAGGGGGCTCATGAGTAGCATAGCCCTCCTCAGATGACTGAGCCACCTAGTTTTGAGCAGAGCTCAGAAGCTCCTGACATAGAGGCAACAAGTGAGCCTCCTCAAAATAAACAAAGAATAGAACAAGGAGGACCCTCTCAGATAAAGGAACATGAAAAGAAAGAAGATAGAATATCTTCTCTAGTAACTGGTGATAAACATTACCATTGCCAATTGATAAAGAGCATAAGAGGGGGAAAGAATAAGGAGACCCAGGAGGAGCTTGAATTGCCTCTCCAATTATGCAAATATGAAATGGAACTATAGTAAGAAGAACTACTGAGTGATGATGACTTCATCAAGAGTGATGAGTTTAAGAACTTTCTCATTCAGAGGAAGCATCAAGAGATTGGAAATCCATTACAAAATACAAAAGGCACCACACTAGGGGATGAAGCCTTGCAGGCTTTGAAAAACTATGATCCTAGTACTGAGACCATTACAGCAGAAGAGGCTAGATAATTCATAAGATCAAGTGGGATGTTTCTTGTTCTAGGATGGGATTTAGCCTTATCATTTATCATAGATCAAATAAGGAGGCAGACAGAGGCTCAATTATCTTCCAAAATTCAAATAGGAGATATGATTAGAGGGTGTGGCTATGACCCCATATCTCAAACTCTTTCCATGTGGTCCTTAGCCCCAGGGACATAAAAACCATCTTTGATTAATGTTGAAGAGAAGATGGATGGGAATAAGATTAAATGGATGGTACAAAACACATCAGATTTGGAAATATCTAAATTTTTCACCCATTTTACCCGTTTAAATTAAGCCAAAATAAAGCATCTATCACAAAGATATGGGAGGTTTTTTTATGAAACAATTGTCATGGTTAAAGATAGGGGAAAGGGCCTGATGAAAATCCAGGTATTAGAGGAGAAATTGGAGGATCTAAAGGAAAAGTTGGAAGAAGTGTCCAAGGCTCTTCCTCCTCCTGTTCAAGAAGTTTAAATTATTCAGCCAGCTGTCACTCAAGAGCCTATTCAAGCAACTGAGACATTTGACAAGGATAGGAATGAGTTTGCTCGTTCTGCCTTGTTGAATATTTTGCAACATATAGTTAATGTTATAAAAGGCAAGTTGGATGCAGTCCACAATGCCTACAACAAGTTGCATGATATTGAAAAAGATGTAAAAAATTCAATAGCAACTCTGGACCCATTATTTAGTGTGTGGTCTAGCAAGGGCTCTTTGTTTGAAAGGCTAGATGTGTTGCAACCCCATAGGCCATATGTTCCTGAGACTAGGTTGGAGAAATGATTGAACAGATTGGTACATCCTTGTCCTTTTTCAAAGGAAAGGCAAATCAGGTACAATCAAAGTTGAATATGTTTGGTCCTGATTTCAGCAAATTCATCCCTCCCATCAGAAATGAAAATGATGAAGTTAAAGGTGTTGAGGAGTGGAGTGGTGAATTTGATACATTGCTGCCAAAGAAGGAATATTTCCTCGCAGAGGACAATATTTTAGATATGGATAATTATAATAAAGCCCTAGATGATATGTTTAAAGTTGGAATAGATTTTTTCAAGTTTGGGGCAGAGACAAGGGCTATCATTGATGCCAGGTGAAAGAGACAACTGAAGTAGTTGCAAGGCATCAAAATTTTTGACTGGCCAATGGAAGAGGAGGTTTCATTGTGGGAAAAAAGTACCAAGACAAAGAATAAAAATCATGCAACAATAGACTTGGAGGCAATAGATGAAGAGTGAATGACACTTGGCACCTGATCAATGAGCTTAGGGAGGGTAATTATCACAAAGAATAGTGTATGTTAGCCTTTTAGGCAGTCACTATTTCTCATAACAAATTTTAGAAGTTACCTTGCATATCTGCAAACAAAGGTGCCAACTGTTAAAGATTCAGAATGATTGCAAAGAGCTACTCAAGTTTCCCTCCTCCGTCGATGAAGATGATTGCAATTGATTTTGTCTTTTAGTGTTTTTTTCTTTTCCTAGCCATCTGAAGCTTGTTGCATCCTATTTCTTCCAGGATTCCAAGATGGTTAGTGTGTAATATAAATAGCAAGTCTGATGTAATTTAAAGGGATGATGAATTCACAACTGGGAAGCAGTTTTCTGATTTTAGTTTGGTTTTAGAGTTTTTGTCACTTTGAATGTATTGAAATAGAGAAACTTTAATGAAAATGCAGTGGGATTCCTTTTGCATATTTATGATGTCTTCATGTGTTTATTTGTTAATTCTTGTGTATTAAATTTGTAAGGTAAGTTTTGATACGTTGCTTACAAGGTTAAATTATGGGATTCTTCTTAAGTTTCTTTCAAGGGAAGGTTAATTCTTAAGGGTGGTTTTAGGGGATTCAAGATTTACATGAGAATTTGATGTCTGGGTATGGAAAAGAGAAAAATAATTTGTAAGGCATTTCATTTGGGTTCTAGGTGTGTTGTCATTAAAATATTTATGTGAATATATGTTCATTTGACTCTTTACCCTAGATTAGGCACTGGTCTATACTTCATAAGTAGTTATCATCATCAATCCTTAAATTTATAAATAATCTTTTAGTTTCTATTGAAGAGCATAAATGTTTTCACTTGTGTTGAAGAATACAAATATTTTTGTTGATTCCTTAGAGAAGTGAATCCATTAGGTGTACCCACCTAATCTTGAAGAGAAGAAGAGAAGAAGGATGAGAATACTTATTGAATTAGTGTTTGTTATTGTCAAGCACATCTTTTGGTTCATAAATTTTTGCATAAGATTAGTTGTTAACATCTGTAAGATTTGTTATCAACATTTGCAGTAAAAGGCATTAGCAAATTAGTGTGAGATACCAATCCACTATAAGATTTACTCAGAAGAAGTAAGTCATAAGAGGTAAAATCTTCTGATTCTATGGAGCTTGAATTGAAGGGGGATTTAATCCTCATTGCTTGGTTGAATCAAGAGTTGGGAATCATAGGGTCAAGCATTGATGCTTCATTTAGATTCTGCAAGAAAAAGCTCTAACAAAATGGTGACTCTGTTGGGGAGAAGTGGATTTTTAATAGTAGGGTTTTAAAATTCATAACAATTAATTGTCTATTATTCCATTTCTTGATTAGTTTGTGAAAGTTTCCCATACTTTTTGTGGGTGACGACTTTTTTCTCTTTGCATTCCAGTTGTTGGTAGAGTATATTGAAATTTTGAAATTTTTTGTCAAATGTTCAATGAGTCAACAAAGAGATACCAGGTCTTATTATAGGAATAATCATGAAAATAATTTAGGAGAAGAGCTCCATACACCTGGTAGAAAGCAATGGTCTAGGAGAGGTGGGTCTGACCATAGTTCCCCCAAAACATCTAGAGGAAGAATCATGACCACTATCCCTGAGAAAGTTTCATCATCCTCTGAGAGTTTTGAGCATCCAAGGCCAGTTGGCCCTAATGTAGCCAATACATCTTTTGATCCCTTTCGAGATGGAGAAATGAATGATACAGGTTTTTTCCCTGCACAAGAAACTCTAGACCAACAAGGAGAAACTTATGTTGCTGAAATTGCACCTTATGATTCTAATAAACTTTGTGATGAAGTGATGGTTTTAAGAAGAAAGAAATGTTAGCAGTTGTTAGAAATAGAAAACGCAAGAAAGAAGCATGAGCAGGAGATTTATGAGTTGTTAGTTGAAAGAGAAGAACTCTTGAAAAAGATAGAATAATGAGCTTAAGGCTAGAAGTTTCAGTGAAGAGTTTAGGGGTTTGGATAAGGACTTGTTTGATGATATTAGAGCCTTGAGGCAACAAGTTGTTAATAATGAATCAAATTATAAGAAAGATGATTTTGAAAGAGAGGGACCTATTTTGAGGTAGTTGCATCCATATGATATTAAGAAAAATGTTGATCTCAAGAAAAATAACAAGGATGCATCTGATAAGGGTAAGCAGAAAATGGTTGGTGTAAGTATAAATGAGCCTAAGCCAGGAAAAATTACCCCTGATGGTATGTCTCAAGTTGACATAGAACTGGAAAAGGATAGGAAAGCTAAGGAAGATTTGGCGAAGCAGTTAGAAAAAAATGGGGTTAGAAGTTGTTGCAGCTAAAATGAAAAGGAAAAATGCTTTCCTACATGCTACTACAAATACTACTAGTAGTATCTCAATGTTAGTTGCCACTGGGACACTATCACAAAACCCCCCATGTGGTTCAAGGACAAGTGCTCCATTTTTTTGTTCTAAGAAAGGTGCCCCTCAACCTACCCAAAATCAAGGAGGTGCAACAGGCACGAGTGGGACTAATACCCTCGGAAATTTTTAGAGAAGACCTGTTCATTTGGATAGATACCGTCCTCTATTTTTTGATGGCATCCCTGGTCATCCAAATGCTATTCCAGATTAGGTAAGAGATCAGATCCTCAATTTTACTGGTAATAATGTTATAACTTGTGAAGAACACTTAAAAGCTTTCACTGACAAGATTACTAATTTTGAGATTGAGCATGAGGATGACATAATGAAGCTTTTTGTCCAATCTATGATTGAAGATGATAGGGACTAGTTTAGAAATTTTCCTGAGGGTAGCATAGCATCTTGGGATGAATTTGTCAGATGTTTTAGGGAACAATACCATGAACAGGTTAATTTAGGTTACAAGTTGACTAAGTTCAATAATATTAAGAAGTTCCCTAATAAAAGTATGGTTGATTTCAATAATAGATTTCAAAAGGCCATGAACAAGTTATTTTAGGTGTTAAGATTGGATGAGAAAGTGTGTTTAACCACATACTTCAATTCTACTGATGGAAAGATGTCTTATCTTCTTAAGGATAAGAACCCATGCACTCTGAGGGATGCTTACAAGAAAGCCATAGATATTGAAAGTAATAGACAAGCCTCGGGGAAAATGGGGAAGAGAGAAGATGGTAAATTATGGAAGGAGACAAGAGGGAAGACAAGTAAGCCTACCAAGGAAGAGAATAGGGTGGATAAATTGATGAGTGAAGTCAAAGATCTTACTACCAAAGTGGAAAAAAATGATAAAGCTTTTCATGATAACAAATATCAGTACTAGAGGTATGATAGACAACCAAATTTGAGTGACATGCCATATAAAACAAATTGGAAGGATGGAAAGCCTATTTCATAAAATCAAGAGAACCAAAATACATAGGAAACCCTTGATCCTTTAAAGAGAAATACCACAAACAATGTGGAAAATGCCTTTTGGTGTACTGCTTGTAATATGCCCCACTCTTGTTTCCAGTGTGTTGTAGCCCAGGCCTTAGTTGAAAAAATGGATGATGGCAGTGAACAGACATGTTCATGATGACATTAATTTTCCATTAGTATACAAACAACACTTTCGGTAAGCCTACACCAAAAGACAGGAAAGAGAAAACTGAAGATCAGATTAAGAGATCACCAAAGATGACTAAGTATAGAGAGAACCGATGAAACAAGTTAGTGTGTAAACCAAAAATCACAAAGCAGAAAGATAAAGTGGAACCCAATAGAGGAACCCAAAATTAAAGTTACAGTGCAAACCAACAAGACAGATAGAGTGCGACCGAAGGATAGTCAAGCATGACTGACAGACAAAATTGAAAGTCAGTTGCAGCCCACAAAAAGTGGATCTGATTTCCACGTCAGATAAATCAAGTGCATTCTATTTATAGGATATTTAATTGTTTTAAATCCATTTCTTTAGGGACAAGATACGTGAATGTAAGTGCTTTAATCAGTCTAACTAATTTAAAACACATAGACTAGGAGATCTAGGTATAAGTTGTAAACCTGATCTTAGAGTTAACATTGTTTTTATCAAAACTTGATGAAGTCAATCCATCTATAAATAGATGATGCAATCATTCATTAGAGAGTGTGTGTGAGAAGGAAAAAGAAAGAGGAGAACAGAACGAGCACATCTATGGATTGAATTAAGAGTTTCAAGAACCAGAACAGAAAAAGAAGGATTTGGTTAGCAGAACCAAGAACAAAGGAAAGCGATAATCATAGGTATTAATCAATCACAATTAGGTAATAATATTTTCCATGTAAACTAAATTGGATCTGTATCAGCAATAGGAGATTGCGTTTACCAAGTCAATTTGTAGTTTTATATCATTCTAACAAGTGGAGCAAAGTGTAAAATTCCTTTCAAGGAAGGTGGATTTAACAGTCCAACATCAAATCTCTTAACCGAGTGCACACTTAACAATGTTGCTAAAGCTCTTAACAGAGTAGACTTTAACAGGTCTCCACCGATACTCCTAATAGGGTAGACCATTAGAAGTGATCAAATTTTAAGCCTTAACCGACCCCTTCCAATCTACAAATAGTTAAGTTTTGTGGGTGTCATCCCCACCATAGTTTTTACTTCCTAACAGGAGTTTTCTGTGATATCATATCTTGTGTTATGTTTCAATTAGTTTCATGAATGTTTCTATGAATGATTCACATGTTTATTAATGTTATGAATTGATATAACTCGCATCAAGATAGTGTAGATCAGATTGAATGGATATGCAATTGATTACAAAGGTTAATTGATTAAAAGATACAAAAAAATTTATGGGTACTGATTCACCCCTCCCCTCTCAGTACATACTTCCCATTAATCCCAACAGCTCAGCACTAGAAGACCCCACTATGATTATGTTCTCTATGAAAAGACATGCTAAATCATGGTCTCCTGAGGATGAAGAGTTGATTGATGATTTGAATAGTAGGAGAGAAAAATACCAAGAGTACCAACAACAAGTTTTTTCTGACTCAGATGATGAACCTAGTACTATGTCATGATATACTATTAATATTGTGGGTGATGATAAAGAGCATCCACACTTTAGATTGCCAAGTGATGAAGAGAAAAGGTCCTTGACTATATCAGCAATTAATCAGGCTAGAAGTTCCTATAATTTGAGAAACATAAGGGTGAAACCTGGTCAAGGGAAACCTACTTCTATATTTTTCAAAGAAGATGTCCCATAGGTTGCTACTGAAATTCCAACAAAAACTAAAAAGGAGAAAGAAGCTACTAAACAAGTAGAATCCTCTTTTCCCCAAAAGGAGGAAATGAAATAAGATGAACAAATTGCTATTAATAAAGGAAAAAGGGGTAAGAGAGAAAATGACATATTTGTTGAATTTCCTGCATTTGATATGAGGCATGCTCTTAAACAAATGAAAGTATCAATTCCACTGATGAAAATGTTGAAAATAAAAGAGAATAGGGAAGCTGCAATGTCACTTTTTAAAAGGATAAAAGATGTTCATATTGCAAACAAGAAGGGAAATAAGAAGAAGGAGGTTGTCTTTGATTCATAAACCCCTATATTATATGTGGGTAATATGATTACCCAAGAACCATCTCAATTGGATCCCTTCTATTTCACTTTGTTGATAAACAACAAACTTGTAAAAAATTCCATGATTGACTATGGTGCTATCGCAAATGTCATGCCATATGAAGTGATGAAAGAATTAGGAATGAGTGTGGATACTTTCTATGGAAGATGTTATGACATGGACAACAAAGAGGTCCCTATAGTGGGAACTCTGATTGGATTTGAGATCAATATTGTTTTATTTCATGAAGCCACATACAAGATGGATGTGGTTGTTGTGGATACCCAACCTTATTATGGCATGGTGTTATCAAGATAGTGGGCTATGACAGTAGGAGGTCATGTACAATTGGATTTATCCTATGCAACAATCCCAATAAATGGGAATGAAGTGAAATTATGTAGGGAGCCACAAGCACCAGTCACTGTTAAAAAGGTGCCAAGAGACATGCTTAATTGTTGTGTGGAGGTGGACATGGAGAACTTCAGAGTGGAGAAGATCCTTCCATAATGTAGAAATATTGATCCACTAGTGGACGAATTGTGCACACAACAAAATGGCCTGTGGTAGATGTATTATGATGGAGCTTGTTCCAAGCAAGGATCAGGAGTTGGTGTCCTATTCATTTCCCCATCATGTACAACTTTCAAGTATTCCTTCTTGTTATCTTTCCTATGTACAAACAATACTGTTGAGTATGAATCCCTATGTTTGGGGTCAAACATTGCATCTAGGCATGGTATTAAGTACTTAAAGGTTTTTGGGGACTTTGAATTGGTTGTAGCATAGGTTAGATCCAAATAAGTTATAAAAAATGTTAGGTTAAAATTGTACAAACATGTAGTTTGGGATCAGATAGAATTGTTTGATGCTTTCAACATTAACTGGGTAGAAAGGTCAAAAAATATTATGGCTGATTTCTTAATGATGATTCAACTTTGAGTAGAGTATCTATTTTAGAGGTCAAGAACAAACTAGTGGTGCCAAATAATGTTTATAATTGGAAATTTTTTGAGGATGACCAAGATATCCTTAGTTTTATCCAATGTCTTGACCATTATGAGGGTCAACATGTAGATTGTAATGCCTTATTGAAGTGGTTGATGGTAAGGACATGGTATTTGGAAATGAAGTTGTCCATCTGAGTTCTAATCAGATTCCCAAGGGGTTGGTATAACTAGAGGCATTGTTCAATGATCAAGATAAATTTATATCTAAAAAAAGCAATGCCAAACTTGAGGACCTTGAAGGGGTAAATTTGGGATCAGAGGCAACACCTCAAAATGTATATATTGGAAAAGGTTTAGATCCCCATGTTAGGAAAAACCTAATAAAGTTATTAAGAAAACACAAGCAAGTGTTTGCATGGTTGTATGAGGATTTAAAGTCTTACAGGGAGGACCTATTTCAATATGAGATCCCGTTGAAGCTAGATATTCAACCTTTTAGACAAAAGAAAAGGTCGATTAATCTATTATTGGCCCCCAAAATGCAACAAGAACTAATGAGGTTGAGAGATGCAGGGATTATCCAGCCTATAAGACATTCAACTTGGGTATCTAATTTAATCCTAGTCAGGGGGGAAAATGGTGATATAAGGTTGTTTGTTGATTTCATAAATTTGAACCTTGCATATCTGAAAGACAATTATTCTTTGCCTAATATGGAGGTAATATTTTATGAAGTCACTAGTTGTGACCTATTATCAATGATGGATGGTTTCTTATGGTACAACCAAGTATTGGTGAAGGATTCAGAGCAGTTTAAAACTGCATTTACTACTCCCTGGGAAACTTATGTATATATCAGGATGCCTTTTGGTCTAATGAATGTAGGAGCAAAATTCTAACGAGCTATGGATGTTGCTTTCAAAGATTTTATTGATTTATTTATGGTGATTTATCAGGATGACCTGAAAACATATTCCAAGGAAGCAAAGGATCATTGTGATCATCTTGAAAAGGTGTTCATTAAAGCTGTTGAATATGGTGTGTCTTTGAATCCTAAGAAATGCCAGTTTGCAGTCACGGAAGGAAATTTGTTAGAGCATATTGTATCAAAGGAAGGAGTAAGGATTGACCCAGAGAGGATAGAAGCAATCCAAAAGGTCCTTGCCCCAAATAATGTCAAAGGAGTGCAGTCTTTCTTAGGAAAGATTAATTTTGTTAGAAGGTTCATTGTCAATTTTGTAGAAATTGTGAAACCTATAAAAAAAAAATTGAAGAAGGATGCTAAGTTTCAAAGGGATGATGAGGCACATTTTTCCTTTGATAAAATAAAAAAAGCAATTCAGGAAGGCCCTATCTTGAGGTCTCCTGATTATAGTAAACCATTTTCACTTTTCTCTTTTGCATCTTTTCATACAATAGATGTTGTATTATTGCAAAAGGATGAGGAAGGACATGAACATCCTATTGCATTTTTTAGCAAGTCACTCCAAGATGCAAAATTAAATTATGAGGTGATGGAGCAACAAGCATATGCATTAGTAAAGGTTGTCAAGTCATTTAGGTCTTATCTATTTTGTTTAAAGGTGATAGCATATGTGCCTCATGCAGCGGTTAAGGACATTCTCACCCAGTCAAAAGTTACTGGGAAAAGATGCAAATGGATAAATAGGGTTCAAGAGTTCAATCTAGAAATCCATATCACAAAACTAGTAAGAGGACTAGGCTGAGAAAAGCTCATGACTGAAGAGTATGGATTTGGTGCAAATAAATAATATGGAGTTGCAAGACCTAACATTGACTAGCATTGAAATATAGCCCTAGTATTCTGATAATGTATATTTCATCAAAAAGGCCAAGTGCCCTGATACCATGACTGATAATCAGAAGAGAACTATAAGACTGCAATGCCAGAAGTACACCTTAATAAAAGGAGAATTGTATTGGAAGAATAGGGATGGTGTGCTCTTGTTGTGTTACGATGAAAGGCAGGATGGTAGAGAGAGTGTTGAATGAGATGCATGTTGGTTTGTGTGGTGGAGATTTTTCTACTAAGACAACTGCCCAAAAAATTCTAAGGGTTGGTTACTATTGGCCCTATATTTTCAAAGATTCTTTCAAGTTTGTACAAAAGTGTGAACCTTGCCAAAGGTTTTCTTCCAAATTGAAATTTTTAGGATCTTTATTATTGAATCCAATATAGGCTCAGACCCCTTTTACTATGTGGGGAATTTATTTCATTGGAGAATTTGCAGAAAAGTCTAGTGGTGGACATAGCTAGATCCTAGTTTCTATGGACTATTTTACAAAATGGATTGAAGTAATTCCTACAAAGGGAGCAACCAGTAAAGTTGTCATTGATTTCTTGATGGAAAATATCTTGACTAGATTTGGTGTCCCCTTAAAGTTAGTAACAGACAATGCCAAATGTTTCAGGTATGGAGAGTTTCAGGGATTTTGTGATGAAAATGGAATTGTCATATCATATTCCTCTCCATATAATCCACAAGCATGGATAGGTAGAATCAAGCAACAAAAGTATTAGAAAATCTTGAAGAAGACCTTAGAGACAAACAAGAGGGCCTGACATTCAAAGTTGAAGTTATCCTTGTGGGATAATAGAGTGATAGTAAATGTGGCTACTGGCAAGTCAACTTTTGAGCTAGTATATGGAGTGTAGACCAGGTTGCTTGTGAATAATTTGCTTCTTGTATATAAGTTCATCATGGATCAGGATTTGAAAGTAAATGATGCTCTACATGACAGGATGGTCCAATTAATTGAGCTTGATGAGAACAGAAGGAAATGACAGAAGAAAAATATAAGAAGTCAACATAAGATGAAGTACCTATTTGACAAAAGGGTCATTACCAGATAATTTCAGCCAAATGACATGTTATTGCAATGGAATGTCAGGGCTGAGGATAAAGGAAAACACAAAAAAGTTTGAATTTCTATGGTAGTGGCCTTTTATTATTCAACAAATACATGGAAAGGATTCTTATTTTCTGAAAAAACTAAATAATGAAGAATAGGAATTGCCAGTGCATGGACAATTTCTGAAGTATTTATTCAATTGATTCTTCTTTCCATGCACAGTAGTTTTGCAATATATGTACAGGTGTGTTTATTTCTTGTTGTGTGTTTGTTTCTGTTGTAGGTTAATTTGGTTGTGGTCTACCTCCCAAAGATCTAGTTTCTTTCATTGAAATTTCTTTCAAAGCATCCTCAGATAGATTTCTTTGTCATATGAGTTTTGGGTTTGGTGGAAGCACAATGATAATTAAAGATTTTTTTACCTTCATCTAATAAACAAGTGGAATATGAGACATTGATGCATATTAATTCTTTTTTTTTTCCATAGATGAAATACTGGATAGCCAATGAAGTCATTGTAAGTTCACATAAACTTACTTGCATTAAGGGTTGTGGGTTTAGTAGGAGCATTGTGACAATTAAATATCTATTAAGTAATCTTGTGAAGATTACACCCTTTTTTCTTGGTTTTAAAACTTAATATTAGAAAAATTATTGAAAAGATTTTGTGTGTGTTTAATATTTGTTTTTATCTTCATCTAATGAATAATTGGAGTGCAAAATATAGATGTACGTCATAGATTGGTCATCCTAATTGAGAAGCTATCTTTCCTATGGAAAGGTTCATTTAATATGTCAACCCAGGATTGTGAACTTGAAATGGTTTTGCACAATATATGCATTAAGTATCCATTGAGGCCATTCTAACTACTGTTGGAAAGAGAAGTAATACAGGAAAATAGATGCTTGAAAGTAAACCTACTTGGATACCAACTACTTAAGCAGGAATAGCAGTAAAAATAAATTACGGAAACTAAGTTCAGATCTATTAGGCAGGAAACTAATTTTTTTGCTTTGGCTGCAGGAATAGACACATGAATTGTTTCCTAGTGGCTGCACGAATAGACAAGCGACTGAACAAAAACTATAACAACTAAAAATAAACAACAAAATGCAAAGGATCACTAACCCAGTGGCCCCCCTTGGGTGATCCAAGTTCTTTGACACACTATAAACTCAGAATAACCATTGCTTTATTCATATAACAGAAACATATTACACATGATACTAAAAACCATGAAACTAATTGCTTAAAATAGTTACATCACTATTAATCTATTGTTGTTTGATCTCCTAGCTAACCTATTGTTACCCCTAATTTTTGACTCATACCCTACATTTTATCATTTCCTAAAATCAGGAGTTTGTCGTCTTAAAAGAAAAAATGTCATCATATCTTTCAATCTAGTTGGCATTTTTTCCTTGCCGGTTGAACTTGAATCTTGAACTTACTTAGTTCAAGGTTCAAAGTTCAATGTCACCTTGTGGTGTGTTTTTCCTTTCTTCACTTTTGTGAAAATGAGCGGCATGGTTTGCAAAGTCCAATCTACCATTGAACTCTGAATCTTGAACTTAGCTAGTTCAAGGTTCAAGGTTCAATTGTGGTCTTCATCTTGCATAAAGTATAGTTGAGTCTAGTCATTTTCGCCGCTCACATTTTTTTATAAACAAACAAAAAGGAAGTAATGCCTTATTACCCATTGAACTTAATTTTTGAACAATCTTATATCGAAGTTCATAGTTCAACCAAAGTTTGCGTATTGAAGAAGGAAAGGATAGCGATGATATGACCGAAGTGACAGCTGGCAGGAAATAATTATACCCGCGCGTGTCACGGATATAATCATCATTAGATGTGAAACTTATATGTCATTTCAATCATTTAAGAGGTGCAATACTTAATTATCACATCAGGCGAGATCTCTTGTCACTTTTAATTAAGAGCCTGCATTATCATTAAATGCAAATCTTACGCATTTTGTGAGAAAATCAGTTATAAAATGAGAGTTTGCTATCAGTCTTCTGGTGAAGTTTTTTTGGTGAAGTTGAGTTGGTGGAGCAGCAGAAGGTATACTCTCATCCTGAGAATCTTAGAGTGTGCAGAATCTCCAGGTTAGTGTTTTTCTCTTCCAGAGTCCCTATTCAAAATTGAAGCCATTTGAAAAATTTTGATATTGAAAGGCTTTGTTTTCCTTCTGCAATCTTGGTCTTTTATAAGTATTTTCCTTAAGAAATATGAAGTCCCCACTCCCAAATTTTGGATGAACCTCTCCTTTGGTTTTTTCACTACCCGAGTGTGATGATACGATGATAAAAATGGGTGCCTTAGAGGAAATTCACAGTAAAATCAAGAACCATGTTCCTGGTTCTATAATAGAGAAGGTGGTGTTGAGTGGTCTAGCTGATGCAACAACATTTCCCCTAGTGGCCCCTTGTCCAGAGTTAGTGATGGAGTGTGTTAAGAGGTATAATAGGGAGGAGAGATGTATTAAGAAGATTGATGGAAGCCCCTGACTTTTATAAATAGAGATGTCATCCTTACGGCAATTGGGATTCCAGAAAATGACCCTTATGAAGGATGGACCATTGCTTCCTCCCACCCTGTTTTCTTGACAAAGAAACAGGTTTATAGAAATGAAATTTCCAAAAAATGGTTATTGGAAGAAAAAAGAGGAGGGTCAAGGCTGTCCACACCTCTTATAGTAGATAATTTCAAGCCTGAGGTTGTAGAATTAGTGATTTTTCTAAACAAGATTAAAGGTAATAATCACGCTTATTACTGGCATGAATGGATGTATTTCTTTATCCAAATAACTTTGGGAGGGGAAAAGTTCATTGATTGGGCAGACCGTATTATTGATGAACTCCTTCATCAACTAGCAAATTATTCAGAAAGGGCCAATGGTTTTTATATGTCTTCTTATCTGTTCCATGTGTTGGCTTGTACTAGAAAGTGGGATGGTTTACATCATGAATTACCTATTCCCAATATGAAGGTGTATGATTATTATCCCCATCTGCAGAAGGAATTCCATGTTGACAGTTTTATGAAAGTAAATGGTGTTTTTCTAGGAAGGTTGATTTTTGAACTGTAGGGGAACATTGAACAAAGAATGTCAAAGGAGGCTAAGAAATTTGTTAATGTTTTTGGGAGTTTTTTCATACAATTCAGAAGGTTTACTTACATAAGAGTTGGTATATTTGAAGGAGAACCTTTCAAATTGCCTAGATACACTTTGGATTTGCATATTATAGCTGAGGTTGGTCGCCAGTTAGCCCATGTACACAAGGACCTCAAAGAAAGGAAGGGAAGATCTAAATCTAGTTTTCCTATAAAACTTGGTTTCTATACTTGCAAGAACTCCTCTAACGCTCTTAATTTAGAGAAAGAGTTGAACAAACTAAAACTGCAGACTTTCTAGGCTAGGGGATACTTTGATATCAGGGCATATATTGCTGCTCAGAATTTTAGTTTGCCTTCTAAATTCCTCCATGTCCCTCAGATGGAATATTTCTAGGAAAATAGCGCAGATGATTTCGAAGTCAAAAGAAGGTCATGGTGTCGATTTACACTTAATCAAATAGTTGAGTTGCAAACAGGCATTGATGCCACCGGAATAGAAGAGGGGAAAGAAGAAGAGATAATAGATGAACACTATGTGGAGAAGGTTCAGGGGTTACCACTTCCTAAAATTGATTGGAATATAGAGGAAAGAGAGAGTATTCCCATTAAGACTCTCTGTGTAATAAAAAGAATCGAAAGATGGATTGCTAGTAAAAGGCCACCTCCTCACAAAAGGCACAACAGTAGGGGATCAGTTCTTAATGCTCATGTTGAAATACCTATTCCAAATTCTAATAAAAATGTTTCTATTGCAGGGCCATCTAAACCTAAAAATAAAAAAAGTTGCTAACTCTAAAGTTAAGAAGCAGAGGTCCTCTCGTCCAGCTTCATCAAGGAGGATTTCCAGAAGCAGAGCTCTCAAAGAAGAAATCAAACTAGTTGAAGAAAAGGAAGTGATTGATCTCAAGGAGATGGATACCTTGATGGAAGATGAGAACACACAATTCTCCGTGTTAGAAGAAGCTATTTCTAGAAAAGATAATCAGCAAGGAGTTAAAGATTCTACAATTTTTATGCCCACCAGTCTGACATAGGCAATGGCAGACTCTCAGCAGTCGCCGATTCCCACCTTGAAATGGTTAGAAACATCCATCAGCAGAAAGAGAAATGTCCTGCCAATAACACTGCCAGTTGAAGACATGGTGAGCAAATGTTTGGGTTCCTCAGAGAAACCAAAAAGGATTAGAACAGAGTCCAGGCTGGACATTGGTGATAAAACAGGGCACTGGTATGTTGAACATGCAGTTCCCAATAATGATAAAAAACTTTCTGAAGCTACTGCAGATGACTTCACAATTGAGAAGATAGACCTTGGATATACGACCAGAGTAGCTTATGCTAAACACCTGGAAAATTCTACAAAGAATATCTTGCACAATACTATTAAAGATGAGAGAGATAAGAATGAGTTGAAAGAAACAATCAAAAGAATGGCTGAATTTATTCAAGAAGTTTAGGACCCTAATCCTCTCCCTTTAACTATAGCTTCACAGTCAGTTGATCCTCATTCACCAGATGTTAGGAAGACCCTGGACCAAATCCAGAAAAACAAACTAATTGTGGATGCCTATACTAAATGGATCCAAGAGATGGTACAGAAGGGAAGCAACTATATAAATTAGTTGGTTAAAACTCATGAATTTTTCAGTTTAATTATCACTAAGATTCTGGTAGAATTGATATAGTGGGAAAAAGAGAAGAAAAAATTGCTAAAGGTGATGAATCAGCTCTATGAGATAGAGAAATCTGGAGTGGGTAAATTCTTGATTGAGAAGCCCATTCCAGATTGGACGAAGACATTATGTAATTCTCCATTAAGATCATCGAGTGGAGGAACTCCATTATTAAATCAGGTCATGATAGGACTACTTGCCTATTGAGTGAATCAAAGGGGTTGATGGACATCATGTAGAAAGACCTCAAATGTTTGAATATCTCACTTATAAAATAAAATACTCAGGGTATCAAATGAGTAGAGGAATTGCTACTGGAGTTTGAACGTGAAGTTACCGCCATCAAAGATGCTAAAGACATCACCTGAGATGATTTCATGACCCTTGCCAATATGGAAGCTATGCTGGTAGTATGTACCGACCACCTCGAGGCACACACAGAGAAAATTTCTCAGGTTCGCAAAGATAAAAAGTTTTTGAGGAAAAGGGTAATTCATATTACCTTGCAACATCAGTCCACAATCATCAATGTTGCAAAGGCACATAAGGAATGGAGGACCTCCCACATTGTTGACACCTCACAGAACCAATCAAAGGGATCCTACGCATCCACTACTTTGTGATCATGCTTCGCAGATCAGGGAGTAGTGGTAGTTTTTCATAGTTTTTTTTTCTTTGAATTTGGGTGGTTTTGTAAAAATAGTTATATACTGAATCCTGTAGAGTGTATCTCGGGATGTTAGTTCTGATTTCCTAAGACTGATGGCTATTTATAGTCAGGATAATCTGTATTTGGATGATGGTAATTTTGGTTAAGTTAGGGCAAGACTTAATAGTTTTTAGTATTTTTCAATTAGTTTGTTAATCAAAAAAGAAACTTGGAAGTATATTTTTTATATGAATGGAACAAAAATTTATGTTGTGTGAATTCGTTGGTTTATATTAGCATATTGATCTCCGTTGGGATATTTCTTGAATATCAGGAATTTGTCCTCAAGTAGATTTTTCTGTATTTTGCGTTAGTATAGTTTTGTTTTCAGTAAGTAAATTCTAAAATTGAAGTCTGTGAGCTTCATTTAGTGTTGATATATCTGTCTTTCATTCAATTTCATGACATGTTAATGTATGAAATGCTGCAAAATCCTTATTCAATTTCTGGTTAAAAGTGTGTATTTGCGAAAGCAATTTGTGATTGTCAGATTCATTGAAGATCAAATAGGGAGTTGTACCTAAATTCAGATAATTATAAATCTAAATATTATAATTCAACGGTTAGTTTGAGATTGTTGTTGTTCATGGGCTTAGAGAAAGTAAATGGTAATTTATAGAAAGACAAATTTGTATGCTAATAGATTTTTGGTGACTGTACTGGGGAATTGATACACAAAGTATCAGTAGTCATACCCTTTAAATGAGCAACCATGGTGTTGCCTGCTCTCATAATTCTTGGTCAGGAAGAAGTTCCCCTAGTTATTCAGCCTGACTTATACTTTTTAATACCCAGGAAGACATAATCTCTGATATTCATTCAGTGGCCTGGGCTGTGAGGAAAAGTGACCAACATTATCAACAAGACCGCTTGGTGTTAGAAGAGGAAGAAGAAATTGGTGAATGGTTGAGAGGTCTTCCAATTGTCCAAGAAGTTGCCATAGTAGATAGAGTTGTGCAGAGACCTTAAATTTCTTTGCAAGACTGGATTCTCGGCCTTTTACCAGGTCCCAAGCAAGGGATCTCTGATAGTTTTTTCCAGGAACTTCAAAACCTTCAGTTTCCTACTAGTTATACCCCAAAGAAGAAGGCTAAAAGTAGACCTCCTTCTCCTAAGAAATCAAGTCCTAACATATCCTCATCCTCTCACCAGTGGTAGGCCTTGACTCTTTCTGGAATTCAAGCACCTCCCCTTCATATAATTTATCCACCCTCAGTCATGGAACAACCTTGGGGTAATGTCGTTGGGCCTCTTAATCTGGCAGGAAATCATTCCTTTCCTAAAGGAGCTAGAGAGATTTTTCCCAAATTAATGGTGACAGAAAGGTTTCTGTCGAAGATCATCTTAATGCATTTATTACAGCCTATGGAATTTTGGTTGTTCAACATGAAGACATTGTGGTTAGATTTTTTGTTCAAACACTTGTTGAATCAGGAGCCGATTGGTTTTATCACTTTCCCAATGGTCAAATTACCGATTGGGATACTATGAAAACTGCTTTTGAAGCATGCTTTAAAAGTATATCTGATGAACATGATCTTCTTGCCCAGTTGACACAATTGAAGAAAGAAATACATGAGCCCATGAGACAGTTTGTGGCAAAGTTCAATAAGATTATTCATAAGATCCCTACCCCAAAAAGACCCACTACTGAAAATAGAAAAGATTTTTTTATGAATGCCATGCCCGCAGACATTGGTTTTCATTTAAGACAAGCGAGGGTAGCTGATTTAGATGCGGCTTAGGCCATGGCTATTGAATTAGAAGAAGATTTGATCACAGTTGGCAAGTGGAGGAAAAATGTCTAGCAACCAAGTTCTCAGAGTGCTACTTCCTCTAATCCCCTGTTACAAAGATTGATGAATGATGTAATTACTATGAAGTGGCAATTTCCTAAGGGAAATGTGAATTCCCCTCAATTATACAAAGATATTCCTAGAGGAAACCTTGATCAGGAAAATCCTAGCCACAGATATCTAGGACAATCACAAAATGAACAAAGAGTAGTGGAGGTCCCTCCTAAAAGAGAAAATATGTGTACCTTTCACCTCACTAATGAGCATGATGGTACAACTTGTCCTAAGATGGTGAGATCAATGCAAATGCATGTTAATAAAGAATTAGTTGATGATCCATCTGAACATGTAGAAGTTTCTTCATTACCTGGCAGCTCTAGAAATTATTTTATGGAATACGAGTCAGACTCTGAAAGAGGAGGCAGTATTCTAGTAACTCTTGAAGATCCCACATGTTCGATCATGACCAGAAATCAACGCAGTTCTCAAGCTAATGACTCTCCTTCAACTTATCAACGCTGGGACAAGGATAAAGGTAAGGATTTTTCCCAAAAAAATTCTTTTTCCAAAATTTCAAATGCTAAGGAGGATGAATTTTTTCAAGACTCTTCGCCTAATTCTTCTTTTGACATTGTAAATTTCTGTAAAACCTCAAAAATCCAAGTGTCACCAGAAGAATATCTCATAATGAATCCCACAGAGCTCAAAATACTAGTTAGTTATGTGAAGTCAGGTCAAACCTCTTCAAGTCCCACAACCAGTGAAACCACACATGTTGTCCTGCCAGAAGAAATCCAACCCACCTTGGCTACCCAGTCCTTTGTTGATACAAGTCCTTTTGTCTCTCAAAAACTAGAGCCTTTCTATCTTTCTCTATTTATTCATGGGTTTAAATTGAATAATTGCATTATTGACTCTGGAGCATCTGATAATGTGATGCCCGCTTCAGTTGCAAAATCTCTTGACCTTCCTCTAACAGCCACTTTCAGGAGATGTTATTCCATGGATTCCAAACAAGTCCCTTTAGTAGGACAAATTAAATAAGCTCAGGTGGCCTTAGCTACTCATCCTAGTAAAAAGCTTAAGTTAACCATTCTGGTAGCCGATATTCCCGCTATTTATGGGATGTTTCTTAGTAGAACCTTTTGTAGAGACCTTGGGAGAGAAATCAAATTGAATTGGTCACAAGCAACAATCCCTATTGGTAACCAAAATATTGTCTTGAAACCTGAGGAAAAATCCAAGCATACTATTTTTCCATCAGAAGACCCTAAATGTCAAATCTTATACCATGAATGTGAATTTGGAAATTATATGATGTCATCAGAGGTAAACTCGGAAAGGGTTGATAATGAAAGTCAGATTCTTTGTGTTCTTTAGAGTTTGATGGTAGTTGTGCCTCAGTCAGCTCTAGAGCAGGGGTTGTTCTAATATCACCACAAGGAGATATTTTTCCTCACTCTTTTAAGTTGGAGTTTGGTAATACCAATAATACTGTCGAGTATGAAGCCCTTCTACTTGGTCTTGAAGAAGCTAAAAAGAAAGGAATAAAAGTGCTAAAAGCTAAAGGAGATGCAGAACTGATAGTGAGATAGGTAAGAGGAAAGTACTCAATGAAAAATGAGAGGCTGAAATATTATAGAAATCGTGTTTGGGATGAAATTGAAGGATTCAAGGCCTTTTCTATTGAAGCTATTACTAGGAACCTTAATAGCAGAGCTGATTCTTTGGTAGTCTCAGCATCTTTGTTGCTCCCCCATCCAGATTTCAAAGAGATGATTTATAAAATTGAAATGGTATATAGACCTAAGGTACCTAATAATGTTGAGCACTGGAAAGTTTTTCAAGATGACAAGTGAATCAATAAATTTCTGCAAATGGTAGAAGTTTTTAGCACTACTTACTTTGAGGGTTCTCAGTTGACCTGTGAAGAATTTTATCCTGATCTGGGTAAGACTATTGAAGAAGGAATTGTTCAGTTAAAAGGAAACCGCATTCCTAAAGGCCTAGTTTCTCTTGAGAATTTGTTTTATAGATCTGATGCAGTTAAGCAAAAACCCAGTTCTCATGAACTTTCTGATGAAGGTGACTCAGAAAAACTGAATATAGGAGATGAACAAGACCCTAAGTTTGTAAACCTGGGAAAATGTTGCACATTTGATGAGAGGAGAAGATTTTTTGATTTGCTAAAGGAGTATAAGGATGTTTTTTCCTAGTCCTACTAGGGCTTGAAGAATTTCAAAGGAGGTAAATTTCAACATCACATCCCTTTAAAGTCAGGTGCCACACCATTTAAGTAGAAGCTAAGAAGCTATAACCCTAAAGTGTCAGAAACAATAAAAAAATAGGTTGAGAAGATGTTGCAAGCTCAAATAATATATCTTATTTGTCATTCCACTTGGATAGCCAACATAGTGCCTGTGAGGAAAAAAAAAAGGTGAGATAAGGATTTGTGTAAATTTTAGAAATCTGAACCAGAGCAGTTTAAAGGATAATTATGGGCTTCCTGTGATGGATCATATATTGCAAATAGTGGCTGGCACGGAAATGATGTCCATGTTAGATGGGTTTTCTGGTTACAACCAGATTAAGGTAGCTGACAAGGATCAACATAAAACAACATTCACCACACCATGGGGTACATACGCCTATAGTCGCATGTCGTTTGGGCTGATTAATGTAGGTGCCACTTTCCAATGAGCAATTGATTCTTCTTTTGGCCATCTAATTAAAAAGGTGATTGTCATCTACCTAGATGATTTGACAGCTTTTTCTAAAAGGCGTAAAGATCGCCTGAAGGATTTGAGATTTGTTTTGCAAAGGTGTAGAGAGCATGGGATCTCATTAAATCCTAAAAAATCAATCTTTTGTGTTACAGAAAGGAAGCTGTTAGGTCACATTGTCTCAAAAGATGGAATTAAGATAGATCTTGAGAGAGTAAAAGCTATCCAGCAAATAGGTTTTCCTTCTAATCGGACAGGCGTTAAGTCTTTCTTTGGCCAGACTAATTTTCTTAGGAGGTTCATTCTAGGCTTCGCCGAAACAACTAAACATATGGTGAGTCTCTTAAGTGAAAAGAACCCTTTCAAATGGAGTTCAGAAGTGATTCAAGCATTTGATAATGTTAAAAAGGCCATAGCATCTACCTCGATGTTGATCAACCCTGATTATAAAAAAGATTTCATTATCTATTGTTACTCCTCAGAGCATACCTTGTCTGGGATATTATTGCAGAAGAATGATAAGGGAGAGGAAGTACCCATTTCTTTCATGAGCATACCCCTAAAAAAGCATGAGCTAAATTACCCTATAGTTGAAAAAAAATCATATGTAGTAGTGACAGTTGTGAAATACTTTAGATTTTATATCTTACACTCACACTCTACTATGTATGTACCTTCTTCTGTAGTCAAAGATGTTCTGACTCAACAAGACATAGGCATCAACAATAGAGCTACTTAGGTGGCAAGGATTCAAGAATTTGATTTAAATATTTGACCGGCTAAGTTAGTTCGAGGGAAGGGTTTATGTAAACTGATGGCTCACAATGTACCTGAAGATAATGTTCCTCTCTCTCTGTTTGTTGGTATACGAGACTCATAGTTTTCAAATGTGGCTTTCTACTTGACATATGGAGATTGTCCAGAGCATCTATGCCCTAAGGAGAAAAGAAACCTCTGACTCAAGGCTACAAAGTATGTTATTGTGGATGACATCCTATACAAGAAAGGAATTTATGGATCTTTCTTAAGGTGTGTTGACAAAGAACAATAGGAGAAGTTGCTTACAAAGTTTCATAATGAGGCATGTGGTGGTCACCTCTCATCAACTGTAACTGCTTTCAAAATTATAAGAAGTTTCTATTACTAGTCATGGATGTTCGTAGATGCATACAAATAGGTTGCCAGTTGTGAAAAGTGTGAGCTGTTCAGCAGAAAATCACAATTGGCAGCCCTCCCGCTGAGGCCAATAGTTATTGAAGAGCCTTTTAAATAATGGGGATTGGATTTCATTGGTCCAATCAATCCTCCTTCCAATGTTAGACACACACACTTCCTAACTGCTATAGATTATTTCACTAAATGGGTCGAAGCGGTTCCAGCCAGGAGGACGACATCAGAGGTAATATGTGATTTCCTCAAAAATTATATCTTGGTCAGGTTTGGCATCCCTCAAAAATTAGTCACAAACAATGCTACCAATTTTTTCTTCTTCAGAAATAAAGTTGTTTTTCTATGATAATGGTATCCATCTTTCACATGCGTCTGATTATTACCCGCAAGGGAATGGTCGGGTAGAATCAAGAAACAAGAGCCTGATATCAATTATGAAGAAATTGGTGAATGATAATGCCAAGGACTGGCATAAGAGGTTGTATGAGGCTCTCTGGGAAAATTGTACTTCTCCTAAAAGGGAAATAATAATGAATCCATTTGATTTGGTGTATGGTGTTGAAGCTCAATTATCTCTACCTTTAGAGCTGGCAGCATCGAAGTTACAAAAAGTAATTGAGGAACAAATCTTCCAGGATGGTTTAGAAAAGAGAATTTTGTATCTCAATAAGATCCAAGAGGAAAGAGAAGAGATGGTGGACCGAATAGAATTACATCAGGCCAGAGTAAAGAAAATTTTTGACAGGCGGGCCAGGCCAAGAAATTTCATGGAAGGAGATCAGGTTTTTCTCTGGGATAAAAGGAGAGAACCTAGAGGTGCTCATAGCAAATTTGAATAATTATGGAAGGGTCCCTTTATTATCAACAAGTCCATGGGAAGCAACTCATTTGTTCTCGAGCGTCAAGATGGCACTGTTCTACCATTGAACTTTAATGGTCAAGATCTGAAGTTGTACCAAATGTAATTAGCTTTTTCTCGCCTCATTGTATATTTTCTATCTTTTTGGATTGTTTTCCTTGTTGTGTGTTTCTTTCTTTTCTTTTTCACTTTTTGTTCTATCTCATTTTTGTTTTGGAGTCCTTTTTCGGTTGACTGCCTGGTCTGTGAAACCAAAGCTACTAAGTTAATACTACATCCTCAAGAGTCCTTATCCCTAGTCGGAGCCATTGTTACCCCTGATCTTTAACTCATACCCTATGCTTTATCATTTCCTTAAATCAGGAGTTTGTCGTCTTAAAAGAAAAAATGTCATCATATCTTTCAGTCTAGTTTGCATTTTCTCCTTGCCGGTTGAACTTGAATCTTGAACTTACTTAGTTCAAGGTTCAAAGTTAAATGTCACCTTGTGGTGTGTTTTGTCTTTCTTCGCTTTATGTGAAAGCAAGCAGCGTGGTTTGAAAAGTCCAATCTACCGTTGAACTCTGAATCTTGAACTTAGCTAGTTCAAGGTTCAAGGTTCAATTGCGGTCTTCATCTTGCATAAAGTGTAGTTGAGTTTAGTTTTTTTCGCTGCTCACATTTTTTTTTATAAACACACCAAAAGGAATTAATGCCTTATTACCCATTGAACTTAAAATTGAACAAGCTTATATCAAAGTTCATAGTTCAACCAAAGCTTGCGTATTGAAGAAGGAAAGGACAGCGGTGACATGACCGAAGTGACAGCTGGCAAGCAATAATTATACCCACGCATGTCGCAGATATAATCATCATTAGATGTGAAAATTATATGTCATTTCAATCATTTAAGAGATGCAATACTTAATGATCGCATCAGGCGAGAACTCTTGTCGCATTTAATTAAGAGCCTGCATTATCATTAAATGCAAATCTTACGCATTTTATGAGAAAATTAGTTATAAAATGAGATTTTGTGCTATCAGTCTTCTGGTGAAGTTGAATTGGCAGAGCAGTAGAAGGTATACTCTCATCTTGAGAATTTTAGAGTGTGCGGAATCTCTAGGTTAGTGTTTTTCTCTTCTAGAGTCCCTATTCAAAATTGAAGCCATTTGAAAAAGTTTGATATTGAAAGGCTCTATTTTCCTTCTGCAATCTCGGTCTTTTATAAGTATTTTTCTTAAGAAATATGAAGTCCCCACTCCCAAATTTTGGACGAACCTCTCCTTTGGTTTTTTCACTATCCGAGTGTGATGATACGATGATAAAAATGGGTGCCTTAGAGGAAATTCATTGTAAAATCAAGAACCCTGTTCCTGGTTCTATAATAGAGAAGGTGGTGTTGAGTGGTCTAGCTGATGCAACAGCATTTCCCCTAGTGGCCCCTTGTCCAGAGTTAGTGATGGAGTGTGTTAAGAGGTATAATAGGGAGGAGAGATGTATTAAGAATATGTATAGAAGCCCCCTGACTTTTATAACCAGAGATGTCATCCTTACCGCAATGTGCATTCTAGAAAAGGACCCTTATGAAGGATGGACCATTGCTTCCTCCCACTCTATTTTCTTGAGAAAGATACAAGTTTAGAGAAATGAAATTGCCAAAAAAAGGTTATTGGAAGAAAAAAGAGGAGGGTCAAGGCTGCCCAAACCTCTTACAATAGATCATTTCAAGCCTGAGGTTGCAAAGTTAGTGATTTTGCTGAACAAGATTAAAGGTAATAATCACGCTTATTACTGGCATGAATGGATGTATTTCTTTATCCAGATCACTTTGGGAGGGGAAATGTTCATTGATTGGGTAGATTGTATTGTTGATGAACTCCATCATCAACTAGCAAATTATTCAGAAAGGGCCAATGGTTTTTATATGTCTTCTTATCTGTTCTATGTGCTGGCTTGTACTAGAAAGTGGGATGGTTTACATCATGAAATACCTATTCCCAATATGAAGGTGTGTGATTATTATCCCCATCTATAGAAGGAATTCCATGTTGACGGTTTTATGAAAGTAAATGGTGTTTTTCTGGGAAGGTTGATTTTTGAACTGCAGCGGAACTTTGAACAGAGAATGTCAGAGGAGGCTAAGAAATTTGTTAATTTTTTGGGGAGTTTTTTCATACAATTCAGAAGGTTTACTTACATAAGAGTTGGCAGATTTGAATGAGAACCTTTCAAAATGCCTAGATACATTCTGGATTTGCATGTTATAACTAAGGTTGGTTGCCAGTTACCCCGTGTACACAAGGACCTCAAAGAAAGGAAGGGAAGAGCTAAATCTAGTTTTCCTATAAAACTTGGTTTCTATACTTACAAGAACTCCTTTGATGCTCTTAATTTAGAGCAAGAGTTGAACAAACTGAAACTGCAGACTTTCCAGGCTAGGGGAGACTTTGATATTAGGGTATATTCTACTCAACATTTTCATTTTCCTTTTGAATTCCTCCACGTCCCTCAGATGGAAATTTTTTGGGAAAATTGCGTAGATGATTTCGAAGTCAGAAGAAGGTCATGGTGTCGATTTACACTTAATCAAATAGTTGAGTTGAAAATAGGCATTGATGTCACCAGAATAGAAGAGGGGAAAGAAGAAGAGATAATAGATGAACACTATGTGGAGAAGGTTCGGGGGTTACCACTTCCTGAAATTGACTAGAATATAAAGGAAAGAGGGAGTATTCCCATTAAGAATATTTTTGTCATAAAAAGAACTGAAAGATGGATTGCCAGTAAAAGGCCACCCCCTCACAAAAGGCACAACACCAGGGGATCAGTTCTTAATGCTCATGTTGAAAAAACTATTCCAAATTCTAATAAATTTATGTTGTAGGGTCATCTAAACCTAAAAAAAAAAAGTTGCTGACTCTAAAGTTAAGAAGCAGAGGTCCTCTCGTCCAGCTTTATCAAGGAGGATTTCTAGAAGCAGAGCTCTCAAAGAAGAAATCAAACCAGTTGAAGAAAAGGAAGTGATTGATCTCGAGGAGATGGATACCTTGATGGCATATGAGAACACACAATGCTCTGTGTCAGAAGAAGTTGTTTTCGGAAAAGATAATCAGCACGGAGTTAAAGATTCTACAATTTCTATGCCCACCAGTCTAACACAGGAAATGGAAGACTCTCAGTAGTCACCAATTCCCACCTTGAAATGGTTAGAAACATCCATCAGCAAAAAGAGAAATGTCCTGCCAATAACACTGCCAATTGAAGACATGGTGAGAAAATATTTGGATTCCTTAGAGAAACCAAAAAGGATTAGGACACAGTCCAGGGTGGACATTAATGAAAAAATAGGGCACTGGTATGCTGAACATGCAGTTCCCAAGAATGATAAAGAACTTTTTGAAGCTACTATAGATGACTTCACAATTGAGAAGATAGACCTTGGATATGCGACCAGAGTAGCTGATGCTAAACACCTGGAAAAGTCTACAAAGAAGATCTTGCACAGGAATTTTAAAGAAGGGAAGCAACTATATAAATCAGTTGGTTAAAACTCATGAATTTGTCAGTTCAATTGTCGTTGAGATTTTGGTCGAATTGACAGAGTGGGAAAAAGAGAAGAAAAAATGGCTAAAGGTGATTAATCATCTCTCTGAGATAGAGAAATATGGAGTGGGTAAATTCTTGACTAAGAAGCCCGTTCCAGGATTGGACGATGACATTTTGTATGTCTCCATTAAGAGCATCGAGTGGAGGAACTCCATTATTAAATCAGGTCATGATAGGACTACTTACATATTGAGTGAATGAAAGGGGTTGATGGACATCATGCAGAAAGACATCAAATGTTTGAATATCTCACTTATAAAAGAAGATACTCAGGGTATCAAAGGAGCAGAGGAATTGTTACTAGAGTTTGAACATGAAGTTACAGGCATCAAAGATGCTAAAGACATCACCTCAAATGATTTTATAGTCCTTGCCAATATGGAAGCTATACTGGTAGTATGCACCAACCACCTTGAGGCACACACAAAAAAAATTGCCCAAGTCCGCAAAGATAAAAAGTTTCTGAGGCAAAGGGTACTTCATATTACCTTGCCACATTAGTCCATAATCATTAACGTTGCGGAGGCACGTAAGGAATGGAGGAGCTCCCGCATTCTTGACACCTCACAGGATCAATCAAAGTAATCCAGTGCATCCACCAATTCGTGATCATGCTTCACAGATCATGGAGTAGTGGTAGTTTTTCATAGTTTATGTTTTCTTTGAATTTGGGCAGTTTTGTAAAAATAGTTATATACTGAATCCCGTAGAGTGTATCTCGGGATGTCAGTTCTGATTTCCTAAGACTAATGGCTATTTATAGGCGGGATAATCTGTATTTTGATGATGGTAATTTTAGTTAAGTTAGGGCACGACTTAATAGTTTTTAGTGTTTTTCAGTTAGTTTGTTAATGGAAAAAGAAACTTGGAAGCATATTTTTGATATGAATGGAACAAAAATCTATGTTATGTGAATATGTTGGTTTATATTAGCATATTGATCTCTGTTGGGATATTTCTTTAATATCGGGAATCTGTCTTCAAGTGGATTTTTTTGTAGTTTGTGTTAGTATAGTTTTGTTTTCAGTAAGTAAATTATGATATTGAAGTCTGTGAGCTTCATTTAGTGTTGATATATCGATCTTCCATTCAATTTCATGACATGTTGATGTATGAAATGCTGCAAAAGCCTTATTCGCTTTCTGGTTAAAAGTGTGTATTTGTGAAAGCAATTTGTGATTGTCAGAATTCATTGAAGATCAAATAGGGAGTTGTACCTAAATTCAAAGAATTATAAATCTAAATATTATAATTCAACTGTTAGTTTGAGATTGTTGTTTTTCATGGGCTTAGAGCAAGTAATTGATAATTTATAGAAAGACAAATCTGTATGCTAACACCTACGAAGAGGCTTCAACAACTTATTTAAACTAAAACTTCATAGCTAACTGACTAACTAACTAACTGATCACCTCCAAAAAAAATAGATGGATACTATTAGGATTAGGTAATACTGAGAGGGGGGTGAATCAGTATTATAGTTCTTATTAAAACTTTTCAACTAATTAAACATTAACCATATGCTTGCAGAAATGAAAAGAACATAAGAAAATAATACAGTACTCATAACACCATAATTTTTTGTCAAGGAAACCCTGGCCAAGGGAAAACCCCAGTGGAGATGTTACCCACAAGCATGCACTAAAGTATAGTGTCCCTGTTAGGAGACCTATCCCTGTTAGGAGCTGAATATTACATAGTACATTTCCTTGTTAAAGGAATAACAACCCTGTTAAAGGTATACAACACCATTTTAGGGTCCAACTGAGCTTACAACTCTTACAATGTAATTATGTTACAAAATGTCCTCAGTAATGAACAAAACAAGAATCTTTAATGCTTAGATAGTTCCTGTTCATAGCTCATCAATGATCTCTATCATCCTTTGTTCTATCATTCATATCTCCTCAAAAACATATCATCCATCTATCAATCTCTATCAATATCTTCCCTCAACAAAAAGATCTCCATATATATATCTTTTCTTTTTACCAAGTCGGCTCTCTTAACCAAATATTACATAGTTAGCTCTCAATACAAAATATATTTAATAAAAAAAATATCAAATGCATAGTCAGAGATCCTACATAATCAAATTATAGTTTATCATCAATCATTATCCAACTCCAATTTCCAGAATTCCACATCATACTCTTTGAATCATCGGTTTTGTCCAGTTGTTATGTATCATTGTTCTGCTGCTATCTGTCTGTCTTCAAATATCTCTAACTTGTTGTAAACATTACCAAAACAAAATTGATATTAGGTGGAGGTCACACATACCCCATAATATATTCCTCTAATCTCTCTTGTCTTAACTCATCAACCTCAATCTTCGATACCCAAAATACCTTTGTATCTCTGCTTCTGTACTTAGTCAATTTCAGAGTCACCAAAACTCAACTTTATAGGAATCGATCTGTAACCTAGATGTGTTGCCATAAATGAAAACCAAAAGTGAATCACATCATACAAAATTGATCACTTTCCAACAATCTCTCCCTTTGGAATTGATGGCAACACTTAACAAAAAAAATGACCAAGTGTTCCAACAAAACAAAATTGTCTCTCCTTCTTTCTCTATTTTGTTTTTCTCTTCTTCCTTATTATCCTCTCCTTCTCCTTATTAATTTTACTCTTTTCTCTTCTACCATTCATTTTTCTTCTCTTCTTCCCCTTTGACAACAATGACAAAGGTGCATACAAAGTAATAGGATTAGTGCTTGCTCACCAGTTTCATAATATCTTGAAAGGAATCTTCCAAGAGCTTCACTTCTATACTCCATGACTTAAGCAGTAGTTGATATCATACAAAATTTATCACTTTCCAACAATCTCTCCCTTTGGAATTAATGGCAACACTTAACAAAAAAATTACTAAGTGTTCCCACAAAATGAAATTGTCTCTCCTTCTTTCTCTATTTGATTTTTCTCTTCTTCCTTATTATCCTCTCCTTCTCCTTATTCATTTTACTCTTTTCTCTTCTCCCATTCATTTTTATTCTCTTCTCCCCCTTTGACAACAATGACAAAGGTGCATACAAAGTAATAGGATTAGTGCTTGCTCGCCAGTTTCATAATATCTTGAAAGGAATCTTCCAATAGCTTCACTTATGTACTCCATGACTTAAGTAGTAGTTGACTAACTTGAATTAGTCCATTCAGTGCAAATGATGTAGTCTATGCTTCTTTCAACTCTGTAGGCATAGAGCTAGCCAATGAATCTGCATTATTCTCCATGCCTGATAAGTGTGCTTCAATTATAGATAGCTTAGGAGTGATTAAACTCTTCAACAAATTGAATCTTGTTAGTACTCTCCCTTTCTCAATAGCCAATACATCTAGTTTTGCCGAAATTCTTGTTACTTCCTTGTCCAATTCTTTTACATATTGTGAAGAGGTTTCACAACTATCCATCATACTGTTCAAAGTTGCCCTGTCCTTGGCAATAACGTCTTCAATATTTTGAACATGTCTGATTGGATTCATGCAGTAACTAAATTGTTTTCTTCCATGTGTAATGCAACTCTTAGCATTTGCAGTAGTGGTTTTCAAAATGCTCAAGTCCCATGAGATAGACTTGCAAACTTCGGATAGCTTCTTCTCCAAGTAGTTCTTTTTTGCCTTCTCCTTTGCAATCTTTATCAAACTCTCATAATAACCATCAAATTCATCAAGTGTTATCTTCAGATTTTCAATATCCTCTCTATGTTGGAAAACAATAGGTACTAGAAGCAATTTGTTCATAGTATCAATTTCTCTGGTTATTACCTTAGCCTTTTTGTCACCTTTTTTCTCTGATCTCTCCTTGGCTTTAGTAAGTGTAGTGAAAGCCAATTTTACTAGCTCATCTTGATCCATACAATCAACATCAACATCTGTTGGATTCTCTTTCCTTGCCAATAATGAGATAGAAGATGTGTTTACCTCAGTTTTGGTTTCATCTTTCTCTTCATGTTCTTTTTGTCCTTCATCTCTATGTTCTTCCTTCTGCTTTTCTTCCTCTTTCTTCTCTTCTTCATCTACAATTGTGATGTCCATACTTCTTGCAAATGGGTCCTTCTCATTAAGTGATGTGTCAAGTGTCACAGGCACAATAGAAACATAGAAATCTGGTTGTGTATCAACTTTTCTCTTCTCAACACTTGCCTCAACTGGTTTTGAACTCTCTCCCATTCCTAAGTGTGTAGGAAAAGTAGTTTTAGGAAGTGGAGTCTTCTCAAGAGTAGTGCTCATTAGTATTCTCTCCAGTACTTTCTGAGTCTCCTCAGTGATTTCATCATATTTTCATGCCATAATTTTTAGTATTCTAATCTTAGTTCTCAATAAAGGTTTCAATTCTTTGAATATTTTGTCCCTTTCTTGTAGAGATATCATAGGTAGCATATTATCAATTTCTTAATTTCTAATGGTTTCATCCTCAATATATGCTAGCTATTTCCTATTCTCCAATCTCCCTTATAGTTCTTCAGGTATAATGCCCTCAATTTCCAATAGAGTCTTCTTGAAAACAAGTAAATGATTTACCACAATATCTTCAATCTTAAGTTTGTCAAATTCCTCATACCTGTCATAGTATTTGTTTATTGTAACAAGCTTCCCTTGTTCAATGGCTCTTTTCACAATCATCTTTAAGTCAGGCTTCCATATGTGTTTCTCACTTTCAGTTTTATTCTCTTCTCTCACAGTTCTTTACTCTTTAGGTGGTGTCTACATTAATGTCTGAAGTAGGTGCAATAGTTGTCATCACTACTTCAGGATGTGGAAGGGCTGAAGTACTAGCACCTACCAATCTAGAAGATCGTTCTACCATTTCCTTTTCAATTCCTTCAACTCTTCCTCTGTCAGTCCTTCCTTAACACCACATTCATGCACAATTTTGTCAATTTTCCTTTTTGTCAAACCTCTAGTTTGTTCCTCTCTTACCTCAGTAGATTTCTCTTGATAGGTTCCCCATCTTTCTTTAGGTGTATCAATCTCAGATGCAAGAACATGTTCAACTTGCATAGTCATTACTTTTGAACTTACCTCATATCCCATAGGATAACACCATTTATTCCTTGGTGTGACTTCCTCAAAGCATACACAATCAATTTCAACCATGAAATAGATTGTATCCTTGTATTTCTCAACTATGTCATCAGGTATTCATCAGGTATCCTATATCTATTTTTCATCTGCCTCTGAAGGATTTTTATCATGCCAAATAATTCACCATCAAGCCATGTCCTATTTTGTCTTCTGTAACTCTGTGAAATCTAAATACCAATACGTATCCCTATTCTCCAACCACTAGGGTGCGTGCCTGGGAATTTGTGTCCTATGTGTATGAACATATGAACCAATAGTGAGCCAAATCTTAAGTTCTTCGATCTATCTTTCTTTATTAGTTTTACATTCTCCAGAAATTGTTGTGCCAACACTTTACATAGATTGTATTTGACATTTTCTTTCACCATTCTCCATGCCATCATGATAAATCCTACTGATACCAAATTAGGTCTACTGATGTAGTAGAATTTGTAGCCAAGTATCACAGAGATTAGTCTCGCATCTTGTTGAAAGATGTCATTCACATTCATTGCTCACCTGTCCCATTTTGAGTGAATTAGGGTTTCGACTTGCTTCTTCACATGTTTTTCTGCAACATAAATGATTCTTGTATTGTCCAATCCAATAATCTCATGAATTAAATCACTGAAAATATTCATAGGTTTCTTGCCTATCCAGATGAACTGGTCATGTACTCTACTCAACAATATTTCAAACCATTCTTCTTTGCCAAATTCATACAAATCCAGAATTTTCATAATGTTCAATTGATCAATATGTTTGTATTCATCTCTCATAATTCCTTTGTCAGTCATATACTCCATCTCAGTAGAAATTTCATCAATACCTAGTATATCATACTTACAATGAATGTAATCCCTAATATCTTTTACGTGTAAAAATTCATAGGGTGTATGAGAAAATGCACCTTCAGGGTCTTCTTCACAGGAATTGAATGGATGTTTCTTGAACTTATATCTAGGTTGATCTACAACATCGTAAATAACAGGTGCATCCATAGCTAGATGATGTAAATACCTCTTTCACGCTGAGTTCTGAGTTTTTTGCTTCAATCGATCACGCAAGGAAAATGTAGGATAGACTCAATCTCTCTTCTCTCTGGTCTCCTTAGGTCACTCTTTGTAAAATGGTAAGGAAATAGATCATCATATGGTGCTTTATACAATTTTGAAGTTATAAAAGTTCAATTTTACCCAATACTGTCCGATTGGTTGTAGATCTCACGATCAAAAAATATGCATCAGCTAATGTTGCACTCTTAACTGTATACTCCATGATGTCAGTCATGCTCATAACTAAGCTTGCATGAGTTCAATCCACAAGTTACAGGGTAGGATATATTCTAAAGTCTTTATCCAATGCTCCCCCTAAGGCCATGATCATCCAATTAGGTCGATTCTACTTTGCTACCATCGGGTGAAGATCCAGTAGCATCTATTGTCTCTCCCTAAACCAATGTCTCACATGTTTCATTGATCTTCCATATCTTACCAGTACTTTTATCTTCTTCTTTATTAAAACAACTATCAAAATCATTCTTCAAATCTGCAACACTCTTACCAATATCACTTCCACTCTTCTGTGAATTCATAGGAGGTGGTACTCTTCTATTGTTTACTCCAATATACCTAAAAAAAATTCTATACGTCCTAGATTATTGCATTTGTAACATATAGGAGGTCTTCTTTCCTAATTTACTTGTAGCTTACAATACTTCACAATGTGTCCAATGTTATTACATTTGTAGCATGTAGGTTTCACTATGGGTTCTCTTCCACTGTATTGTCTATATCTAGATTTATTAAGTTTCTTTCATTATGCTTTCTTGCGCCCATATCCATTACAATTAAAACAATAACCAGAAAATGTCTTAAAAGGGGCATTAGCTCTACAATATCTCTTCATGTGTCCAAACTTGTTGCAACCAAAGCATCTACCTTTGAAAGGTCTGATCTTCTCTCTAGGTTCTTCAATAGTAGGTTTTTAAGCATCAATCTTTGCATCAGATTTCTCTTCCTGATTCTTTGAGCATTCAGCTTCATTGAAGCCAATACCAGTCATATCACCTTTAGGTTTCTATCTGTCTCTTTGTTCATCGATAAAATCACTACTGGTGTGAAGTTTCTCAATGTGTTTCTTTGCCTCAACAAGTTCACCTTTTATGATCTGATTGTATTTCTCCAGTTCTAGATACTTGTTCTTGTATTTGTCAGCCTCATTATTCATTTGTTCTAATGCACTATTCAAAGTTTCTTCAATCTTCTTCTTAGCATCCTTTTGTTACTGAATCTCTTTAGTCATAGCTTCATTCTCAAGTTTCAAAGTTTCATTTTCTTCTTCAAGTTGCTTCATCTTATCTGAATTGTCTTTGTCTGAATCTTATTTTATCTGAACCACAAGATCATGTCTCTGACTTCTGGAAAGTTCAAGTTGGTCTCTAAGTTTCTTTATAAATTTCTCATCTCTTCACATGTTGAATCTTAATTCTCCATTCTCTGCTTTTGCTTTATCAAGTTCTAGTGCAGCATCAAAGTTTTCTTGCAAATTGTCCAAATCCATTCTAATCTCCCTTAAGTTGTTAGACTTTCTCTCTAAGGGCCAAAAGTTCTGATACCAATTGTTAGGATTAGGTAATACTGAGAGGGGGGTGAATCAGTATTACAATACTTATTAAAACTTTTCAACCAATTAAACATTAACCATATGCTTGCTGAAATGAAAAGAACATAAGAAAATAACACAGTACTCATAACACCATAATTTTTTATCGAGGAAACCCTGGCCAAGGGAAAACCCCGGTGGGGATGGAACCCACAAGCATGCACTAAAGTATAGTGTCCCTATTAGGAGGCCTAGCCCTATGAGGAGCTGAATATTACATAGTACATTTTCTTGTTAAAGGAATAACAACCCTGTTAAAGGTATACAACACCCTGTTAGGGGCCAACTAAGCTTACAACTCTTACAATGTAATTCTGTTACAAAATTTTCTCAGTAATGAACAAAACAACCATCTCTAATGCTTAGATAGTTCATGTTCATAGCTCATCAATGATCTTTGTCATCCTATGTTTTGTCATTCGTATCTCCTCAAAAAAATATCATCCATTTATCAATATTTATCAATATCTTCGCTCATAAAAAAAATCTCCATATATATATCTTTTCTTTTTACCAAGTCGTCTCTCTTAACCAAATATTATATAGTAGGCTCTCAATACAAAATATATTTAATAAAACAAATATCAAATGCATAGTTGGCACTCTTACATAATCAAAGTATATCTTATCATCAATCATTATCCAACTCTGATTGCCAAGAGTCCATGTCGTACTCTTTGAATCATCGCTTTTGTCCAACTGCTCTGTATCACTGTTCTGATGTTGTCTGTCTGTCTTCAAATCTCTCTAACTTACTGTAAAAATTACCAAAACAAAATCAATCTTAGGTGGAGGTCACAAATACCCCATATTATCTTCCTCTAAGCTCGATTGTCTTAACTATTTGATCTCAATCTTCGATACCCAAAATACCTTTGTATCTCTGCTTCTGTACTTAGTCAATTTTAGAGTCACCAAAAATCAACTTTATAGGAATCAATCTGTAACCCGTATGTGTTTCCATAAATGACAACCAAAAAGTGAATCACAACATACAAAATTTATCACTTGCCAATGGATACAATTATTATAATGTGTAGACGTCCAAAAATATTAATATTATTATTAATATTAAATTCCCTCTTATTCCCCTAACTATTTAATTCAATCAATTAAATGGTTTCATAGTTGGTATTTATCATTGATCAAATACTATTCTAATGTATTTTATTTAAATACATTTGTCTCACAAAAATCCCCTCTTTAATAAATTTATATTTATTAAAATTCCTCCATATTCCCAATTCTTCTAAACTATGATTTATTCAAATCTAATTTGAATTATAATCTAAACCCTAGCTAGGAACCTATTAATCCAATCTAGAAGCCTACCCTAAGCCTACCCTATTCCTACTCTACTCCCATCACCTCACTTCCTAAGCATATTTCCCTACCTAACTGTCCTCTAATCATACTTAAAGAGTGATTCCTAACCTTTTTAAGGCTAATGGAATGCTCACCCACATGTGAGAATTCTCTCCAAAATGGGCACCCATTCCTCTTTAAGGTTATTTACTCCTTTGTCCCCCACTTGGAATTCTTGAGCCGCTAAATATTTATTGCCATATTTGACTTAAAATTGGCCATACCTTCAAGCCTATGTGTCCCTTATGTGGATCTTATGTGGATGCCACATAGATGCCACCTCATCCAAGCTCTCCTATTCTCTCCCAAAAATTTATAAATAGAGGCCTTCTCTTCTTCAATTTTCATCTCTCATTGTGCATTGTTATTATGCTAGAATTGCTTTAGATTTTCATAGTTTTTTTCATGCTCATAGTTTCTTATTTAAATCATATAGATATCACATTCTAGGCTAATAGATAATGAATCTTAGTTCCTTCTTGCATTTGCATATCATTTTTAGTTTGATCCATCATCTTGAAGAAGATTTGAGACTAGTCCTTCATACTAGCTCTTGAATCTCTCTTCTTGCCTATCAATATTGCATTCACAGTTGCATTGCATTGGGGTTTTTTATCCATTTGTGTTTGAGAGAGCACACCTACATCCAATCAAAAAGAGCAAATCAAATAAGTAGAATAGGGTGCAATTTACTTGTTTTTAGCTCAATCTGATGTTAAGTTGAGGTCTTGTTTGGTTTCTTGCTTATTTCATGAATTATATGTGCTAACCCACTAACTTCTCATGTTTGAGCTTGCTCCCAATAGGTTGAAGATTTCCTCATACACACAATGAAAGCTGAAAGGAGAAATTATCTCAACAAGAAAGAAACAATATTCTTCTTATCTGTGGGAGAGAATATAGGACAACTACTCCCTAAATTTTCTCTGCATTAAAACATCATTGACTGATTCGGCTGGAAAGTGGGTCAATTAGTTAAGCCATCAATGAGTCTTCAACATTGTCCTCTTTTCTACTCCCAGTTGTATGACTTGATCCAAGAAACGGTCAAAACACATTAAGTGTTATCTTGACCATTCTTCCATGTTTGTCTATTCTTGCAACGAAAGGTTAGGAGCACAAAAAGATGAAGATACATCCATTCCACATTACATACATTTATTAAACTTTAGATTTCATTAATATAGATATACCACATGGCTGTAGGAAAAAAAGACTACTTGGCTGCAGGAAATCTATTATGCTTCAATTATTCAAAAAGGGATGACATAAAGATAACCATGGTTTAAAACATCAAGTATTTCATCCCAAAATTATTTAAGTCCGCATGCCATATGTTCATCAAATATAATTTTAAATGACATAAAATTATTCAAATCAAAGTCTTTAAACACTCATAAACCCTATAACAGTTGCAAGAAAAACAAGAGAAACCAGGACAAGATGGAAAGATGGAAACAAATAAATCAAATTAAAGACAAGATGGAAAAGGACAACAGGGATGAAGAAATTAAGAGTTTAAACAAAAAAGTTAAAAGACTAGAGACATCTGTCAAAACAATAGGGGAACAATGTCTCATAAGCCTGAAAGCTTACTGTGGTCATGCTCAAATTCTCATGGATAAACTGGAAATGATCAATAAGGAAAAAGACAGCAGCATTGTGGAAAAGACGGGACAAGGATCGCGCACCAGAGCCAGTGCTAAGAAAAAGAGTCCTAAGGAGGACAAAGAAATAGAGGAGCTAAAAACTTTGGTTAATAACATGCAAATCATGGTCCTCGAAGCTGAGGAGATGGTTAAAGAGATGTAGCTATTCTTTCTGTGCTCCTGGTTGGGTTTTTTGCTGTCCCTGTTGTCTTTTGTTTTATCTTTGGGACTGTTTTTTGTTCGTTTCGTTGTCTTGCTGTTCCTTTCTATTTTGATGCTTTGGCATAGCTGGTTATGCTTTTAAAACTGTGTATCTTTAATTTCTAGGTTGCAGGTCCTTGTAAAACCTACTGTACTCTTGGGTTTTTTTGTAAAGGTTTCGGGTCCTTGTAAAACCTGCTTTTACTTAATCAGAACAAGAGAAACTAGGACAAAATAGGTTGTTATTTCAGCCCATCATTCCCCCCAACCTAACTCCTTGTTGGTCCTCCATCAATGGAGAAATTCTTGATCCTTGAATTCATCCTAAAGTCACTGGTTGATCCCTATCCTACTCCACCTATGACCAAATTCTAGTAATATCTTTATTTGTTCTCCAAATTTTCCCATCTAGACCTTTCAGACTCCATATCATATGCATTCTCATCATCTGTCATGCTAAAAATTGGCCAGAGCATAATTGGGGCCTGGAATGTAAGTGGAATCCAATGTTCTTACTTTGTGCAGGCCAATTATATATACTTGGGTTCTCTTTTGGTTTCTACAAGGTTATTCTATGGTGAATGAGGCTCAACGTGTTGAAGAACCTCTAAAAGGTTATTTCATTGTTGAATAATAGGTCCAAGGACTAATTACCCTTTGTGCCTAGCCATTTTCTCATTCTCCATGGATGCTTCTTCTCTTAAGGATTGAATTCTTTCTCTGTGAGTCTTTTTTAAATAACCATAGCCAATCATAATACAGTACCCTAGCCTCCTTTCACTCAACCCTTATTTGTAAGGGAGAATATAATTCCTCTTGTCTATGTGTTCCATCCTACATTTCCCTACTGACCTCATTTTGAATCCAAGACATGAATGCTCGTAAATGGATATATCCAATATATGCAAGTGGATTCCAAGTAGTATTATGATGAACAACAAAATTATTCAAATATAACTCACATAGAAAGTTCTTTATGGTTGCATGAAAGGAAGTTTATACCTCATAAAATTCTTCATCTGATTCCAAAGAATTAGTTAACCCTCTAACAGCCCTCATCTATCTGAAATTCAAGTATTGCTCTTTTAAATGGAGGGTATAAACTCTGGGTGGTGATCTCCATTGCATAATTTGAGGAATCATTATTGTGATTGTAGTTATAATATCCTTCATCTTAGTAATCCCATCATCTTTATTCTGAATTTCAATCCATTGATTATTTATTACCCTTTGTAAGTTAGCTTTCTCCAATTCCCACTGACTTTGTTTCAGTAACATTTCTTTATATAGGCTTAAGCCTATAACAAGTGGAGTAAAAATATTAGGATGGGTATCTGGTTCTTCCTCTTCTTCTTGTGGTTCCTCCATGGGTATATCTACCAGACCCCTTATCCAAAATAAAATAGCATTCTCATCCATCTATTTTTTTGCTAAAGCCAAATTAGTAAGCCCTTCCAAATCTTGGTCTTGTTGTGATTGATCCTCTTCCATAAAATCATTATGCTTTCCTTGTGGAAAATCTTCTCCTATAGGATCTTCTAGTATCTCATCCTCCCCTTGATAGGCATTTAAATCATCGCCCCCTTTTATGGACTTAGATAATTCAATGTTAATAGAAGCACTACCTTTTTCTTTCGTTGTTGTCTTCTGAGGTTTCACTTTCAACCTATGACTTCTTCTGGTAGGAATCTCCTTACTAGCCTCAAAGGAATTTACTTTGCTATATTTCCTTGGAGGTTTATTTATATCTGCAGTGGTTGCAAGAGGGTCTTTTGTATCAGTCCTTTTTCTTTTAGAACTAAGAGATGCCTTTACAAATTCTTTCTTTTCTACCCTTTCCTCTTCTGGTTCAACCTCCTTCTCATTTCCCTTATTTTTCTTTGTTGCAGACCTAGTCCTCACATAAATTTGTGAAGAGCTCTCAACATTAGGCCTAGGTGGGGCATGTTCTATATTAATGGATGATGTTTATGATGTATGATTTTTAGCTATAGGAGGTGCTTCAGGATGCACTCTTGAGGATGAGGGCTCGTCCCTAACTTTAAAAGTTCCCTTAGGTGTACTAACCTATGGGTTAATGGTTGTCCGCTAGGACCTACATTCTTTAATGTGAACCTCCTAGCAATTAAAAACTCTTTCCAAGACATATTGGAGGCTTCATTCAATGACCTTTCTACCAAAATCTTTATCAAATAATGGTGCAATACAGAGTTAAGCTTATCTTTTTGAACTTGACTTGCACTGTATAGGAGTAGATTGTATAAAACATTGGGAACATTCATCCTTCAGCCATGGGCTATATGACTGAGAATCTTAAAGTGAAGAGAATGAATACGTGATTGCATGCCTTCACAAGCTAGATATTTCATTATATATGCAATTATCTGTACATAATCAGGTGATAGTGATAATCTCTTTATGCTTGATTTATCCACCTCTAAAGTGGGGTCATCTGGATGAGTAAATTGAGCATGAGCTATTCTTGCATTACTTGATTTTAGAAATTTTTCCCCTACCCCTAGAAATCCAATCACTTCTGATATCTTCCCTTCTGTGGCCTTTACCCTTAACCCTTTCACATTATCTACATCATTTTTTAGTGTTTGGGAAAATTCTAGGGCAATGTCATCATTATAATATGTAAGCTTGAGGAAATATTCCAACCAACCGCAATTCTACAATGCCTATTGGCACTCTTAGTCCTGAAGAAGAAGTGTGATTAGTGGGTTCATGGATAACAGGAGGTCCTCCCATGATGAAATTCACTTTCTGCTTCACAAATTTTCAAAAATCCTTCTCAAACAACTGCATGAAACAAGAACTTTGCAAACAACAATCCTTCAAATAACCAAAGCAATTCAACTTCCTTATCACTCCACTTACATGCACTTTTTCTTTCTGTAAATATCCTGCTACTTCCTTTCAATCCCAAAAATGAGATTTCTTTGCGTGAAATTGACACTATATTCAAGAATAGCAGTTGAGATAATAAAAACATTGGTTGCAGGAGGTATTATGAGGGATACATAAAAATGAGTACTAAAAAGATTTATTCGCTCCAACCATCACATCAAATGTCACTCACATACCCTTTTCCCTCTAATAATATTAAAACAATATGGGTGCTAACGTAATGTGATCTAAGTAGACATAACACGCAAGGTGACCCACAAGCATACCCCCCAACCTTAACTTAACAATAGGTCCACTTATTGAGGAAGGTGTAGCTTAGGATAATTTCTAACAACCATATGACATATCAATATAAATAGAATTGAAGCTAAATAAATGAACTTTGAGTAGAATAAATAATCAACATACCTTGCATGTACCTGTCACCTTGTCATCAATGAATGAGCTGCTTGAATACTTGAAAGAATAAATGGAAGTGGGGTTTGGAAAGGCATGATAAAGTGATGATGATGTGGGAGAAAAAGAGAGTGGTATGGAAGAGGTTAATTTATTATGAATAAAAATTACTTCCACATAATATGGAAATATTTATTATGACACCATGAACAAGTAATCCTACAGAGAAGAAGGTTGAACACTAATTCCTACTTTTTCAGCTATAGGAAACTCGAAGGACTGGTCCTTCTTGAATTTTTGCATGAACTATGATCTTCTAGTTGGCTTGTGATACAATTTTAAATGATGGTCATTGACAAGAAGTTTGAATCTCACAAGATCAATTGTGGTCAATTTTACAGCTCCAATTGGAAATACTTCAATGATTTCATAAGTGCCCAACTAGTGTGTTTGGAATTTACGTAGAGTATCTTTATATCTGGAATCATAGAGAACAACCCAATCTCGAGGTTGAAATTTATTTTCCTTGGTATATTTCTCATGTCAGTTCTTCCTCTGATTTTGTATTATCTTTGTGTGTTGTAGGGATGACTTTATGTGCTCATCCAAAGCGTTTAGTTGCAGGATTCTATCCTTTTGAGCAGTGGTGAGATCCATCTCCAAGTGTAAATTTGTTCTAAGTGTTTTATGTTCAATTGAATTCAATGGGCATAATGACTATTTTTCATACGCCAGCTCAAATAGTGTAAAGCATGTGGTAGTTTTCCATGTAGTTTGGTAGGCCCATATTGCTTCTTGTAATATGTTGGCCCAATCCCTTTTATGTAGTGCAACTTTCTTAGTAAGGATAGATTCAATCTCCTTGTTGGTGATTTTTGCTTTCCCATTGGTTTAAGGATGGTAGGGTGTGGATTTCTCATGCTTAATGTTATATTCATTAACCAAGGTTGTAATCAATGTTGAAGTAAACTAACCTCCTTGGTCAGTAACTACCTCTCTTGGAAATCCATACTTGATGAAGATCTCCTCATATAAGAATTGAACAACCTTATTATCCCTTGCATACTTCATTGGTCTAGCTTCAACCCATTTAGTAACATAATATGTACATACTGTGTGTGTGTATTTGGGTACCTGTTAAATCAACACAAACACTCAATAGGTCATTGCATTAGTATAAATGGTTAGATAAAACATTCAAAAACCACTAATATCGGCCTATTGCCTTCTAACTAGAAAGAGTGTAATAAATAACATATTTAGCCCTCAGAATATGCTATAAATCAGTGACCAATACTATTCTAGCATGAAGGATTTTAATTGAAAACAAGCTAAATGATGAAATAAGCATGCATTTAAGCTATAAAAGATGA
>MU225553.1:4890882-4904556 GCA_018584345.1 Thuja plicata
TAGGGTTTTCTGCATTTGACACTCAGGTCGAGTAGAGTCAGTCAAAACTTAGAATTGCCTAGTACAATAGGACTTTGATGATTCAAAAGAATGACAAATGCAACAAAATTGGTTAGGGTTGCAAGATTCCAATTTTGGGGTGTTACATTTTTCCCCTCTTTGAATTGATGTGCGAGCAACGCATTGATTCAAAGAATAGTCTGATGTCTAAAGCACAAAAGAATAGATTTTGAAAATTGATGATGCCAAGATCAATTGATGAAGATTTTAGAGCCATCTCCAGGACAGAGCTTAACTCTCCAAAGTCTAGGTTAGATTGCCAAGACGCTGATCAAGTAGAGTTTTTGAGGGTCATCTCCAGAATGAAGCTTGATCCTTAGGGATCCGGGTTAGATTGCCCTGATACCTAATAGATTAAGATTTTGAGAATCATCTCCAGAACAAAGCTTGATCCTTAGGGATCCGGGTTAGAATTCCCTGATACCTAATAGATTGATATCTTTCAAAATACTATCCCTAGAATGAGGTTCAACCTTTAGGAGTCAGGATTAGATTGCCCTAATACCTATCCAAAAAAAAGATAGTCAATAGAGGTTTTTAGGACTATCTCCAGAATGAAGCTTAGTACCCCAATATCTAGGTTAGATTGCCCAAACATTGGTTAGATTGATATCTTTCAAAGATTGTCCCCAGAACGAGGCTCAACCTTCAGGAGTCAGGGTTAGATTGCCCCGATACCTGTCCAAAAAAAAAAAGATAGTCAATAGAGGTTTTTGGGACTATCTCCAAAATGAAGCTTAGTCCCCCAATATCTAGGTTAGATTGCCCAGACACTGGTTAGATTGATATCTTTCAAAGATTGTCCCTGGAACGAGGCTCAACCTTCAGGAGTCAGGGTTAGATTGCCCCAATACCTGTCCAAAAAAAAGATAATCAATAGAGGTTTTTGGGACTATCTCCAAAATGAAGCTTAGTCCCCCAATATCTAGGTTAGATTGCCCAAACATTGGTTAGATCAAGTTTTCAAGAATCATCTCCAGAACGAAGCTTGATCCTCAAGAATCTAAGTTAGATTGCTTAGATACTTAATAGATTGAGATTTTGAGAATCATCTCCAGAATGAGGCTTGATCCTCAGGGACCCAGGTTAGATTGCCCTGATACCTAATAGATGACAAGATGTAAGGAAAAAAGATGCCCTTATTGATTGTGGAGTATCCAGTTTTGACTATGAAGTACGAAAAACTAAACATGCTCCAAGTGATGAGATGCCCCTATCAATGAGGATTTTTGAATTCAGATCGGATTGATTGGAATAGATTCAATGATGTAATCATCCTGCCCCCTCAGGAGAAAAATAGAAAGATGACATGTCATAATGATGATGGAGAGCAAGAAATAATAGATAGATGTTGAATCGAGGATCAAGAAGAACTTAGAATATATTGTGGAAGAATTTGGAAGATTCATAATCAATTTAGAGCGATTTCAAGGTCTGGTTGACCAAGTTTGACTAGGGTTGATTAGAGTTGACCAAAGTTGACCAAAGTTGACCAGAGTTGAATTTTGATGAAAAGAGTCAAAGATTTGAGAAAATGTTGATTAGATAAGATTCTGACAAGAAAGCGACGTCAGAAAGTTGACTGCACAAGCGTCCGATCGCATCGGTCCCAAAAAAATTTAAATGCGATTTTGAGCTATATAGACGTGTCAGATTTTGATTTCGATCATGAAAATGGATTGAGCATATAGCTGAAGATAGAGAGTGAGGATCGAACACTTGTGTAGTAGTGATGAAGCCAGGACGCTGAAGAAGAACCCCTCAATGTACGAATCCAGGAGAACGCAATGAAGTGAACATCGAATTGTTCCCACAATGCAAGTCTAGAATGAAAATGCAATCCTATGCTAGATGCAATACCTAGGACATGGTTGTGAGACCCATCATATAATCCTCATCATTGAGCATTTTTGGAACATCAAAGTTGATACAATCCTTACTGGTGCCACTGCAACCATAAGGATATGAATATGACTTTCATCGGATAAAATGTAGGAAACGAATGTAAGCACCAAGGCACAAAAGCCAAGATGGCCTGAACATTGTTTCTAGTTAATATTGCAAGAGTACACCAGTATCGAGGCAGTCAAAGCCAAGATAACCATGAGTGCGATTGTTCATAAACAAATAGAGAAATAACAGTCAAGGAGATAGTACCGACCTCACCATGACGTGCAAATAAACAAGATCAAGGGATGTGAGGTTGTTCCACCTTAGTGCGGGAGCTCTTATCACATACACCCTATTTATTTGACATTTCTGAATAATCGGGACTACACCAACAAGCACTAGACAAAGAAAATATCAATGAAATCCATGAGAACAGACAACATACAAAGAAAGATTCAATCATAACTCAACTAGTTTCAAAGTTTTCAAATATGTATGTGTAGAGGGTGTTGAAAAACACCGTTGTGCTTGTGAATGCATTATGTTTGATTGTTATCGATAGATGTTTACATTTGAGCTATCCAATGTGTTTTGAAAAACATAGATGTGTCCAAGGATAGTGTTGAAAAATACTATTTATGGTGTTGTTGAAAAACACCAGTTTGTGTCAGTAGCGAGTTGTCCTGCAGAAGTGACAAGATTACTGACTCGTGTGTAAACCAAAGATGTGATCAAATTGGGGACCCGTGCTCCCAAGTAATGATGACTGACTTGACATATGTTTCAAGGAAAAACTAGATTTGGTTTCCCCCAGGCGTATGACACTGAATCAATGTCAAGTCAATAGGGTTCGCAAAGGAACCAAATTATCACGAAAGTGACTAAAAGTTATGTGCAAACTAAAGCAAAGAATGCCAAGACCGAGTATCGATAGATAGAGCATTTGAGTACAACTCCAACTATAGCGGATGTGAGAAATCTCAATAGTACGGTGACACTAGGCAGACATAGTGAGAACCACTAGTGACTGTCGCGAAGTAGATCCCAAAAGGTAATAGGACAGTGCCCCCTAGACTAGGAGGGTTGACCTGAGAGTATGACCAGTTTCAATCCATGTAAGTTGGTGTCTTGATGGGAACTGAAAGCATGCAAAAAAACAAATGCAAGTAGGAAAGCAGCAAAGCAAGAAAACAACTGCCTAAAGCTAAGTGGTGCTGCGATAGATATAGCAATGGGGAACAAGAGGCGCCTGTTTACCAGGTTTTCACCTTCTTGGTAGAAATTATTTTTTTGCTACCATGACGCCTGTTTGCCAAATTTTCATCAATGGCACCTTTTTTTTTCTCTTTTTTTTTTGTATTTCTCAATTTTTATTTTTTTTGTATTTTTTGAATATATAATTTTTTTGGTGATACATCAAAGCGCCTATCGCTAGGATTTCACTAAGATAGTCATTTTTTTAGGACTTTACTATATACATGAGCACACTGAAGATGTCTTAGCTATAGAACCATTTCAGATGAAGAGTGTTGATGGGCTCTTTGAGTTGTTCTCCTTTAGTAGTAGAAATTTGATAGGTGCCAGACCCAAACACTGTAGCGACGACATACAGACCAATCCAATTTGGTTCAAATTTTCCTTTCTGGATCTGATGTTATTGATTCTTAGGGTTCTCCCACAGAACGAGGTCACCCGCCTAGAAGTCCCTTGGGTGAACCTTCTTGTTATATCTCTTGGACATCCTTTTCTGGTATGCTCTAAGGTGATCGAACGCCACTTGTTGACGTTCATCAAGTAGTTCTAGCTCTTGTAGCTGAGATATTATGTTATCATCATCAGTAATAAGGCCTTTCCAAGAGACTCAAAGAGAAGGATTCTCAACCTCAATTGGTAACACAACATCTTCTCCATAAACCAAAGCATAGGGTGTAGCCCCTGTTGGTGTTCTTATGCATATCCTGTAAGCCCAGAGAGATGGATTGATCTGGAGATGCCAATCTTGTCCAGATTTGTGCACTATGCGATGTTGGATTTTAAGGATTTTCTTGTTTGATGCTTCCACCTATCCATTACCCTGAGGATAAAAGATGGAAGACCAATGCCGAGTAATTTTAAACTCAGAGCATAGCTCTATCAAATCCTTGTTTTTGAATTGCCCCCCATTATTAGTGATTATTGTTGAGGGCACACCATACCTACAGATGATGTAGTTGAGAATGATCATAGCTACTGATTTTCCATTGGCAATGGTGAGAGGGACTGCCTCCACCCACTTGGTAAAATATTCTGTAGCTGTGATGATGAACTTATGTCCATTTGAGGATGAGGGATAAATTTGACCCACCAAGTCAAAGGCCCATTGTTGAAATGGCCAGAAAGTAATGAAGGGAATAAGCTCCTTGGATGGAGCATGAATCAGATTACCATGTAGTTGACACTATTTGCAAGACTTAGCAAACTGTGTAGCTTCTTTTTCCATATCTGGCCAATAGTAACCAGCTCTAATAAGTTTACGGGCCAGTGTTAGGCCGTTAGAGTGAGACCCACAAATGCCTTCATGCACCTCTACTAACGCATGTTTGGACTCATCAGGTTCTAAACACCTAAGGAGGGTACCGTCTAGACCATGCCTATATAAATCATTAGCTATGATGACAAACCGTGAAGCACTGCGGATTAAGTGACGTTTCTCATTCTAGGTGTAAGAGTCCGGAACAATATAGGCACGAAGGTAGGAGTAAATATGATGGTAGTGGGATGAGTTGTGTCTAATGACAAAATAGATCATCCGAGACTCAGGGGAATCATAGGCTAGGTGGTGTAACATCTCCACTAGGAATTCATGTCAGAAATCATTTTCTAGCATCTGTAACATGGAAGCAAGAGTAGCCATTGCATCCGCCGATTTATTATCTACCCTTGGAACTTGTTGAAATGTGATGTGAACAAAATACTTTTTGAGGTCATCAACCAACCATTTATAAGGCACCATCTTGTCATCTTTTGTCTAATAGATATTGTTTACTTGATTGATGACTAACTGTGAATCTCCAAGGACATTGAACTTGTCCACTCACCACTCAAGGTTGATCTTCATACCATTGATTAAGGCTTCATACTCAGCGATGTTGTTTGTACAAGGAAACAACATCTTGTACGCTTTTGGTAAAGAGTACCGTTGAGGTGTGATGAATAGTATCCCAGAACCTGACTCTTGTTGGGTAAATGAACCATCAAAGAACATAGTCCAGGATCGATGTGTGAGAAGTAATATGGACTCATCTGGAAATTCAATGTTCAATGGTTGATTATCTACTAGAGGTGCTTTCGCCAATTGATCTGCAATTGCTTGTCCCTTGATGGATTTTCTCTCTACATACTCAATATCAAATTCACTGAGAAGCATGACCCATTTAGCTAGTCTACCTATGAGGGTAGCTTTACTAAGAAAATATTTTAGAGGATCAATTTTAGCAATAAGGCATGTAGTATGAGCCAGCATTTAATGTTACAGTTTTTGTGAAGCAAATACCACTACGAGGAAAGCCTTCTCTATAACAGAATAGTTTGTTTCATATGAGACCAGAGTTCTACAAAGGTAGTAGATAGCCCTTTCTTTGTTTTTCTGATCTTCTTGAGCTAATAGGACTCCCAATGATGTATCTGTAGCAGAGATGTAAAGTAGAAGTGACTTCCCATGAATAGGAGGCATCAATATTGGTGGGTTTGCAAGATACTATTTGATTTGTGTGAACCCCTCATCACATTCCTTGTTCCATTGGTAAGCCACACCCTTGTGTAAAGTTTTGGTGAATGGTTGGGACTTGTCTGCCAGTTGTGAGATGAAGCACCAGATAGACTGTAACCGGCCTTGAAGTCCTCTCATTTGTCTGATATTCTTTGGTGGTGGCATTTCCATGATAGCTTGGACTTTCTCAGGATCCACTTCTATGCCTTTTGCAGAGATGATATAACCAAGCAATTTTCCAGATGTTACGCCGAATGCACATTTCTTAGGATTGAGCCTCAGACTAAACTGTTCCATGCGATCTAGTATAGGACCCAGATCCAAAAGGTGTTTCTCTCATTGCATGCTCTTATCTAGAGTGTCATCAACATAATCTTCCATTGTTTTATGCATCATGTCATGAAATATGGTGGTGACAACTCTTTGATATGTAGCACCAGCATTTTTGAGTCCAAAGGGCATGACATTCCAACATAAAGTGCCCCATGCACATGTGAAAGCAGTATTCTCTTGGTCCTCTGGCACAACTTTTATCTGGTTGTATCCAGAGAAACCATCCATTAGTGAGTACATTTCATATCCTGCTGTCATATCTACAATCATATCAATATTGGGCAATGGAAATTCATCCTTAGGACATGCCTTATTCAAGTCTCTGAAGTCTGTGTAGACTCGGATAGATTTGTCATGTTTTGACACTGGAACAATTTTAGAGATCCATTCTACATAGTCAATTGCTCTGATAAACACTGCCTTAAGAAGTTTCTCCAATTCATCTTTGACAAGTAGAGCCACATGTGGATGCATTTTCCAAAGCTTTTATTTGACAGGCTTGACACCTGGTGCAATGGACAAGTGGTGCATGATTATATTAGGGTCTAACCCTGGCATGTCTGAATATTTCCATGCAAATTTTATCTTTTTGCTTCGAAAGAATGTAATGAATTCCTCCCTTTCTGCCTCAGATAATGATTGTGCCAAATGAATGATCTGAGGTTCAGCCTTTGTACCCAAGTTGATTGGTTGAGTTGGTTCGATTAGCATAGATGATCATTCCTAGAGATGACTCAGAAGTGTATCAAGTATCTCATCCTTGGGCACCTCATAGAGGTTTTCACCCTTGGATACGTCCTTTATTTTGACTTTTTTAGGCTCTGACACTGCCACAATGTGGTTTTCACCATCAGAGTGCCTATTTTTTCTTCTTTTAATTTTGTGACTGAGATACTTGATATCATCCTCAATCATGTTGACACTTTCTTCGCTAGTGGAGGACGTTACAGGTTCGACAGCGTTGAGGTAACAAGCAAGAGCTTAATTATTCTAGAATGTAAGGACTTCATTAGATGGGGAGGGGGAGTTCTAGTCTATAATCTCGGGATGGCAGAGTGAAAGAGAAGTGACGGGTTCAAGTGCATTCACGGTATAATCATCGAAAGCATGGACAAGCAAGTAGAGACCTAAAGCAATCACATCCAAAGGTGTAGTCAAATTCCTTTGATTCCTAGCAACCGCAGTAGATAACACGTTAACATCTATGAAATCGGACTCGTTTAACCTTACACTAGACCCCTCACCTACTTCGAGAAGGTTTTCATATGTGTGCACTATATCTATATCCCTGTCATAGGTGGCATATGACAAATCATCAAACTCGTACTCATGAGAGTCCATTTCATCATTGGGAATCATATCAAGAACATGAGTGAAATCAACCCTTTGTCCCCAGTTTAGATGAGTTCTTCCTAGAACCTCTGCTATGGTCAGATGAGTACCTTTTGACTTAGGTACCTCATTAGTGTTTGCAGCATCACCTGCTTCTTGTTTAGTGAGAAGTGGCTGGGATTCTTGTTCAAACTGCTCTTGGAAGTGTGGTGGTATGTACAAATCACCCTGATGACCTAGATTTACATTTTGTATATCTTTCCACTATTCATAGGTTAATGGAGCAAGTGAAGTGGTGTCATTAGAGTCGCTGTCAGTCTCGACTGTACTGACATGCGGTATAAAGTCATCTAGCTCAGCAAAGAATGCTGCCAGATCTAGAGGAATGGAACAAGGGAAGCAATCTTCCTTAGAACTATCGTCAGACTCTTTAGTTTTAGATGTATCGTTAGGTGTTGGTTGTTGATCTACTTTAGGTACAAACTTGTTTATCCCCAGTTGAAATGTGAGTTTCTTAAAGCCTATACATGTAGAGTCACGTGTTCGTCAATCAATAGCTTCAAGTGGTGCAATCAATCCTTTATGATTTGCACCTGTGGGACCATTCCCTTTGTAACCAAATTCTTTCATAATGGTCAAACCCTTGCCATATTGTTTAGGTTTTATGTCACAAAGTGTAGTGGTTTGTTCAGAGGTGTCATCCCCTTTATAGATCCAAACTTATTCTTCTAATGGTATTGTGGCCTGTACAAAGGTACCACCATATTTTGTTTGAGGAGGAACTATAGAAGTTTTAGTGCTCTTAGAAGGTCTCCCAAAAGAATGTGGAGATAAAGGTAGAGATGTAACAGATAGCACAGGTTCAATCTGATATCCTCCCATGTCAGTTTCCTTGAGTGTCAAACCCTTTTCCATTTCCTTTAGTTTAGTCTCGAGGAGCTCAATAGACTCTCTGTTGGTGGGTACAAAGATATCAGCAGGTTTTGTGAGGGTGTTGCAATCATAGCGTGTATTAGCAGGTATAGTCACTTCAGATCCTTGGAATGGGAACTTAATGCATTGATGGTATGTTGAAGGGACAACCTGCATTTTGTGGATCCATGTTCTTCCCAACATAATATTGTATGCTAAAGGGATGTCAAGCACTTGAAAAATAAGATCCCTTTCAATAGGGCCGACTATGATTGGTAATACAACTAGCCCCTTAGATTTTCATTCTTCTTCATCATAGGCCTTAATAGTAATCTTTTTGCAGGCATCTATGTAGTCTTCATTGTAGCCTAACTCAGTAAGGAAGCTAGCAGAGCAAATGCTGAGGCCAGCATCGTTATCTATGAGAACACGACAAACGCGCTTTGGACCAATCATGACTTCAATGTGCAAAGGGTTGTTGTGTGGGTGACTCAAAGAATGGTCATCTTCCTTAGAGAAAGAAAAGTAATGGGAGAAGGTCAAGTGACCTACCATGGATTGAAACCGGTTGAGATTGAGATCTTTTGGGACATTTTCCTTGGTGAGGGCTTTGTCAAGGATCTCCCTATGAGCGGGGGAGATTTTTAGCAGCTCAAAGATGGTGATCTAAGCATTAGTACGTTGTAATTGATCCAGAATGTTGTAATTGGAAGCATTAGATGAGGAACCCAATTTCAGATTCTTATTGGCAAATCTAATGGTAGCTTTGTCTTCAGGTTGTGTTGGTGTAGACGTAGAAGGCTCAGAGCCTTTGAGAATGATCTTAGCACGAGATCAAGTAACAACATTTGCACTAACCTAAGACTATTCTTGTTTGGAGGACTGAGGTGTAGACCCTTATAAGATGAAAGGAGTTTTGGGCTTAGGAGTATCTTCCCTTCCTTTGAGAATGACATTGTTACAGTATTTAGTATCAACAGGCTCAACCATATTAATGACATTGTCGTTATTGGTGTATGTATAGTTGACCTTGGCATCAATATTTTTACCTTTGGACAACTCACCTTTCCCATGAGGAGGAAATAGGTCTTTAAAAGCTTGGTGGTCTGAGTTCTTGTTGTGACCTCCCACAGCAATAACCTCACTATCGATGAGATCCTAGATTTTATGTCGCAATTTAAGACAAGTAGCTATTTTGGTTAAAATCACAATAACCAGATTCATTCCACCAAGAGGATCTTGGTTGTGGATCATAAGGTTGTGAATTATCCAGTGGAGTGAGTAAATGGTTGTCCAAGAGAGTTTTGTAAACCGCATCAAGAGGTACTCCTAAAGGAGTGAATTCATTCTTGGGTCTAGGAGCCCAAGGTTTAGAGCTTGTTCAGTGGCCTTGGCTGCCTGCATTGTGGTAGTGAGATTAAAAGCAGCCTTTGAAGGCTTGGGAGTCACATTGTCTACAACTCCATCATTCACAACATTCTAGTTCTTGTTGGGAAATTTGGCTTTCTCTTTGCTTGAGGAGGAAGACCCTTGTTTATTTTCCTTGTGTAAGGTTAGTTCTCCTTTCTTAACCATAAATGTCTCAATTCTCATAGCTTGCTTAATCATGTCATCAAAGGTTAAAGGACCTTGTAGTTGTACTTGATACCCAAAGTTGGGAAGAAGATTGTCTAGAAAGATGTCCAACTTTTTAGATTTGGGTATTTTGCGAGAATATCTTGTATAAAGTTGTCTCCATCTTTGGAGAAATGTTAAGAAGGATTGCCCGTGATTTTGTTTCAAGTTGCAAAGATCTCGGATGTGAACTGGATGTTGGATGTTGTGAGAATAGTTTTTGTAGAAACAAATTGGCAATTTCATCAAAAGTTTTGATGCCATTTGGTAGCCTAGAGAACCATTCCATAGCTAGACCTCCCAAACTACATGGGAAGAGACGCATGAGGTAGGTTGTATCATGTATAAACTCCATAGAGAGAGCACCAAACTCTCTCAAATAATCCTGGGGATCAGATGTACCCAAGTATTTATCGTACTTGGGAAGTTCAACTCCTTTGGGAAAAGGAGGCATGCATAGACTCTTATCAAACAGGAATGGACAAATGCTTTCTAGCATGAACTGTGTAGCGGGTTTTTCTTTATCCTTCATGAGTTGAATAATTTGTTCTTGCATACTTTGGACTTGTTTTTGTAACTTGGAGTTTTCAGTTTCCTCCTCCTTCGTGACAAGTGTCTCTACATTGTAGTTGGAGGGTAACTTAGCCCCTTGATTGGCTAGTTCGAGAAGGTATTTCTATTTTTCCTCAGCTAGGAGAATTTCCATCATCTTGCAGAAATCTTTATTGGCACGAGCATTCACGATATCTACTTGGCTTATTTTTGTTTCCTCATCATTAGGGGGGTCTTGAAAAAGGAACTTACCCCTAGTTTTAGAGAGATCATCTCTGCTATGTTCACCTGATTGGTCATGGTCTGCCATCTTGCTAGAGTGCAAATTTTCAATGTGTAAAGAATCAGTATGAGAAGGTTGAGTGTTTTCAGAATTTGGATCTTCTTGGAACAAAGGGTTTTGAACCTTACTAAAATCCACTGGAAATGATCGTTTGACGTAAGGTCAAAGTACCGGAGAGGAAGATTCAGATGATTCCTCACTAGATGTAGTCGGCAATGGTGTGGAAAGCACAGATTCTTCTTGATTGATTGAAGTGAATATTTTACCACTTCAAGTTGTAACAGTCATAGACAAAGATTGTACAAGGGATGTGAACTAGGACCACACTTGAAACTGTCTCAAAGTAAATGCATAGAAAGTGCCAAAAGGTGAAGTATACTTGGTGCATTTGTCAGAAATGAGGCTAGAATAGCCGAGAGGTGACTATTACAACACAAGGTATGATGACACAGTAGAAATAGATGAAAAGATATGAGACAAGACCAGTTTAAGCAAGAATCACGTAATTCTCAACCCAAGAAACCAAGTTGCAGATTGTGTGCATATAGAAGGCAAATAAATAGACCCAGAACTGAGATCAGATTTAGCAGAAGTACGCTGGATAGATAAGAAATTGCTAGCTATTTTGACAAAAAATTTCAGACTCGCGTGAAGAAGTGCTTGTTAGAGTAATAGTCTCTCAGGTTATTAATTAAATCATTATGATCTAATTACTAACACACCTATTCACTCTAGTTGCTTAAGCTAACCTTAGGTTTTCCCTTTTAGGGTTTCATGATTCCTTTTATAAGGATTCACCTCTTTATTTTTTATAAGGAGATTGTATTGTATTCATTTTTGTTGATAATAGAAATTCATTCTATCAACATGGATATCATGTCTCTGGCTTTTTGGCTGCCATAGCTTCTTCTGTCTTTGTTTCGTTCTTGTAACAGGTATTGCATGCAGGTGTTCTTGGGAGAATAGGTGTCTACCTATTCTAACATGGTATCAGAGCTCCCCTGCTGCTGCTCATTCTAGTTTTGTTGAAGCAAGCTCTTCGCAGTATGAGGGTTTGAAGCTTTTAGTTTTGTTTTGGTATTTTTTATTGGATCTGGGGGGTCTCTATTTTTGGAGCACTTTGGACAAAAACCGACCTCACGGTTGCATCTGGAAGGCCCAAAAACCCTAGAATCCATATAAAACACGTTCGATTTGGACACCAGAGTGTCTGGGAGATTTTTTTTGGCCTTCTAGGGTTGTACGGGCATGGTTTTCGAGAGAAATTTTTTAAAAAAAAAAAACAACATTTTTTTAATATTTTTTGTGTTAAAATTAATGCAGGCAATTATTTTCAAATGGCGCCACCACCGGGCCGCCGGCGCCCCCGCCACCGGCCGCCTTCCTCTGGCACCCCCGCCCCGCGGCCACCTCAGCCCACCACCTCTGGCGCCGACTGCCTCCCAGCCCCACGCAGCTCCACCAGCCTCCGCCTCTTGGCTCCCGCCGCTCAACCCGACTCTGGCACCACCGCTGGCTCCACCCGGTTCCGTCGCCCAGTGGGGGTTTAGCCCCTTTTTGCTGGCCGGCGGTCATATCTGCGACCAGGAGCTCAAGTTTAGCCCCCTGCGCATGCCATGCGCCTAGGGGGCCTATTTATTTAGCCCCAGGGGCTTAAAACCTGGCTTTTGGAGCAATTTTGGGCCCTTCTCACCTTTTTCACTCTATTTGGAGCATACAGAGGCTTTTTTTGGACTTCGTTATATCATCGGAAATCTCTTTCCGAGCTCTTTCTGATTATGGTGATTAGGAATTTTGGTTCTATTATTTTGATATTATTTTTTTCTGTCGAAGTCCGATGTCTACCTTTTGCCTTTCGGGAGCCCTATCTTGCTCATCCGGACTCCATTTTTGGTAAATCAGATATCGTCAAAGAGCTGGTTCAGTGTAGTTTTTAGTTATAGGGCTTTTTTCCAAATTCTACTCCATGTTCTCTCTCCTCTGAGATTTTCTCTTTCACACTCTAGCGGATTACTTGGGTTCTACAGGTCCTAGGATCTCTTCTTCTGATCTTCTGGTTCACTCATCTTTCTGACTTCTGAGCTTGTATGCTTCTCTTCTGAAACACTCTTTTATGTAAATGCACTGTGATAAAGTGCCTTCTTCTGCATTTCTAGGATTTTGAACACCTTGTGTGTGTTGTACTTGCACTCTGTTATAAAGTGCCATGGGGGGTTATGATGTTATGTCATTTTGTGCTCATCCACCTTTGTCAAGTGAGCATACCTTCCATGACATTAGCCCATGCTGTGTGTCGGTGACACTGCCCTTTATCCTGTGCTTGTACTTCTATTGCACTGTTGGTGTTCCTAATTCTTCTTTCTATAGATGTTTCTGGCATTGCATTTCAGTGTTCCTGTCACCTCTCTGTGTTCAACATTATGGGGGGGGTTCACCTGTTGGTTCTATTGCTTCCCAGGTTTGATTGATCAGCTCTTCAAACTTTGTCTTCTCTACCTAGTCATGCACTTTTTCAGTGGGGGTTCCAGCAGTTACTTCTGACAGTGTTTACAACTTCATGCTTCAGAGATGCTTCTTTCTCTTTCTTGTTCCTTTCTTTGGGACTTTCCCTAGATTGGAGGCTTAGTTTCCTTCATCTAGTTTATTTCTTGTATTTGGTACCTGATCAGGCCTTGTTGTCGGGACCCCTCTTTCCTGCTTTCTGCAGTAGTCTCCTAGGTTTTTGCTTCTCCCTAAGCTTATCTTAAGGGGGGTGTTAGAGTAATAGTCTCTTGGGTTATTAATTAAATTATTATGATCTAATTACTAACTCACCTATTCATGCTAGTTGCTTAAGCTAACCTTAGGTTTTCCCTTTTAGGGTTTCATGATTCCTTTTATAAGGATTCACCTCTTTATTTTTTATAAGGAGATTGTATTGTATTCATTTTTGTTGATAATAGAAATTCAT
>MU225553.1:4904606-4923592 GCA_018584345.1 Thuja plicata
GTTGCTTAAGCTAACCTTAGGTTTTCCCTTTTAGGGTTTCATGATTCCTTTTATAAGGATTCACCTCTTTATTTTTTATAAGGAGATTGTATTGTATTCATTTTTGTTGATAATAGAAATTCATTCTGTCAACATGGATATCATGTCTCTGGATTTTTGGCCGCCATAGCTTCTTCTATCTTTGCTTCATTCTTTTAACAGGTTATGCATGCAGGTGTTCTTGGGAGAATAGGTGTCTACCTATTCTAACAGTGCTTTCTCACACGAATATTCTCACAGGCTCACGTGAAACTATGCAGTCCCATGCGAAATATGATGACAGAATGGTGAATATAAGTGATAAACGAGTGAATAAAATGATAGCAAGATTGCAAAATGTCGCTCAACGATTGCCAACGTGTCATGCAAAGTTTCTCAGATAATGACATGAAGATGGCAGAATGTCGCACGAGACTTGGCAGTGAAAAAGAGAAATTCTACAGAATCAGATAGTTAAGACCAAATTACGCTTTTTGAGGCAAGATCGTGTTATTTTTCTGTAAAGGGGGAAATCGTGTATGTGTGTATTGTGGTTACCAAAATGTAAGATATAAAGTTCATTGTTAATTGTTATTTGATTTGCTTATAGTATATTGATATCCTTAACCTTACTTTATATTTAATTGAATTGTATTGATTGTATATTGTAGTTGTGATTAGGGAGAAAATAAGACGTTCCCCTTTTATTCCCAAATGCACAAATGGAAGATCCAAATTGATCAACCCAAGGGAAGGGTGTTGGCACCCATACAGACCCCGGTATTTGAACATTCGGTGTAGGGTCTTGAACCTCTTTGAATTTAGTTCAAAGCAATTCAAAGTGGTTCAGTTTGCATAAACAGGTTCACATGGTTCAAAGTTGTTCGAGTTTGCAGAGCCAGAGTTCAAGTTTCAATTTCAAATGAACGCCATTGTCAGAATTGAAATGTGAATTCAAGATGTAGATTCAGTTTTTCAATTCCAAACACATAGTCCAAAAGGTAGATTTTGAGGTGTAATTGATCAGTTCGAATTCAAGAGTTTGGTTTAGAGTTCAAAGCCCCGGTACACTCTCATAAACTCAATACTTGGGATCGACATTATGAACAGGAAACATTGATTATGACAGATATATGTATCAAAATTGCACAGGAAAAACAAGAATCTACTCTAGCATGTTACTTGAGAAAACATCCAGGAGTATTTTGGGTTGATTCTGGTCATCTCCATTTTGTGCGGATTGAAACAAAATGTGTAAGGTATTTTTCTATCTAATAGTTTCAGCCATGCTAGAATCAGGAGACTTCACTAAGGAGTATAAAAGTGCACTACTTGATTCAATATCCCGATTATAAGTCCTTGTTACATCCTCCATGAACAGAGGTCAATGCTAGAGATACAAAATTGATTGTACAATATTCTACGACAGTAACGGATGATATGAAATATATGAAAGAACAAAGATTGGTGATGACTATTTGGATGGAGAAAGACCTTGAACAATCGGGTTTCTAAAACAACCATGTATCTGTAGGAAGGGACTCCACCATTCTCATGGATTTATTAAAATCACAGCCTTGAGATGTTCGGCATACTGGCAGCGAAAGTATGAATGCTTCAAGCCACCCATGAGGAAATATGGTGCATTTTTTGGGGCACATTTTAAAAAAAAACAAAAAACTTTGGAATGGAAATGGTTACCATTCACACAAGTCGAGTGAGATTAAGGGCACGGTTGATCATAATGGAGTATTAATGGTGAATGAAGATTGCAAAACTATGATTTCTCCCAAGCTAGTAGTGTAATACTTGTATTAGTTGAGGCCGCGGAATTCCCTGCAACTATAGACAAATGACCCGGGCTCCTACCAGTTTCTCTATGCAAACATGATTTATGCATCTGATCATGGAGAATGTTGGCCAAGTCTTTGGAAAAATACCCGAGTTTCTTTTCATCATCGAAAGGTACAGATATGGGGAGTTCTGAAAACTATTTGACAAGTTGTCAATACGGTCTAGATATTCCAATATGTGCTAAGGGGGAAGAATGTTCAGTCCTGAAGGTGACGCCAAAGGTGAACTCAAGCACTCAACCAGTCCCATTGAAATACATCTGCACCTTATTATGGTGAAGATGCAAATCGTAGTCCAGAACAGGGGTTGATTATGGTAATGATGGTCGAAATCCATGTCTCAAACATCGAAGAAGATGAGAAGCATTATGAGGATGTGTTTCATATGTTTGACCAAATGCCAAATAGTCATGATCGACAATAGAGATCTCGGGCTTCAATGAACACAGAACCAAATGCACACACATCTTTGTTATCATCAAGGGAACTTGATTCCTTGCTTTCCTATAATCGACTCCAATTGCAAAGGCCGAAACTGCGCAAACAGATGGAGGAAACTAATTGTTCAGCATTCGAATACTGCGATTGAACAGACTACACAGCGCATAGAGCTCCCCGAGGAGGCCATAAGGTCGCGCAATGCTCAACATACACCTGCGGGGGAACAGAGTGGTTGTGTCTTCCCCATTCTTCTTTGACCAGACCAGATCTGGTTGTTTCGCTCATTTCCCCATCCCATTCTACTATAGTGGCAGTGCGATTGTAGTGTAGCACTGCAGAGTGGATCGGTATCGAACAGAGGCTTCAATGAATGAAGGAATGGAATAAAGTGGGCTGGGAAGAGAGAAGCCCCTACTATTCTAAAGGGAAACTTTAGAAGTTGTTGACATTAAAAAAAGTGCTCGGGCTTAAAGCTTTTATATAGACCCACGGTATATACAGGGGAAGCCACCTGATTTTGATGAAAATTGTTTCAAATATTGTAAAGTCCTCAATATTTGAATTCTTTTTGAGATAACCATGCATCACGATGTCAGTTATAAATAGTGACATCTGTCATCTAAGATGGAAATGGTTGTAATCACTTTTCTTCATGAAAACATTAGAGGAATTCTAAGGAGGAGTCGTGTCAATTAAAGGGAACAAGTTATTAAAGACTAAAAAGATGAGAGCTCAAAAAGAGATGAAATGAAATTTCATCGGGAGGTAATTAAAGATTTTGATTCCAAGAAATAGTTATTCTGGTAACTGAATGGCTACGGGATGACCAATGGTTAAATAGATGACCGAACAATAAAGAAAAGGTTCTGGATTCCGCCTGACCTGAGAGACTTTGTGCCAGGGTAGGGATAGTTTAGGATTTTTATTGTAATGCAGGGAAAGAGGGATTTTATTTTCAGATAATGATTAGTGTGCAGAACAGCAGAATCTTTGTTATGTTCAAAGAAGGAGAATAGTAGCATACTAAAACTTTGTGTTTAGATGCTCATTTTCTGATTAATATTCATCTTTGAATGATATTGATTTCCTTTGAATGCGTATCTGTTACGTCTGATCATCAACACGATCATTTGTGGACTTTCTGCTATAGTTTTTTGTGTATTTGGAAAGAACCAGTCTATCTTTCTCTCTTAGTTTCTTTCTATAATGCAGCGTTTAGGCAAATGAAATTTGTAGCATTTAATGTTTATCTCCTTTTAGTTAGTTAGTCTCTTCGCATCTATCTTGTGTTTACGAATAGATGTTTGTAAGCCTTTATTGCTTTCAGGTTAAAAGCATTATCATTTATAGTTTAGTTAATTCATTGTAAATCTTACACAGGGAGCTGTACCTAGATAATTCAGAGGGCGCTTACGCTTTTCAATAGCGAAGTGACCCAACTATTGTGTTGCAATTTGTCTTTCAGCCTTGGGTGTTTAGGAGTCATTTTGTGCAGGTGTTTTGAGAAGACAAATCTATTTACCAACAAAGGGCTAATGCACAAATGAATCAACTATTTGGAAAAGAGATTAACAAGAGGGATACCCTAAATTCTGTTAATTATATGTATAGATATGATATATGACAGTAATTGAAGAAATGGGAGAAATGCACTAACCTTGAAATGTTGCAGATCAAAGAATGTTGTTTTTTGAGGTCTGTAGACTATTTCTAGAAAAACTAATAGTTGATCCCAAACCAGAACGCAGAGACGAACAAAACCCAAAAATCTTTTTCTGTTTCGATGTTGTCTTATGAAAAAGGTTGACCTTGACCCACAAATGTCAACCCTGACCCAATAATGTCGACCCTGACCTGCACAGGTCCGACAGAAAATCTGTTCGCATCGTCTGAAAGAAAGTCGAAAAGGGTATCTAGATCTGGTCTCAAATCTGTTGTTCTGAACCTGTACCTACAAGAAAAAAGAGATTGTTTGTTGAGGGGTTTGCCTTGGTCAAACCCTAGTTTTGGAATTAACCTCAAATATATGTAATTAAAATTGTAGAAACAGACAAAGTAAATGCATAAATTCACCTTGCTTGAAAAAGTCCTTGTGGCGGATTTGAATCCTTGAATCCACAGGTATGCTTCAAATTGTAGAAAGGTAGGATGTCTTCAATATTTTGCTTGTAGATCTCCAACACCAAGTCTTGAATGGGTTCTTGAATTTGGAATAGGCTTGGAAGAAGGTGGATGGAGAGATCACCAAAAGGGCACTATGTAGCTTGAATCCTTCAATGGCCTCTAATATATCTCCTTCATGAAAATGGATACTTGAATGGATGAATTCTTGCCTTGAAATCTTTCTCCTTAGCTTGCTTGAATAACCCTTGAAGATAGTTTGCTTGATGATGGTTATCGTTCGTAATGCTTAGAGAAAATTAGAGGAGAAGGCTCCCTTTTATATGGAATTAGGGCACAATCTTCTAAGGAGGCCTACATAGGAGGATTAAATTCCCATTAAAGCCTTTACCCCTAGGAGAGGACCTATATTAAATATAATTTAGGAATTAACGCTTCGGAACCCAAAATAGCCGACCTGGAAGCGGGAAATACTTTTTGCAAAGGTCGACATCCAAAAACTGTGAGACCCCGGGATCTGAACCCTGGGTCAAGGTCGAGGTCAACCTTGACCTAGGTCAGGGTCAAGGTCAACATAGACCTAAAAGGTCAACCCTTACCCTGAAGCCCAGAATCACCATTTTGCAGTTCAGAATGCAGAAATCGGGCTAAACAGGAGTGGAAAGAGGGACAGAACAGGGGGAAAGCCATGTCAAGATCAGGAACCCATTCAAGGCGCTTGTCATGACCCCAAACCACTTACTCAAAAGGCTAAACAAGTCTAAAATGGAAGTACTTCCATTTTTTGACTATACATTTTCTGACAGAGAGTTCAAGTTACAGACTATTTTGGACATGTTCAAGTTTGACAGTTTGTGTGTGTTTGATGTTTGTTTCGATTGTTTAAATGATACACCCATGCAAAACACATTAAGCAGAATGTTTGTAGTACCAGAAAAGACACATCACAATCCTACGATAGCTAGGGCAGTATCTGTTGAATCCCTACTTGAACCGAAGTTCAGCTATGCTTACTCATAGCGGACTACTTAGAAGCTTGGAGGCGCAGGCTCCTCCTTACATGTGCACTCACTTCTCAGGAACAACAATCTTCGAACCCCAAAGGAATTGCTTCCCAAAGGGTTTTTGTCTCTACTAAGAGCTGTAAAAGTGTGGGGCATCTTAGTTGGTCTTTAACCTTCCGCGCCAACAGATAAAGGGATTTTGGATACTATAACAATAGTTCGTAGTAAGGACATCCATTCAGGTGGTTGTGATCAAGTCATTTTCCCAATTAAAGGGGCTCTCCCAATCCTTTCAAAGAAAGGCTTTCACCTTAATGATGTTGGGACTTTAACGCACCACTAGGGTACTAGAGGAGATTTTGGTTGCCACAATAAATTCACACCTGTCCATTATGAGATTAATCACAATGGCATTTTTTATATACTGGTTCGGAAGGGCTTGGCTTTATCCTATTACCGGTTGGGCATCCACTCTCACTGGCTTTGCAAAAGCTCTTAGGAGGTAGCCATACTAGAAGAATCATATGAATTTCTCTTACACCCAATATCCATAAAGGCAGGGAGAGAGGATACATTCATATAGTTCTTGGAATTACAAACTAGAAAACACTTCAATCACGCAAGACAATGATTCATTTTAAGCACCAACCGAAGTGTGTTCTAACTACTAAAAACATATATGAGAGTTTGTGGAAACACGTATGTCTTTGACAAGCATCCTGCTTTTAATACGTTAGTAGTTTGTAATTTCTTTCTTCATCTCAGCATCCTGCAAACCACCATTAAGCTGTTTCAGAGATAAAACTAGAAAAACACAATCAACAGCAAACAAAAACTATTAGTGGTCAGAAATCAACAGAAATAGAGATATCAAAAAAATTGCAATTTAAAGCTCACTGGAGTCAAATGTCACACGAAGAAGTATCACGATCCGCATGAAGAAACCCATCAAAGCGCGTGAAGAAATGCATGTACTTGCAAAACATCGCGCGGTTATACGAGAAATTTTGCGCGAACTTTCATTATAGAGTCGTACGGATGAAAACCAGAATTGATCAAAAAAAAGTGTAGAATGAGGCTAGAAAGTAAATTTTTGGGCCCCATGGTGTGCGCCAGAAATGTATATGTTAAATTTGGCCTTGCTATTCAACCATACACTTCAACATAGTATTTGTTCATCAACCACATACATAAATAAATATGAGTTATTCATCCTGCATGCCTGTATGATTCGACCTATTGCCTTCTATCTAGATGGGGTTTTGAATAGCTCTCAAAATGAGAGTCTCACAACCATAGACCAATCTAAGAACGAAGGGTTTTTCTTCATGAATGCAATGTAATGTAATGCAAGATTAATCTAAAAACATGAAAGATGCAAGATTAATCTAAACGAATTAAACTAAGACATGATTGCAATGCAATTAATCTAAGAAATTGACATTAATCTATTGCAAAATGAGAGCTTTTAACTAGAAATGAGATGATAAAATGTAGCAGCAATTCGTTATTCTAACAATGTATAAAAATGACTGGGGGTTTGAATAAGAAATGGGAGCTCTTTTATAGATTGAGAGCCTGTTCAAAATAGAAAGTTTCCTTTTTGAAATAAAACAGATAGAAAAGCCAGTTCAAGTTAGGAAGCTTTCTTTAAAAAATAATAAAAAATTGTTTTCCCTTTGTTTTAAACTATTTTCTTTTTTATTTTAACTATTTTATTTTTTATTTTAACTGTTTTCTTTTGATTTTAACTGTTTTATATTTATTTTAACTATTTTCTTTCTCTTTAAAGCATAGTTAATTCAAAGTTTCCATTTCTGAACCGGAGAGAAGATTTTTGAGAAAATATTTAATTAAATAAATAGAATATGACCTTATAAATGTGTTTTTTCTCAATTATTTGAATAATTAAATTAAATTTTTGAAATGAGGATATTTATTTAATAATTAAATATTATTTAATTCTTTTTTATGTGTTTTAGCTAAAAGGGGTGAATTTAATTTAATTAAAGTGCTAGGACTTTATAATTAAATTAATTCAATCATAGGGTTTTCTTAGCCAATACATATTTAGGAATTAAATATAATGTATGATTAATGCAGATTTAGGGTTTTCTGCATTTGACACTCAGGTCGAGTAGAGTCAGTCAAAACTCAGAATTGCCTAGTACGATAGGACTTTGATGATTCAGAAGAATGACAAATGCAACAAAATTGGTTAGGGTTACAAGATGCCAATTTTGGGGTGTTATACATCTCACATTATTTTAGGGAATAAAAATTGAGCAGGCCAACCACGGGACCAAATTTCCCCACAAATCTTTAGCATAGATCCCTGAGCCAAATTTGACTCAAAATCCAAGGGGACAAGTTGCTAATGGAAACTTGTACCTAGGAAAATGAGCATAGATTTGAACTGGGTGCCAAAAGAATAAGGTATGTGTAGGATTTCTAATTATAGCTTAATTCAAGGTTGGGACAGATCATGAGGCCAAAAATAAATGTATAGGGCCTAGGTGAAGAAATGAATTATGGGATTGGATGAAAAAGGGAGAGACACACCTAGAAACAAGGGCCAACCTTGAGTTTAAGAAAGATGAAAAGGAATAGGACCCATATTTTAATTTAGGTATGCATTAAGTGCTATGTGAGGTCCTATCATAGAAAACACACTAAAGTAGACACAAGATGATCCCCAAATTGAACACAAGTTAGGTACTTAAAATTTAGGACTATATAATTAGCCCCCACTTTAGCAGGAGTATGAGGTAATCTCATACTCACGATAAAGGAAGAAAGAGAGAAAGAGAGAAAAGATCATATGTGAATTGCAAAGAGATGAGACGTCACTGAGTTTAAGGATGTAAGTACCCAAACAAAGGATCTCAACTTGAACATTTATGCACAAAGACATGAAAACAAAGAACAACAAAAGGAAAATAAAAAATAAAGAACATAAACAAAAAGAGGGGTTAGCACTAAATCTCCAAATCAACTAGTGAAAGGGGACCTCGATCAAAAATATCCCTCCACTAGTATCATGTTTGGAAATCTATTACAAGAACATAAGTGACCACATGCATAGAAAGAGAAAGAACATTGCCAAAGATGATACAAAACTTCAATATCTAACCCACTAGCATACCTACAGGAGAATGGGAAGAAAAGAGAGAGACCATAAATCCAACAAGATAACAAGTTGTGTTATGTTATGTGATTTATAAGAGAGGAGTAGGAGAGAAAAGTAGAAATTCTATCAAGTTGTGTTATGCTACTTCCACTCATCTCAGAGATGGAAGGAGAATTGATGGTCTAGCATGATGCGTTATGCTAATCAATTCTACCTTGAAAATTTGTGCACAATAGTGGCTTTAAATGTTATTTCACATAGGGGTAGCTTAGGGATCAGTCTTATAGAAAGCATTGTCTCCATGTGGATCCATAAAATGATTAGGCCTAAAGAAAGCATTGTCTCCTTAGGGATCAATAAATAAAAAGGTTCATAATATAGAAGGGAAGTTGCATGTATTCCCCCTCCTTATGATGTAAACATAGGTGGAATCATAAGGAAAGAGAACAAGGATAACTACTTCCAACAACAAGGAGATATCCTTTAAAAAATAATATATGTCATGAACCTCGCAAAGAGTGAAAATGCTTGTTAGCTAATAAAATAGATAATTGTGAAAGGATATTCTGCATGTGGGAATAGACCCTTCGAAGGAAGAGATATTGGTTGAAATAACTCGACCCTCAAGAGGAGTGCTTAAACAAAGACAACATATTTGAGACAAAGAGGAGAGGAGAACAAGAATTCACCCTTTCAACCCCCTATTGCTAGGTGAAAAGGGATTCTTGATGAAGGATGACATACTTTAAGCCCCAAAGTAAGAGAAATTATTTATAATGAACATAGGTTTGCAATAAGAAGAGGTTGTAATGAAGTATTCACACCTCTTCTATAAGAGAGAATCCCCAAATCAAAACAATCAATTCTTTATAATAAAATAATATCACATAATAAACAAATACTACCATACTAAGGAAAGTAGATCCTTAGAAAAAGGAAAGAGAAATGAAGAAAAAAATTATNCCCCCCCCCCCCCCCCAAAGTGTGAAGGCCAAGAACAAATATAATGCATATTGTACAATCATTTTGATATTTTCCTCATAATAGACATGCACTTTGAAGCAAAAATAAATTGCAAAGTAGGATACAACTCTTAGGAGAAGATCCTAATGTAAGGCAAACACATTTATGCTAGAAAGGACATCACATGAGAAAAAAAAATTATCATGAGAGGAAGAAATGGGCGATGAGAGGATCACTGGTACTTTGAAAAAGGAATCCAAATCCATATAAAGGTGGGAAGGATGAAATATTATGGCAATTTAGTGGACGAGTCCAATATACAAGATATACAATTTAAAGCAAGGAAGAGATTTGTATAGGAGGACATCAGCTCCTTTAAGAAGGATAATCTAAAACAAACAAGTCCATGTATGGAAGAAAATTGAAGCATAAATAATATGACCACTAAAGAGATAATTAATCATTCAAAAATAATCTATAAATGAGATAAGTAATAAAAGAAAAATATATTGCGCCCCAAGTGTGAAGAGACAAAGAGCACTTCTTATTATGATGCTCATGATGTGCATTATGAAAAGCAAAGAATTACCAATAATTTAAGCTCCCAAATTTACATAATGGAGATCAACATAATAAGAAAGGGAAATCTTAAGGTATGTTTTTATATCAAGGAAATTTAAAAGATATGTCATTAAACATAGAAGAGATCTATCAACCAAATCTTTCATAAATTGTCTAAATTCTATACAATCGGCAAGAGAGTTTTTATTACTATGATGAAAGAAAAATCAAAATTCACCATTTATAGGTCTTTGATGTTTTGGAAAATTTCTGTAAGGGAGTTAAATTTTTTAATTACATCTAATTTTCCAAAAGATTATTTTAGCCAAATCCAAGCGATCATCTAAAGGTGATGGGACAAAAAAATGGTGTTGGTAAGACAATGTCAAGGGAAGGTTTTGGTCGAGAGGAAGAAGGCAAAGTAGTATCTTGAGAAATGAAACCTAGATCACATGTAGTGCTTTGTGAAGGAGGATAAATATGCACTTTAATACCTTTCTCATTAATACCAAGTCCTAATCCATTGTAGCCTTGTTGAGTAGTAATATCATACCCCACATTGTAATTAGCTTTTAATGTGGAGGGTGAAGTGAGGGTGAAGGAGGTTGATCTTGATCTTTATGGAAATGTGTGGTATGAGAAGGAATAAGAGGAGGGGTATTCTCTTTAGGAGGTTCTCCATCACTATTTATATCATCTTTAGCTGGTGAAGAAGAAGAAGGCTTATCATAATCTTGTTGTCTACTTAATATTCTTGGAGAAACAACATCAAGAAAGTTTTGCAAATCACGATTATAGATAATTCTTTGATAAAAGGATGATTTCTTAAGGCTATCCAAGGATTTACATAAGCTTGCTTCTCTAAGATCATCCATTAGAGTAGGTTGAGGAGGAGGATATCTAGGTCTTGCCATGATGGGATCATTAGAAAGTAGATATCTATCACCATGATTACTAGTCCTTAGGGGAATAGGATTAAGAGGATTAGTTTTAGGTTCATTGACAAAAGCCCTTATGTAATCCACATATTCCATGCATTTTGTTAAAATTTGAATGATAAAAACACATGAAACATTAATAAGAGATTTGAAACATGTATTGTAAGGGAGAAATATATTTGATAACCTCATAATGCCATGTGCAAGAATACCATAAAGGAATAAAAACATTATAAAGTGCAAGAAATCATGATTCAATCCATATGATTAATAAAGAGAAGTAAGGAGAAAGGTAAATATATATGTTATGACATGCCAATCTAACTTAGTCAACTCCATTATTAATGAAATTTAGCAAGCACAAAATGAGATCTAATGCCAAAATCAAAAGTATGTAAGAAGAGTCGGGTTCACCAAAATGTATAATGGTGAAAAGGGAAGTAGTGCAATAGACAAGGAAAATAAACTCCCTTTTCAATTGTTAATTATACATTTGGAAGGTCTATACCCCACTAGGTTCAAGAGGTGACTCAAACTCTAAGTGGAATAGTAGATTTTCCTTCACTAATATATACAATTGAGGAAAAGGAAATGTTGGTGTGATTAAAGTGTCTAATTAGATGATGTTATAGAAAACTATAAATAATAGACAGAAAAAGACCCAAAATGAGCATAAATTTATAGATCTGGAAAGCATAGCAAAGGACTGACTTGTGGTCCAAATTTGAATGTAAAATGGCAAGGATAGGTCGAAAGTTGACCTCTACCAAGATATAGGTCACCAATGGCATCCTGTACCTGGAAATTATGGCTAGAATTTTTAGGGTCTTTTTGTCCACTTTCTATCTTCCCGATCCCGATTCGATGGCTCCACAACCTATTCATACACACAAAAAAATAGGTAAAAGCTTCTGGGAATGGGTTTGCCTTAGTCAAACCCCTATTTAGGAATCAACCTTGAAATGAAATGAATTAAAGGAAAGTGTGTTGTATACAACAAATGATAGATCTAGAAAATGAAGTATATCATACCTTGATAATGTAAATTCTTCTTTAAATGTGATCAAATATGTTGATGTAATAGCTTTTGAATAATCACAAAAACCCAAAAGGAAATCATGCAAAGACAAAACCTTATGGAATAGATGTTGCAATCCATCACAGTGTAGAATTGGAGAGAAAGAAGAGAAGAATTGATCGATGATGAATGTAGATCTCCTTCCTTGATAGAAAAATCCATTTATTGGCCTCCAATGGGGAAAATAATCTAGATCTATTGAAGGAAACACCTCAATTTATTGGAAGGAAATGAATGCTTGAATGCTTGTAACTTGATGGCTCTTGAATGCTTGAGTGTACTTGCTTGCACTTGAGATCATGATTGCTAGAATTGTTGGAAAGTGATCTATTTTACATGGTGAGAATCACTTTTTGGTTTTCATTTATGGAAACACATGTGGGTTATAGATCAATTCCTATAAAGTTGATTTTTGGGGACTCAGAAATTGACTAAGTACAGAAGCAGAGTTACAGAGGTATTTTGGGTATCGAAGATTGAGATCGATGAATTATGGAAAGAGAGATTAGAGGAAGATATTATGAGGAATATGTGACCTCCACCTAAGATCGATTTTGTTTTTTTAATGTTTACAACAAGTTATAGATATTTGAAGATAGACGGACAATAGCAGAACAGTGATACAGAGCAGTTGGACAGAAGTGATGATTCAGAGAGTATGACATGGACTCCTAGCAATCAGATTTGGATTATGGTTGTTGATAACCTAAAATTTGATTATGTAAGAGCCCAGACTTTGCATTTGATATTTGTTTTATTAAATGTATTTTGTATTGAGAGCCGACTAAGTAATATTTGGTTAAGAGAGCCGACTTGGTTAAGAGATAAGATATATATATATGGAGAAATTTTTGTTGAGCGAAGATATTGTGGAAGAGAGATGATTGGATGGATGATATGACATGCAAATTACAGATTAGAGGATGAAAAAGATCATCAATGAGCTATGACATGAACTATCTAAGCATTAGAGATGCTTGTTTTGTTCATTACTGAGAACATTTTGTAAACAGAATTACTTTGTAAGAGTTGTAAGCTCAGTTGGCCCCTAACAGGGTGTTGTATACCTTTAACAGGGTTGTTATTCCTTTAACAAGGAAATGTACTATGTAATATTCAGCTCCTAATAGGGATAGGTTTCCTAACATGGACATTATACTTTAGTGCATGCTTGTGGGTACCATCCCCACCGGGGTTTTCCCTTAGCTAGGATTTCCTTGAAAACAAATTATGGTGTTATGAGTATTGTGTTATTTTCTTATGTTCTTTTCATTTCTGCAAGTATATGGTTACAATTTAATTGGTTGAAGATTTTTAATAAGTGTTGTAATATTGATTCACCCCCCCCCCCCCTCAGTATTACCTAATCNTTGTAATATTGATTCCCCCCCCCCCCCCCTCAGTATTACCTAATCCTAACAATTGGTATCAGAGATTTTGGCCCTTGGAGAGAAAGTCTAACAACTTAAGGGAGATCATAATGGATTTGGACAGTTTGCAAGAAAAATTTGATGTTGCACTTGAAGATCTTGATAAAGCAAAAGAAGAGAATGGAGGATTGAGATTCAACATGCAAAGAACTAAGAAATTTATAAGGAAACTCAGAGACCAGCTTGAACTTTCCAGAAGTTAGAGACAAGATCTTGTGGTTCAAATAAAAGAAGATTCAGACAAAGACAATTCAGATCAAATGATGCGACTTGAAGAAGAAAATGAAACTTTGAAACTTGAAAATGAAGCTATGACTAAAGAGATACACTTACAAAAGGATGATAAGAAGAAGATTAAAGAAACCTTGAATAGTGCATTAGAACAAATGAAGAATGAGGCTGACAACTATAAGAACAAGTATCTAGAACTGGAGAAATACAATTAGATTATAAAAGGTGAACTTGTTGAGGCAAAGAAGCACATTGAGAAACTTCACACCAGCAGTGATTTGATCAAGGAAAAAAGAGACAGACAGGAACCTAAAGGTGATATGATTGGTATTGGCTTCAATGAAGATGAATGCTCAAAGAATCAAGAAGAGAAATTTGATGCAAAGATTGATGTTGAAAAGCCTACTATTGAAGAACCTAGAGAGCAGATTAGACCTTTTAGAGGTTGATGCTTTGGATGTAACAGGTTTGGACACATGAAAAGAGACTGCAGAGGTAATGCCCCTTTTAAGACCTTTTCTAGATATTATTTTAATTGTAATGGATATGGGCATAAGAAAGCAGAATGCAGGAAACCTAATCAACTAGATATAGACAAGACAATGGAAGAGAACCTACAGTGAAACCTACATGCTACAAATGTAGTAACATTGGACAGATTGTGAAGTACTGTAAGCTGCAAGTAAATCAAGGAAGAAGACCTCCTACATGTTACAAATGCAATAATTCAGGTCATATAGAGAAGTTTTGTAGGTATCATCGAGCAAACAAAAGAAGAGTACCACCTCCTATGAATACACAAAAGAATGGAAATGATATTGGTAAGATTGTTGCAGATTTGAAGAATGATTTTGATAGTTGTTTTAAGAAATCAAAAGATAACAATAGTGGTAAGATATGGAAGATCAAAGAAACAAGTGAGACATTGGTTCAGGGAGAGACAGTAGATGCTACTGGATCTTTGCCTGATGGTAGTAAATTAGAATCAACCTAATTGGTCGATCATGGCCTTAGGGGGAGCATTGTATAAAGACATCAGAATATATCCTACCCTGAAACTTGTGGATTGAGCTCATGTGAGCTTAGGTATGAACATGGCTGACATCTTGGAGTATACAATTAAGAGCGCAACATCAGTCGATGCATATATTTTGATCGTGAGATCTACAGCCGACTGGACAGTATTGGGAAAAGTAAATTGTTATAACTTAAACATTGTATAAAGCACCATATTAAGATCTATTTCTTCACCATTTGATGAAGAACAACCTAAGGAGATCAAAGAGTAGAGAGATTCATTCTATCCTACATTTGCCTTGCGTGATCGATTGAAGCGAAAAACTCATAATTCAGCGTGAAAGAGATATTTACATCATATAGCTATGGATGCACCTGTGATTTATGATTTTGTAGATCGACCTAGGTATAAGTTCAAGAAACATCCATTCAAGTCTTGTGAAGAAGATCCCAAAGGAGGATTTTCCCAAATACCCTACGAAGTTTTACACGTAGAAGATATTAGGGCTTACATTCATTGTAAGTATGATATACTAGGCACTGATGATATTTGTACTAAGATGGAGTATATGACTCATAAAGGAATTATGATAGATGAGTACAAACACATTGATCAATTGAGCATTATGAAAATTTTGGATTTGTATGAATTCGACAAAGAAGAATGGTTCAAGATATTTTTGAGCAGAGTTCATGATCATTTCATCTGGATAGGTGAGCAGCCTGTGAAGATTTGTAGTGATTTGATTCATGAGATTATTGGATTGGATAATACAGGAATCGTTCATGTTGCAGAAAAACATGTGAAGAAGCAAGTAGAAATCCTAACACACTCTAAATGGGACAGGCGAGCAGTGACTATGAATGACATCTTTCAGCAAGATGTGAGACTAATTGCTATGATACATGGCTATAAATTCTACTATAGTAGTAGACCTAATTCGGTATCAGCAAGAGTTATCATGATGGCATGGAGAATGGTAAAAGAAAATGTAAAATATAACCTATGCAAAGTGTTAACACAACAATTTATTGAGAATGTAAAACTGGTAAATAAAGACAGAATGGAGAATTTCAGATTTGGCTCACTATTGGTACATATGTTTATTCACATTGAACACAAATTTCAAGGTATGCACCCTAGTGGTTGGAAAATAGGGATACCTATTGGTATTCAGATCACACAGAGCTACAGAAGACATAATAGAACATGGGTTGATGGTGAATTATTTGGAATGATCAAAATCCTTCAGAGGAAGATGAAAAATAGATATAGGATACCTGATGACAAAGTTGAGAAGTACAAGGATACAACCTATTTCATGGTTGAAAATGATTGTGTATTCTTGGAGGCAGTCACACCAAGGAAGAAATGGTGTTATCCTATGTGACATGAGGTAAGTTCGGAGGAACTTACTATGCAAGTTGAACATGTTCTTGCATCTGAGATTGACACATTAGAAGAAAGATGGGGAACCTATGAGGAGAAATCAGCTAAGGTAAGAGAGGAACATACTAGAGGTTTGAGGAAAAGGAAAATTGATAACCTTATGCATGAGTGTGGTGTAAAGGCAAGACTAACAAAGGAAGAATTGAAAGAAGTGAAAAGGAAAATGGATGAGCGATCTTCTGGATTGGCAAGTGCTAGTACTACAGCCCTTCCCACTCCTAAAGTATTAATGGTAGACAATCCACCTCCTCCATCATAGAAGACATTGCAAGCTGAGAAGATTAATCCTAGAGTAAACACCAGATCTAGCAGGCAGACATCACCTATGAAACCAAGCATTCTAAGAGAAGAGAAGAAAACTGAAATTGAGAAACATATATGGAAGCCTGACATGAAGATGATTGAGAAGAGATCTATTGAGCAAGGAAAGGTAGTTACAGTAAACAGACACTATGATAGGTATGGGGAAATATACAAACTTAAGATTGAAGATATTGTGGTTAATCACTTACTTGTTTTCAAGAAGACTCTTTTGGAAATTGAGGGAAGTGTACCTGAAGACTTATATGGGAGATTGGAGACAAGGAAACAGTTAGCACAAATTGAAGATGAAACAATAGAAATCGGGAAATTGACAACATGCTACCTGTGATATCTTTACAAGAAAGGGACAGAATACTCAAAGAATTGAAACCTTTACTGAGAACCAAGATCAGAATACTGAAAATCATGGCAAGAAGATATGATGAAATCACTGAGGAAACTCAGAAAGATCTAGAGAAAATATTGATGAATCCTACTCCTGAGGAGACTCCACTTCCTAAAACCACTTTGCCTACAAACTTAGGAATGAGAGAGAGTTCAAAGATAGCTGAGGCAAGTGCTGAGAAGAGTGAAGTTAATAAACAACCAGATTTCTATGTTTTTGGTGTACCTATAACACTTGACACCTATAAAGATGAGAAGGACCCATTTGCAGAAAATATGGACAACACAATTGTTAAGGAAGCAGAGTAGAAAGAGGAAGAAGAGCAGAAGAAAGAATAGAGTGAAGCAAAACAAGATGAAGGACAGAAAGAACAAGAATAAAAAGATGAGACTAAAACTGAGGTAATCACATCTTCTATTTCATTGTTAGCAAGAAAAGACAATACAACAGATGTTGATGTTGATTGCATGGATGAGGATGAGCTAGTTAAATTGGCTTTTACTGCACTCACTAAAGCCAAGGAGAGATCAGAACAAAAAGGAGACAAAAAGGCTAAGTTAATAACTAGAGCAATTGATACTGTGAACAAATTTATTCCAGTACTTATTGTTTTCCAGCACAGAGATGACATTGAAAACCTGAAGATAACACTTGATGAATTTGATGGCTATTATGAGAGTTTGATAAAGATTGCAGAGGAGAAGGCATAAATGAACTACTCGGAGAAGAAGTTATCTGAAGTTTGCAAGTCCATTTCATGGGACTTGAGCATTTTGAAAACCACTACTGCAAATACTAAGAGTTGCATTGGACATGGAAGAAAGCTATTCAGTTACTGCATGAATCCTATCAGGCATGTTCAAAACATTGAAGACATCATTGCCAAGGAAAGGGAAACTTTGAACAGTATGATGGACAGTTGTAAAACCTCTTCACAATCTGTAATAGAATTGGACAAGGAAGTAACAAGAATATTGGCAAAATTAGATGTACTGGATAATGAGAAAGGGAGAGTACTGAATAGATTCAATTTGCTAAAGAGTTTAATCACTCCTAAGCTATCCATAATTGAAGCACACCTATCAGATTTGGAGAAGACAACAGATGCATTAACTAACTCTATGCCTATAGAGTTGAAAGAAGACGAGACTGCATCATTTGCATTGAATGAAATAATTCATGTTATTCAACTATTTCTGAAGTCATGGGGTACATAAGTGAAGATCTTGGAAGATTCCTTTAAAGATGTTCTGAAACTGGTGAGCAAGCACTATTCCTATTACTTTGTATGCACCTTTTTCATTATTGTCAAAGGGGGAGAAGAGAAGAAAAATTAATGGGAGAAGAGAGAAGAGTAAAATGAATAAGGAGAAGGAGAAAACATATAAGAGAAGAAAAGAGAAAAACAAAATAGAGAAAGAGAGACAGTTTGTTGGAACACTTAGTCATTTTTTGTTAAGTGTTGCCATCAATGCCAAAGGGAGAGATTGCTGGAAAGTGATCTATTTTGCATGGTGAGATTCAATTTTTGGTTTTCATTTATGGAAACACATCTTGGTTACAGATCCATTCCTATGAAGTTGAGTTTTGGGGACTCTGAAATTGACTAAGTACAGAAGCAGAGTTACAAAGGTATTTTGGGTATCGAAGATCAAGATCAATGAATTATGGAAAGAGAGATTAGAGGAAGATAGTATGAGGTACCTCCACCTAAGATCAATTTTGTTTTTTGTAATGTTTACAGAAAGTTAGAGAGATTTGAAAACATACATACAGCAACAAAACAATGATACAGAGAAGTTGGACATAAGCGATGATTCTAAGAGTATGACATGGACTCCTGGCAATCAGAGTTGGATTATGGTTGCTGATAACCTACGCTTTGATTATGTAAGAGCTTCGACTTTGAATTTGATATTTGTTTCATTAAATGTATTTTGTATTGAGACCCGACTAAGTAATATTTGGTTAAGAGAGCCAACTTTGTTAAGAGATAAGATATATATATATATATATATATATATATATATATATATATATAT
>MU225553.1:4930857-4963245 GCA_018584345.1 Thuja plicata
GCTCAGTAAATATGCAGAGTAAACCAATCAATCCAGAAATGCATATGTGAAATGTAAAACAATAAAGTAATAAACCATACACACATAACACATGGATTTTAACATGGAAACCCTGTTAAGGGAAAAATCCAATGGGACCGGTACCCCAAATTTTCACTCTTCTGAAGTGAGCCCTGTTAGGAGCTAACCCTGTTAAAGGCTACAAACACATGGTTAAGTGCGACCTTGTTAGAGGATTTTTATACATAGATTGTCACTTAGTATCTGGCATCTATGCTACCATCCTTGAATCAGCCTTTAGACTGTCAATAGGCTTTATGCTAATCTTACTACCATCCTTGAATCATCCTCCTTCTTAGACTGTCAATAGGCTTTAGGTAAGACCAATGCTACTATCATGAATCAACCTTTTTGGTAATCTGTTAGGATATACCTCAATTATAGAAGACAGTTAAGTCCTGCTCTGTTAAGAGGCTTAGTGCTTCAATGGTTAAACTGAAACACAATGACCTATTTCTAATGCAATTTTGAATTATAGATATTCAGATCTATTTATGTACAATACCTCTCTGATCAATGTATCAATTCAATTCCTTTGTGCTTCACACTTTCTGCTTTGTGATGATGTGCTTCACTGTTCATCGGTGTCTGCAAAATTCTTTAGCTCTCCCTTAGCTTGATTGATTAGGACTGTATGAAGTTTATCCTTCACCAGTTTCTCTTCAGCATCTTCTTTCAATTCACTCCCCTGTGTATCTGATTGCTTGCAGAAATGAATTATGCTTGTCTCTTATATAGACATGATATTTCTTTATTTATGATTCTTGATTCTTGATTCTTGGCGTGAAAAATAATCCAGCCAATTTGATTTACAACTTTAACTCCTGATTTATCTCGTAGCTATCTTCTTGCCAACTGTATAAATCAATTGCTTAACTATGGTTGAATAAAACAAATAAAACAATCAGTTAAGTCTATCCTTAAGCTCTGCCAGCTAGATATTTTGTCATTTTCTGATCTCTCTGTTCTGTCGGTCAATTCTATAGTTCGTCGTCGGTGACAACTGCCAGTTCCGTTGGTGTAACTTCAGTTAGCTTCAGGATCTACATCCATCGGGCATCATTGGATCTTGCTCGTCGGGCAACTCTATTTTCAGCTAGTCGGGCATCCTATGATTCTGCTTCGTCAGGCAATATTGTCTTCTACTCGTCAGGCATCACTGTGACTTTATCTTTGTCTTTACCGATGGTGTGCACTCCATTGGTGTGGTTTGTCACTTAGTGAATACTTGACTTTTATGCATTGATGAAAGCATAACCTCTATTCCATTGATTCTCTGAAGTCTTTGGCATTATGTATATGACCGTACAGATGATATCAAGTTGACATCAATGACAATACAAACCACTAACTGGTTTAATGTTTTGCATCATCTTCAACTTAACATTATCAAACATTCAATCAGTTACATGTCATCACATTCAAGAAGAACTTAGTCTCTTTACCCTAACTTCCATTCATAGTTGTTTTCAAATGGCTTTGAAAGTGGAAGAGAAACTCAAGAAGAGACAATATTCTAGCTCCAGAGGTAGAGGAAGGGGTAGAGATAGTAGAGGTGGCCATAGAGGAGGTTCAAGTGGAAGAGGCAGTGATAGTAGAGGTCAAGGTGATTCTAGATATACAAAGAAAGGACATGAATCAAGCAATAGGGGTGGATACAAAAATAGAGGAAGAAGCTCTTATAACAGTGACAGAGGAAGATCATGAGGTTTTGGGAGAAGCTCTCACTTTTCTTCCATGAAATGCTACAACTGTGGACAGTTGGGACACCCTGCATATAGGTGTCCAAATAAACCAACATCCTCACAAAGGGAGAATAAGATAGCTTATGTCTAAGAAGAAGATTGCTCTAAACAATCAAAGATGAGTCTAGATTAAGAGAAAGGAGAACACCTTATGTTGAGAAGAATACTAATCAAGACACCCTCCAAAGATGAGAAAAAGAAGAGGAGGGATCTTTTTAGAGTAAAATGCAAGATATTGGGAAAGGTGTGCAAGGTAATCATTGATTTGGGGTCAACAGATAATGATATATCTGAGGAGGTAGTAGAGAAGTTGAATCTCACCAAAATTCCACATGTGTGTCCTTATAAAGTTACATGGTTGAATAAAGGCCAAAACATCTTAGTGAATGAACAAGTGTGGGTAGAATTTTCCATTGGAAAGTATCAAGATAGGATACTATGTGATGTGTTTCCAATTGATGCTTTCCATCTGTTGCTTGGCAGACCATGGCGGTATGATAGAGAAGCTATCCATATTGGGAAAGATAATAAGTACTCCTTCAAGAAAAATGGGGTAACATTCAAGATACAATCCTTACTAGAGGAAGACATAGTGGAGAAGGCAGAATGTAGTACTTTGTTTATGAGTGGGAAATAATTCTTAATGGATATGAAAAATGAAGAAGTTGGCTATGCAATCTTGTTGAAGCCAAAGGAGGAGGAGACTCATAAGAAAGCTTTCATGCCAAAAGAAGTGAGAGAATTGTTGGATCAGTTCAAGGACATAATATGTGAGGGGATAACAGCTTCACTACCACCGAAGAGGGAGATAAGTCATCAAATTGACTTCATACCAGGAGCATCCTTACCAAACAAAGCTGCATACAAGATGACACCAGAGCAAAACAAGGAGATAGCCAGGCAAGCAAGAATTGTTGGACCAAGGACTAATTAGGAAGAGCATAAGCCCTTGTGTTGTCCCTATGATGTTGGCTCCTAAGAAGGGAGGTAAGTGGAGGATGTGTATTGATTCTAGGGAAATAAATAGGATAACTATTAGGAATATATTTCCAATTCCAAGAATAGAAGACTTGATGGATTGCTTGGGGGGTGCTAAGTACTTCTCTAAAATTGACTTGAAGAGTGGGTATTACCAAATTAGGATGAAGGAAGTTTATGAGTGGAAGTCTGCATTTAATACTATAGAGGGGTTATATGAATGGTTAGCTATGCCCTTTGGGCTTTCTAATGCACCAAGCACCTTTATGAGGGTGATGAATGAGGTCTTGAAGGACTATATAGGAGTTTTTATAGTTGTCTATTTAGATGACATCCTCGTATTCAGTAAAACAAAAGAGGAACATATGAAACACTTGGAGTTAGTGTTGAAGAAGTTGCAGGAGGAGAAACTCACCATAAATCTCGAGAAGAGTGAGTTCATGAAGGAAGAACTAGTCTACCTTGGCTTTGTAGTTTCCAAGGGTGACTTGAAAATGGATAAAGAGAAAGTAGAGGCCATATTGAACTGACCTAATCCTAAGACAAGGACTAAAGTTAGGAGCTTCCATAGGTTAGCCCAATTCTATAGGAAGTTCATTAGGAGATTCAGTGAGATTTGTGCTCTAGTCCTAGAGACTATCAAAGGTGGATTGAAGACTAAATTTATATGGACCAAGGCAACTAATGAGGGGTTTGAAAGGTTGAAAAGAGAAGTAGTCTCTCAACCTATATTGTTGTTACCTAGCTTTGAAAAACCATTCATTGTGGAGTGTGATGCAAGCAACATTGCAGTAGGAGTTTTCCTAAGCCAATAAGGCAGGTCTGTGGCATTTTTCAATGAAAGACTAAATGAGGCTAAGTCTAGGTACTCTTCCTATGAAATGGAGCTATATGTTCCTGTACAAGCCTTAAATAAATGGAGGCATTACCTATTTCCTAAAGATTTTGTTGTCTTTACAGATAACCAGGCATTGAGTTATGTAAATACTCAAGACAAGCTTAGCTTGAGACACATCAAATGGATAGAGTTCCTACACTCATATACCTTTACTATAAAACATAAGAAGGGGATGCAAAACAAAGTTGCAGATGCCCTTATTAGGAGACTAATCACCATTCAGGAGACTCAGTTGCAGAGTACAGGAGTTGAAGGTTTTAAAGACCTATACGAGGGAGATTCAAATTTCTCAGAGATTTACAAAGTGTGCAAAGATTTTGAGAATCACTTTCATAGTGAGTTTGTAGATTATACATTGCAGAATGGGTTGCTATTCAAAGGCAATCAACTATGTGTTCCAAAAGGCTCTATGAGGGAGAACCTCATACGAGAGAAACATAATGGGAGCCTAAGTGGATACTTTGGACTGAACAAGACACTAGACCTAGTGGAAAGGTTCTACTGGTGGCCAAAAATGCAGAAGGAAGTGAGAAGATATATGGAACAGTGTGGCCTATGTCAGAAGGCTAAAGGAACTTCATCAAATGCAGGTCTTTACCAGCCATTACCCATCCCAAGTAGACCTTGGGAGTGCATAAGTATGGACTTCATAGTGGGGTTACCTAGGACTACAACTAGTTTGGACAGTGTGTTTGTAGTGGTAGACAAATTTAGTAAGATGAGCCACTTCATCCCATGTAAAAAAACACATGATGCCAGTCATATTGCCTACTTGTTCTTCAAGGAGATAGTGAGGATTCATGGTCTACCAATGAGTATTGTAGCAGACAGAGATGTGAAGTTCATGGGGCACTTTTGGAAGACCCTATGGAAGAGACTAGGTACAAAATTATCTCATGGATTTGCCTATTATCCTCAAACAGATGGGCAGACTAAAGTAATCAATAGATTTCTTGGGAACTTTCTTAGATGTTTGACAAAGGAATATGGACAAGGATGGGAGCAAGTTATCCCACAGGCAAAATTTGCCTATAATCATAGCACAAATAGGACTACAGGGAAAAGTCCATTTGAGATTGTGTATGGGGAAAATCCAAGGGGTGTGATGGAGCTCAGAGACCTCAAAGGATATGAGGGAGTTAGTGGACACGCTGATGAATTTGCACAATCAATGAAGGAAGTCCATGAACAAGTGAAAAAGACCTTAATGGAGGCCAATCAGAAGTTGAAAGCCAAAAGAGATGAGGGGAGAAGAGATTTGCACTTTGAAGTGGGTGAACTAGTAATGGTGTTCCTGAATAAGGCAAGACTACAAAATGGGATACCTAGTAAGCTATAGATGAAAAGGATTGGGCCTTGCAAGATATTGGCTAAGTATGGATCCAATGCTTACAAGGTGGAGTTGCCCAAGGGGATGTCAATTTCTCCAATCTTCAATGTGAAGGATTTGATCAAGTATAAGGGGCTAAATATGGATGAGTAACAATACAGTACAGAGGTGCATAAACATGAGGGAGAGTTCAAGACTCTGGAACAGATCAAGCCACAAGTTGAAAATATATGAGATTCAAGGGTAAAGAAGAAGACAAGACACAAGGTCTATATGGAGCATATAGTGAAGTGGAGACATCAACTAGAGTCAGAAGCCACTTGGATATCTGAGAGTGACTTCAATAAGCATGGAATCAGTGAGGAATTCCTGACACCACAAGTACCTTAACTTGTTTGTTGTAGGGGGAGGATGGTGCAGGAGCACCCTAAGGTCTTTAGTCATTTTGGCTTGTAGTTTGGTTTGGCCAACTATCCATGAATAAGGACTATGTTATAAAGTCCCTAGTGTGTTTAAGGTGTGTTTTAGTGTTAGGAGAGATTAGGGTTTATGAGTTGTTGAGTCAAGTTGATTCTAGGGGTCTAGAACCTAGAAGTCAACCAAAAGGTCAAAGGGTTGACCAAAACTCCAAAATGGGGAGATTTTCAAGATTTTAATGTTTTCAAGTAATTTTAGGTCATTTGGTAAGTTTTGAAACCAAATAGGGCCATCGAAGTTGAGAAAGTGTCATTTTGACAAAAGTTGTCAAAGTTGTCATGACAACTTTTCAAAGTTGTCATGACAACATTTCCTAGATTTTAGGAATCAACTTTTAGGATGCCCAAATTCTGACCAGAGGGTCTAGAAATGTGGGATTATAGTATATAAGGTGACTACAACCCTAATTTGATAGTTAGACTTCATTTTGTACGGACTGGTTATTGGGAAGAACCAATTAACACTATAATTAGCATACAAAGCCATCATCCAACACTTTTGTGGATTGAATGGATTGAATGAAAGCATGGAGAGTGTTTAATATGTAATTTCCTAGATCTTTGTGGCACTATATTAGTCTTTTATTCATTATGGTTAGCTTTGTATAAATCTTTTGTGTTTTGTGAGTTCATTGTCCAGTTTTGGACCAGTCATGTAGAAAATGGGTTTTCTTGGCATTCCCCTAGTTCAAAATCCCATGAACACTTGGAATCCATTAAATAATTGTATATAAACTTTAGATATAGTGTGTGGTGTGTGTGTGTGTGTGTGCAGCATAAGCAAGATAACATTCAGGCCCTAGGCGAGTACTGGTTATTCTGGCTAGGGTAACTGAACAGTGCAGAGGCAATGGTGATTGCTAAGTGATTGGTATGTGCCAATAAATGTTAGAGGAGTCTAGGGGCATGAATTTTAGACCTAATGGTGGAAGGAGAAGTTTAGAGGAACTCATTGGATCAGTGAAAGAAGATAGAGAAACAAAACTAGTGTTCATGCCCTAGAAACCCTTATTTTTAGGGGTTTGGTGAAAGTCCAATGTACAGAAAATTTAGACATCTAAGACCTAGAAAATATTTAAGGGGGGAAAAAACCCACAAGGAATATGCAATTTTTTTCTAGGGGTGTTAAGGCATTTTAGGAGAAAATCCAACTTTTCAATGTCTAGGAGGGCTAATAGGCCTAAAAAGGCTACAAGGCCTAAAAGACTAGAAGTTTAGAACCCGATTGGGAAATGGGTGAAAGATCCAAAAATTTGGATCCATAGAAGTTGAATTAGACCTAAGAGGAGTCAAGAATTCAATCCACAAGAATTTGACATCATTGGAGAAGTAGGAGGCTAGAGAAACCATGGATGTTTGAGGACATGAAGAAGGGTTTAGTGAAGAGTTTGAAGTTGTTGGAGAGCTCCTAGTGTGTTAAAGGATCAGAGAGGAATCCTCTAGTTAGGGTAGTGATAGAGACCCTAAAGAAGACCAAGAGAAGGTCTTAAAGAGAGAAATAAAGCTCTATGAGAGGAGCTCCCCATCATTTTCTTTCTTATTAACAATAATGTAACCATACTTCTCCAACTCAGGTGCAAAGAACTCTTCAAAGTGATCAATTTGAACCTGATTTTTCCATATATCATACATTAACTTATAAATCAATACACTGTTGTGATGAAAAATAAAAGAATGCAATAATATTTTGGATCACTCAAACATACCAAGTCTGTCATCGACGTGTAATAATAGGTTTTATATATTTCATGCCAAATGTGGGTTACACAATTAAAATGTTTATAGTCTAGACAATCATTATAAAATATTACTTGTGACATGGATCAAACATTACACATCCAAAATTCACCAAGACATGCCTAGAAAAGAACATGGTGATAGTTACCAAATATTAAGGATGTTGTAGGGATAAAATAAGAGGTATAAATTTATATAACTGCATGAATTAAGTTCAAATGATCGGAACATTAATATTCAATGAAGATTGTGCTATCCAATGGAAATCACAGTAAAGAACAACAGTTTTAGAGATGCTCAAATAGTGAAAATGATGCACCGATGTACAATAGAGATTTAAAGCCCATGAAAAGAAGATAATCAAAGTTGAAAAAGCCACGGATTGATGATTGTTGTCAAAAAAATGATCAGAGGAGAGGCCACTGTTGTAGTAAATAATAGATAGTGCAAAACTAATACAACACATAAGGCATTGATTGGGGGAAAGACTTTAATTTTTTTTTTCCTATTATTATAGAGAATCAAGATCAGATACTAATCAAAAGGTCCCATTAAATCCTCTCTACCAAATACATTGTTTGGTTAAACATTTTCTTTATCTGTGGATCCTAAGTTTGGCTGCAGAAATACCTATTTCCCATGTAGATCCATGTTCTCTTCTTTAAGTTGTGTTACTTCAGCTTCCAGCTCCAAAGTATATGCCTATAAAAATGAAAAATATATAAGAATCAATTCTCAAACTGAATGAGTTTTCAAAACTAAAAAAAAGTTTTCTAAACCTTGGAACCATAAATAGAAAGACAAGATAGTCAACAATACAAGCAAGCATCAAGTAACGGATTTTCCCAAGTTAGTTTCATTAGAACTACAAAGAGAGTTTGCTAAACCCTGGAGTTATCTAAGATCATAGTGTTCATAAAGTTTGGTCCCTCAAGATTAGGACTTATTGAACAGGAAGAGGAAGCAAGAAGAATTGAAATGAGAGCATCAACAAAAGCAGGTATTACATGAGATTAAAGAAATCTTTGTTGATGCATTTGAATTTGAAGACCAGAAAAAGAAAGCGCCTATCTTGGAACAATTGGTTAATATTGTGCAGAAGGTAAACCAAATGATATAAATGCTAATGAGAAACTCTGGCAAAGATCAAAGAGAAAATTTGAGACCAAGGTACTTGAGAAAATTGTAGCAAAGCTCACTAAGAAGCAGGTTGCAATTTCTGATCTGGTAAGCAACTTAGAAGAAGTGATAGAGAATGTTCTCTCTTTGTACAAGCAACTATGTGATACTGGATTTTTTACAAAGGAGAATCAATAACTTATTCAGAAGCTACAAATATATTTGAAGTCAACATGACAGTCACGGAGCATGGATGCAAGTTCAAGCTATTTTCACTTTAGCGGGTTCACACATGCCTAAGGGAGATTAGCCAAGCTTATGGCTAATGATGGAAAAATAAGGGCAAAATTGATTTTAATTCAAACAATGTTGATACCTCACTTGGAGGTTATACAGACAGAGGTGAAATTGACAAAGGAACTATCACAGAAAGATCCACCTATGAACATTGTCAAGAGTCTGATCGATCTAGCTGCCGAGCTAGAAATCAAATTTCAAGTTTTGGAGTCTGCAAGGACAAGTTGGGATAATGCTTTAGCTATGATATTACAGACCCATAAACCTTTTTTGGATAAGTATGCTTTAACCCCAATGACCCTAGCAGAGCAAAGTGACAAGCATGACAAAAACAAGGGGGAAATATCATAAGATTAAACAGGGGATATGTAAGTACATACATACATATGTTGTATATATAGTGAAGTCTTTATGGAGAAAGACCGAGTTAGAATCCTAGGGGGAGTTCTAAATTTTGAATTCTTTTGAGTACTATTTTTTGAAGGAATGAAGAGTCATGACAAAGTGTTTTTGCCACTAATGACAAAGGGGGAGATTATTGATCTCCAAGTTTTGTTGTCTATTAGTGTCCCACACTTAGTCATATTCAAGGCAGGTTGGTCAGTCATCATTTTGGAATAACTATAACTTCATCAAGTGTAACTTCAGAGCTCTTATCCTTCTTCTTGTGCGATTTCTTCTTCATTGGCTCTAGTGAGCTGCTACTCATTTTATATTCATCTTTCAAAATACTAGTATCACAACTAATTGATACTATCTCCTTCTGAGTATTGAGTACCTTCTCGGCAGATGTATCATCTCTCTTAAATTTAGTAGATATCAGAGGAGCAACATTAGGTAATTGTATCAATGCTTGTATTACCTCTTCCTCCTTAGGTTCATGTTTTTCCTCTGTCTAAAAATTCATGGTCACCTCGATGACTTCTTCAAGTGATTTGGAGATATCTAGTGCAGACTTATCTGCTTGTTCTTCTTTGCTTTTATCTCCCTTTGCATTGTCTTCAAGGTTTGCCTCGGTAGGTGAATCTGGAATTAAGAGTGCCTCTTGTCCCTGTTCCTTGGCATTCAAACCTTGTGTTACCTCATTAGTGGTTAAATCTTCAATCATTTCTTCTTCAACTTTATCTTTCTACTCATCATCAACATCTTCCTTCAACTCTTCTTCAGTAATGTCAATCACTTCAACTTCAATATCATCATGTGTCTTATCCTTAGTATTATCTGGTTCATTGATGTCTTCTTTGTTGTCAAGCTCAATTTTCTTAGATGTTCCCTCATCTTTATTCTTGTCAACTATTAATCCAAAGATGATCTTCCATATCCTTTATGTTTGTTGCACAACATCTTCTATATCATTCTTCAGTATGGAATAGGCTCTCAATTTATGAATGAATCTATTCCTATATGATCCATAAAATTTTCTTTCTGCTTCTTTGTTAACTCGACATAATTTGAGCTGATGCCCCTTCTCTGATTTGCCTTTCTGTCATCGTGGCATGCTGCCATCTCTCATAAATTTTGTTTGCTAGCTCATCAGGATCTAGGTTCCCAATCTCCAAAGGTGTCATTTTATATGTTACTAACATGTCCATCATAGCTTCTTCTATCTTAGCCTTATCAGATTTTCTTAACTTCTCAAACTTGATAAACTTAAAACCTAACAAACCTGCTGAATTTCTGATGCTGTGACAGATTCAACATTGGTAGGGTGTTTGTGCTTTGCAACTTTGAACTTGCTGATATCCTCAGTTTCTGTCAACTCTTCATCTTCTTCATCTTTACCCATAACATATTTTCTTCTTGGTTTCCTCTTTGGCTGACTTGGCTCAGATTCTGTTTGTACTTGTTTTCTTTTCCCTTAGCTTACCCCTTCAGTATCCTTTACCTACTTCTTCTTTGGTGGCTCGACAAATATAGTAACTGTTTATGTCCTAGATCCCGGTCGAGATGTGGTAGGAGGAGTAGACTTCTACTATGAACTCCTCTTCTTGGCTGGCTCAGCAACCATCACTTTCTTCCCCTTTTTGTCCACTTCCACATCATCGTCACTTTCCTCAGAATCACTGGATTGGTCCTCTCCTTGACCTATTGTGATTTGTACTGGTGCATCATCATCTTCTTCTTCTTCTCCAAGTATTTTCTCAAGATTCTTCACAATTTTCTTTCTCTTCCTCTCTATTGTTGCAGCCTTCGAATTTGAAGTTATCTTAGATTTAGCTTCATCACAGGTACCAAATCTCTCAACTTTTCTATCAATGTTCTCTGCAAGTAGAGTTCTAATAGTTGCAGATGTTTCATCTATGTTTACTTAATAGGGTAATGGCCTTAGCCATGCTACCCTCAGTACTACAACTTGCACATAGGTGTTAACAGTATCAACTAGAAATAAAACATCATTATAATGTCTCTACACTAGTGATACTAGGATTCTACTTCTTAGTCTCATCTTTTTATTAAATTCCACAAAATAATTGCCAATAACAGTATCACAATTTTCTCCTAATTGTTGAATGAACTCATTTATCTAAACTGTTATCGGTCAGTCCTGACTCCGTACAACATTTCCAATTGTAGGAAAAATGTTATGTACATAGAAGAATATGAAAACAAGTAAGGAACTAAACTTATACATAGAGTTCTTTCCCTTCCTTATTGTTGATAGGTTCTCACAAAGTTGAGTCATCTATAACTCAGCAAGATCATAGGTATGATCCTTCTTCAGTATTTTCTATGCCTGATCGACTGCAACACATGACACACTATCCGATCTACTAGATTGATAGAATTTATGTGCAATGAATCTGACTCCAAAATCCATTTATGGATCAGTGATTATAGAAATTGTCATCCCTCATTTGTTCCACTTGGCCACATTGAGCTTTTCAATATCCTTCTTTTTCTGACAACGCATTATACGCTTCCCTTGCACAAGAGGATAACTTGTAACTCGGTAAATAATATCTTTGGTAATCTTTACCGGTCCATTTTCCAACCATAAACACATGTCATGTGTTCTACTCAGCACGATCCTGATCCATTCAACCTTAAAGTCATGTGGTAATTCTCGGGAACAGACTAACTCTTTCTTGGCAATATGTTGATGATCAGCCTTTACAACTTCATTTTCACATAACTTGTCATAAGCTTCCCTTAATTCAAAGTCTCCAACTTCTCCAACTTTGCACATATAACAAGCTCGCACATCATGGATCATAAGTACCTTTAGTGGAATTGATGACAGGGCTCCCGTAAGATCTCCCTTCATTGTGGTTTCAGGAACGACTCCAAATTTTGGCGGTGCACACGTGTCACTCCTGACCAACTGAACATTCATCACTACCTTGTCTTGTATTTTCATGCCAAAATATAAAGTGGCTTCCATTGCTGCAAGTTAGGGTTCATGAAACATACTCTGTGTAACTCAACAACAAAAGGGTCTTCAATCTTCTCAATACTAGTCGATGATGCACAGGTGGAATCTTTTCAATCTCAGCTTGAATCACTTTAGACTGCTCTGCAAACTCTAAATTGTTGTGTGAAATGAAAAATGAATGCCTGAATTGATTATATACCCTCAAATGACCAGATTAGGTCTTTAATAAATGCTTCATGCAGTGGTAGATGGATAACAGTTGTCCCCGGTCTATGATTAAGTAGCTCAGTTATCACACACCACTCATTCAGAACAGTGACTCGGTCACTACTAACGCTCGATCGACTGACACTTGATTGACATATCAACTCAATCGATATGAAATCTCGACATGTGTTGATATTGATGCTCAACATCAAATATTCATTACAGTTCTTTTGCTCGGTTCTTGCCTCAAACCTGTCCTAATGCATCTTAACTTATGCATATATGGACTTTAATACATGTTATGTTAGGAACTGGTGTAAACTATGGAATTTGAGAGAACAATTCCTTACATACCTTTTTTCTTAATTTGAAGTAGTGTGATCACTTGATCCATTGGATTGGGTGATCTCGATTTCACTGGATCCACTACTACTTGCTTCTTCTTTCTTTCTCCATGTCAGATTCATCTTATTTCTTATTTTCTCAACAGTAGGTATTAGGGCTCTGGTCTTGCAATCTCTCTTGGTAAGACCGATCTTGTGACAAATATAGCAGACCATACTTCCATTCATCCAACTCTTGGATTTACCTCTAAAATGTGTACTTATATAATTCTCTACAACATGACCATATTCATTGCAATAATGACAACTATCTTTGTATTATAATCCCAATTGAATGTGTTACCTTTCCTCAATTTATTGCCTTGTTTCTTGGATGTCCGTTTGGATTTTGCACTGGATCTGCAATCTTGGGTTCTATGACCAAATTTCTGACATTTGTAGTAATGTCCTTGGAATCTAGGTGAAGTAGGTGTATTACTAGTCTTTGACTTGCATTCATGTGCCTGATATCCATGCTTCTTATAGTTAAAACAATAGCCATTGAATTTAGGTTTAGGATTTGACTTACTATACTTGCTTCAGCATATGTTTGTTGTGTGACCTAGTTTCCCATAGTGATAACATGTAGGCTTATTGTTCTTTGGCTTTTCATTCCTTAGTTCTCCACTCTTTGATGTTTCTCCTTCTTTTGTGGAAGACCAGTGCTCGATATATCCAAGTATAGATGTGTCACTATTCCTTCTTGGTGATCTCATAAGTTCCTCAAACTATCTCAATACTTCATTCGGTTTGTTTATCCTCTCAATGAGTTATCTTTCAGATCTCAACTAATTTTTCAGTTGATTGTTCTTAGATCTCAGATATGTGATTTCAATTTCTTTTTTGTTTATCTCTTGATTTGCAAATAACAGTTGGTTGACCATGTCCAACTGACTGTTTGTGAGCTTCTGCACATCACTAGTCCTTTCATCAATTCTGGTAGCCATCTGGCCTTTGTCTTCTTCTACCATTGTCTTATCTTTCTCAGCTTTCTTCTTCTAATCAATCACCTCACATAGCATTATTGATTGAGTTTCTTATTTTATCTTCAGATTTTTGACTTGTTCTTTCAGTGTGTTGTTCTTCTCTAATAGATTTACAATCACTGCATTGCTTTCTTTTGAACCTCCACTGTCAAATAGACCTTCAATGTCTTCTTCCTTATATTGAGTATCTTTCATCTGAGTTGTCAATTCCTTCCTAGCTTTTAAGGATTTCCTTAATTCTTCTCTAGTTGTTTCAAGCTATTGTAGTGCCAATTGAATATCAATCCTTTGATTCTCACCTTTCCCAACTTACAAGCCTCCATTTCTAAGATCTTAACTCTCAAGTGGTTAGACTTCTTTTAACAGAACAAAGCTCTGATACCAATTGTTGGAAGTCTAATATGGGAAAGCATTAACTGAGAGGGGGGAGGGGGGTGAATCAGATCTATAAAACTCCTACCAATTCTTAAAAAACTGATTCAACCATGTATTCATAAACATAAACTAGAATGTTGTAAAATATCTAACATCTAATCATGAACACACAACATAAAGATTTTGATAACCCATAAACCCTTGAAGGTAAAACTGGGGTGGGGATGACACCCACAAATATTCACTACTGCAGTAACAAAATGTGCCTGTTAGGGCTACAAAGTTTTGATCACTTTTGATGATCTACCCTATGAGGGGTTTGCCCTGTTAAGAGCTTTCAGACTTATAAAATCTACCTTGTTAAAGGATTAATACTTACAACAAAGTAGGCACTCGGTTGAGAGATTTACAAAGGCCTGTTAGGACCACTATGTTAAGAGATTTACCCTGATTCACTTGCTAGAATGTATCAGTACCTGATCCTTTAGTCTGCACTACAAATGGTGATAATGGATCTCCTCTTTCCAACTCTTAACTGATCTCTCAATCTGATTTATTTCTATTCTTCTCTTCAATGATCTGCTCGATCACCCTGTCTGGTCAATGTTTCATATATAAAAAAAATACATATACTTCTGATCTCTGCTCTTCATATCCACATCCAAACATACATGCTCTAACACACACCTATTAGGGTTTGAAGTATCCCATATATAGATCATCCAAATCAAGATCAATGATCTAGATCCATCATCTTTTTCCACTTAGGCATCCCTAATTTTGATTGGTAGCATGGATTGCATAGGGATCCATGATCATAAAAATAACACGTAATTAATGCATTAAATACCAGTGCATGATCATTAAATGTTCCATAGAAGTTGACCAAAATAGTTTACCTTGGTCTTTATGCCATTCCAAACACATATACAAAATCTATTTTACTCGGCATAACCAAACACTGGTGCTTGGTCAATACTATGTCGCTCAACATAACTGTATGTTGTCGCTCAACACTAACTCTTCTATGCAACTCGACAATCATTATGCTTGACATCCATTGAGTACTCGACAACCTTTGACTTGCTCGACAGTAACTACTACTCAGTCTTGGCCTTAGTGTGATGACTCAATCGCAGTGATGACCGACCAACCTGCCTTGAATATGACTAAGTGTGGGAAACTAATATACAATAAAACTTGGAGATAAACAACATTAACTGGTACAAAGGTTTTCTCATAAATGACAACGCTTCCATCATCTTCTCAGTATGTTCAACAAGAACAAAACTAGATTGTTGTGTAGATTTGAAAGACTATATTAAGCCGACATGGATCATAAACATAGACAATAGTATAAAAAACATTAAGCTTATCCTAAGATAGCCATAGTTGTAGTTGAATGTCTTTTATAAATCAAATACCAATAAATTTAGTTATGTTCTCAAATCAATAATTACTTAGTGGGTTAGATGATGATTCAGATGAATATTGTTAGAGCAAAGAGGTTATTTAACTTAATTAATTTAATCATATTGATTAATTAATTAAGTCACATTTTTCTCTTTTCTCACTCAAGCTAAATTTAGGAAGCTTTAGTTTGCATTTAATAACTCTTTTATTTTATGCATGCATCCTTTAAGTTTTCTTTAGGGTTTTTTGATCTCCTTTATTAAGGATTGATCTCATTGTAATAATTCATTCTAATCAATTCAATTATGAATTATTCCTTCATTCCAATTGTTTATGCACTTTCTCCTTTGGGGATTTTCTTTTGTACGTGATAGGTTATTTGCCTACGGGTGATTATTGGCCTTGTGGGAATTCATCAATTCTTATATTCTAATATGGTATCAAAGCTCTACACGTAACGCTTCCTATTCGTCAATTTTGATATTTTTCTTACGATAAATTTTTTTGTGCATCTTGGGGAAATTTGGATCTCACAATCACATCTAGAAGGTTCATGAACCATACGGATTTGGGGGAAGCTGAAAAATTTGGGCACTTTGATGCAAAACAAAGGTCACCATTGTGCTTAGATGGGCCAAAGCCCCTAAATCCATATAAAATTTGTCAAAGTGTGAGAACATGAAAATTTGAGCATATTTTTGGGATTACATGCTTTACGAGGCAAATTTGTAACACCGCTGACATCAACGCTATCATAAATTTTTTTTGTGCAGGTTTCTTCCAAAAAATAAAAATAAAATTAATGCATTTACATCCAATTTTTTTTTTTGTAAAAGTTACGAATTTTTAATAAAGTTTTTTTTTTAAAAAGAACTTTATTATTTTCTAGGAAGGTACACTTAAAAGTGCAGGCATTGACATCAGCAGGCTGCGAGCTAAAATTTGACAGTTGTCAACCTCTTATAGTATGACCTTTTTTGTCATAAAGAGCAGCTGTTGGTTTTTTGCCAATTAACTTTATCACAAGGACTCGGAATTGGGCAAATTAGATATCGTTAGAAAGCTGGTTCCAAGCCCGATCTAGTATTACAGGTTGTTTATTTTTTCTTCTGATTTTGACGTTTTACAAGGTATTTTTCTAGTTAAAGTTAGAATTTATTTTTTGCCTTTCTGGGGGCATATCTTTTGCATCCAGGCTCTGTTTTTCAAAAACAAATAGGTGTTGGAAAATTCTTTCAACTCTCTTTCCAGATATGCAGTAAATTTCATCAGAATTTTTGCTAGGTACATAGAGATCACACATTAGTACTTTTTTTATTTTTTGCACTTTCTAGCTTTCATATTTGTGCTAGGGTTTGGGATCTTGTATTGTGGGGGGTATTTTTCCTCTAGTTCACATGAAAAACCCTTCCTCTATCGAGTGAATTACTCCACATAATTATTACACCTAGAAGGCACATATGACCTGCCTTCTCATGTAAAGGGGGTTATGGTCCCATTTGGATGAGGTTCAGCCTCAATTGACTTGCTCAAGTGAAGTATTACAACACTGGAACAAAATGTATGAGCCCATGGGATGCTTTCCTTGAACATTTCAGATAGTCTTTTGTTTCACCTCGAGGGTTGCACTACACCTCGAGACATGTAGACCAAGTTTCATGATCCTTTTGGCACCATCAATCAGTTTACGGAACTTCATATTGAGGTAGAGTTGACTTCTTTGACACTTGATTCTTTTCCATTTATTGAGGATTTCTTGATGAAATTCAAATCACTGAGATCATTATTACAGGGTTGTGGTAAGAAAAAAACATACACCATGTGTATATACCTGATTCTCTCTAAGAATTGAGGTTCATTTTAGATATTTTATTCTACATTCTACTCCACCATGGATTCTTTTGGTACACGATTTTCCATGCTTACCTTTGAGGTATTCTACAATCGGTTGAAATGTGAGCAATCAAAGCCACATAGTTGGATGCTCTTCCAGGATCAAAGAACCAAGCATTGGTAGCTCAAACATCTTGAGAGAAGTAAGAGAAGAAAAAGATGCCATAGACCACAGAGCCTAGGAAGGATTATAGTTCTCAGCACCCCTCTATCCCACCTTCTCCTAAGGGGGAAAAATCAAAGACAAAAATACCTAAGTGTTCTTGTTCTAAAAATCCCAATCATGATGAGTCCCATTTCTATGAGAAGAAGATAGATGGATATGAAAAATAGGTTTCAGATTTGAAAACTCTTCATATAAAGAGCAACATTGATATTCCTTATTCTTCTACTTCTCACAGGTCTTCTTCTTCATCATCGTTCTAGATAGATGGACAAGATAAGGAAAGCGTCATGCATTATGTGCAGCCGCTGGTCCACACTCTTTTAGATGGCTACTGGATTCAGGTGCTTCACACCATATGACATCTTCTCAGGATTTATTCTCATCTTTTGAGGCTTCTCCTACCCCATACATTTTGATTGGGAATAACATTGTTATGACTATATGTGGAAAAGGTTCTATTGACATTGATGACGATTCATTTAATGATGTATTATGTGTTGCATCTTTGTCCTCTAACCTTCTCTATGTCAGTCAGATTACTCACAGTGGGATAAGGAAGACATTTGAGTTCACACAAGTTTCAGTGCACATTAGAGGCAGTACGACATGCAATATTGTTGCAACATGGACAATTGATCATTCTTCCCGCTTGTACTCTTTCTCTAATTTTGGTCCACAATCTCCACTATTGGAGAATCACTCTCTTTATTCATAAGAGCCTATTGAGGCGAAGTCAAGTCACTTGAACTTATGTGTCATTCCTAAGACTAGTGTTGTGACTTCTACACCTCCACCTCCTATTGAGTTTGTATCTATTTAATATGATTTATCTTCAACTTTGCCTGAAATTGTAGCTCTGTGCATTGAGCTACCTAATGCAGTTGTTGAGGACATATCATTGGACATTCATCTTGTCTCAGATAACAGATTCAACACATCTATTATCCCACCTTCATTAGAGATTCCATTAGAAGATTCTCATGCTTTCTCCTTTAAGCATCATTTAGGCCTTCCAGTTTCACCTCAAATTCAAGGGTTTCCTATTCTTTGTTTGTTGCCTTTGCTTCTTCTGCATTGGAGCCACATTGGGTCGATCATCGACACAGGGGTTTTATAATTTTGGTGGGGTTTTGGAGTCGCGATCCTCTCTCATGGGGGGGTTGATTTTACTTATGGTCTTGAGAGAGTCTCTTGAGGGAAAGTGTTTGTACCTTTTTTTCCATCTCTTCTTGGAGAGGAGTTTTTTCCACTGGGTTTTCTACTTTCTCTTTGCTTTACAAAGATTTGGTTGTGATTGGGTAACTCATCAAGCCTTGTTTTCAGGACCCAAGTTTTCTTTCTTACATGTAGTTACATTCATGCACTTAGCCTTTTAGCTACTCCCTAAGTTTATTTTAAGGGGGGCTGTTAGAGTAAAAAGGCTATTTAACTTAATTAATTTAATCATATTGATTAATTAATTAAGTCACCTTTTTCTATTTTCTCACTTAAGCTAAATTTAGGAAGCTTTAGTTTGCATTTAATAATTCTTTTATTTTATGCATGCAGGCAGGCATTTAATAATTTTTTTATTTTATACATGCATCCTTTAAGTTTTCTTTAGGGTTTTTTGATCTCATTTATTAAGGATTGATCTCATTGTAACAATTCATTTTGATTAATTCAATTCTCAATTATTCCTTCATTTCAATTGTTTATGCACTTTCTCCTTTGGGGACTTTCTCTTGTACGTGACAGGTTATTTGCCCGTAGGTGATTATTGGGCTTGTGGGAATTCACCAATTCTTGAACTCTAATAAATATCCCATGTAATATTGTTACTTTTATGAAAGGAGCCATGGATAAGAAGGATGTTGTTTTCCCAATGAGACATTCAAATTCATATGAAGTGAAATAATTATAGTATATGCACAAATGAATGTGTATTAAGAAAGCTTTAGAAAAATTCAATCAAATGCAATTGGCAGACATAAAGGCAAGCAAATAAAATTGGCAAGCATAAAGCTAAGCTCCACAATCTTTGCCAATGCACTTGTTGCCTATGTCAAAATGGGAGCTTTAGATCAAGTATGCACATCTAGCAAAGTAAAATGGATAGATGAAATTTATTAGACGTAGTTGTAATTTATTTGGTAGACATTTATGAAAAATGTGGAAGTATACTTCCTCACACAAACAAGAAGATAATGCTAAGACATTGGAAGCTTTTTGCGTCAAGTAACTAATCACTTGACAATTTATCTTCCAAGTCAAGAATTGTTACATGAACAAATATGTTTATTGGCATATCAATGGTTATTGAAATTAGGTTGTCATGAAATACTAAATTATATATCCTACAACTTCACTCTTCTCAAAATTCATCATGTTGGACATTGTACACTGCAACTGTATTTGTAAGAAATTTTCAAATATAAAATCTCCCTTCGGGTTTTACCCATAATCTACACCTTTTTGGGATCTAAGTCAAGAAGTTTTACATGTATAATATATTTTCCATTAATAAATAGAGGGGACCTATTTTACCATCTCATGTTCTAGATGAACACGAAAATGACACTTTCAAGTTTTTTTCCATCTCAAATCCTTACTTTTCTTCATAATTGTATGAGACTTATGAACCTTCATTTTTAGTTTTAGAGGAGAAATTAGATCATTATATTCCATTGTTAATCACCATTGAAGACTCTACATAAATGATATTGAAAATCAATTTTGCTCAAATGTGTGTGGATGCGGTCATTAGATGGGGATTTTTGTATAAAGTAATTATGAAAGATTATAATATGTGTAACATATAAAACGGTGAACCCAAAAATATGTGGGGTATTTCAGGTTCACCAAGTTATGTGTACATTAGGGAAAAGAGGAAGAAGATGGCAGGGATTCCCTCAAATGTAACCTTTGGAGGAATCAAATCAGATTAGCACAACCCAAATGGATGTAGGGGCACTAATGAAAAATCCAAGTCCTTTTAGGGGTTTCAATTCAAAGGTCTCTTTGCTTTGTCTTCCTTGGATGTGCTTTTCCCCTTTTAATGTGTTTTGTTAATTGCTTAGATGAAATGCAAGTAAAGAAAATACATATGCAAGTATGGACAACAATAGATCTAATCAAAATAAGTTCTATGAAATGAAAAATATGGAGTATACTCACCTTGAAGACAAATGAAAGATGCAAGGTCAGATTTGGAAAATGACTGTCAGACTGTATCAGAAGCTGAAAATGAGCTGGATCTAGAATCTGCTGACAATAAAATTTTGGAGGTCCCAGGAACATATCAACTTCCTTGTATAGGTCAACTTGGGGTATAGGTCAAGGTCGACCTATACCTGACAGATTGCAAACTAAAATTTCTGATGTGAGACGAAATTTGTAACCCCAGATTTGTCTGTTCTAAGTCCATAAATTTGAAAGTCTGTGAATATGATCTTGTACACAAGAAAAAGAGAATTCTTTTTTTTTTTTTTTTTTTTGGGGGGGGGGGGGGGANTTTTGGGGGGGGGGGGAGGAATTAACCTTGAAAACAAGATAAAGTATGTAAAGCATGTAAAAACAAAGACGAATGTTATTATTCACCTTGCTTGCCAAATCTCTGTGAATGGATTCAAATCTGCTATCCACAAAGATGTATGAATGCCTGTATGTAGAATGTAGGATGTAGGATGTAGAATGTAGAATGTAGGATGTCTTCACAAATGCAATAGATCAACAATCACCAAATCATAGATCATGGATGTACATGTTCTTGATGTGCTTGAATGACGATGGATGTGTAATGCAAGTGCAAATGTAGATCTTCTCCTTGATGGCCAAATCCATTATCTCTTATTAAGAAAGAAGCCAGATCAATGGAAGGAAATGCATGCTTGAGGGAATGGATGAAATCCTTCAATGAATCCTTGCTTGGATTGCTTGAACTCTTTGAATGCACCTTGAACTTGAAAGCTTTCTTGCAAAAGATGTAAATAGCTTGCACAATTTTATCTCATTTATGCATGGTTATGTATGATGATATCAATATGTCTCAAATGAAGGGAAAAGACCTACTTTTATAACAACGCGAAGTTCAAAGCCGCGAAGGCTAACAAAGGAGAGTGGGAAAAGGAAATACCTTACATTGGGCCCGAGAGCTAATCAAAATTGAAGACCTTGGGTATAGGTCAACCTTACCTCAAGGTGCAAAAACCAAGAAAAACTCCCCAGATCCCGAGAGGTATTGAGGGCTTTGGGGGAAATGAGGTGGAAAAAGTGGGAAATCAAGCACAAATGCATCTATGTTCAAGGAGATCACCAAAATGGGGTCTAATAGGTCCTTTGAGATCCCAAATTAATGGGTGCTAAATTTTAGGATGGTACAATATGGAACCATAAAATGGATTGCAAGAATCTTGCATTCTCTTTCCACAATTGCATAGTCATCTTCCACTCATCACAAAGGACTACTGAATTACCCTTGTGTCGAAGGATCTTGCTATTCCATATTTATTTTTTTGATAAGGAAAAATAAACTGTAAATGTTGCAAGATCATTTTGCTATCGAAACCTTTCAAGATCCTCTCGACTCAGATGAATAGGAGGCTAAGAATCCCAATTATGATGCAATGTATGCACCTAAACAACACCATCCAGATGTTAAAATTACGTTGATTCATTCAACTGTTGATTAGTAGTCATTCATATTACTCATATCTTTTTAACAAAGGATTAAACCAAAGTAGAAGAGTTGAATCTCATATCCAATGGCATTGCATGATCAAAAACTCTAAATGTTTTCTTGGAGATATTAAGATTGAGTACCTGTAGTTGGTAGTCATTTGTTTCTTGTGGATCTTTTTAGTATCCAAATATGCATTGAAATCATTTGTACCCTCTATTTTATTGACATTATTAATCTTTCATTTTTCTTATTTCTAAGAAAAAGAGAGCCAGGTCAAATTTGGTAGTAGTACCACAAGAACATTCAAGAAGTGCGAACCACTTATGGACTAATAGGCACCTAAGGTTCTCCTAATTAGCTACTTTATGATCAACATGTACATTTATTGGTTGTTTAGATAGGTCATGATTATGAATAACTCATACATTTAGCTATTATATTTGGAAAGTAGTCTTCCTTGGAGTATGTTGAAAGCGGGTGCCTACAGTGAGACAATGTATGTGGTTCATACTTTTGAATAGGATCCTTTCCTAAATACAACATATGTAAAACCTAAGACATAAGACAATATACTTAGCATTTCTAGATATAAGAAGCATGCCAACTCAGCTCAGCCTAGTTCCTATCCTTATGAATTTGATACAACCATATTCTCAAATCTAAAATGGTATGATGAAGCTATTTTTGTTATGAATAAATCTTCCACCCACCACATCTCCAATTCAACATATCCAAGACAATCAACATTTATAGGGAATTCCATAGTTAGATGAAATTTAAAGCCTAGAAACTCAAAGAAACTGAAGAAATAGTGATATAAGAGACAAAACCAAAATATTTTTTTTGCCTAATTTAATCATTCTCTAGAGATAATTGAGTAAGAATGTACAAACTTGAATATTGATAATTTCAAAACAACACAAATATACCGATAAGGAATCTAATAGAGAGAAGATCTCTATTAAAGAGAGTTTTGTTTCGGGTTGGTGAATTGGGTGTTTACCTAAATGATGATGACTATTTGAATTCCCACAAAACCAACATGAGACTGATTTCAACCAGAATGATGAATTCATTTGGAGAATGCACTCTTATTGACTTTGTGATCTAGAATATTGTTTAGGCTAATATAATATCAGAAGGTTCTCATATCATAATTTCTATAAGCTAGAAACAAACTAACCGCTTTTAGACAATCCGAGAATTCAAAAAAGATAGAAAGAAGAACCAAACCCTAAAATATTGTAACAATGAAAAACCTTATGAAATCTTCCTACCCTTTCTTTCTGTATAACTTATGACCTTTTATGAAAAGTGATTTGTGCATCTAACTTGAATTGAGCTTCCTATTTGTATGACTTATGACCTTGCGCTAAAAGAGATTTGTGAATCTAACCTGAATTGAGGTTTGTGCATGATTTGCCAAATGTTTACCCTTTTTCCCCAACTCTAATGCCAAGGTTAAGTATTTCTTCCAAGTAGAATAATAGGTAAACACAAAATTTTATACCTAGAAGCTAAGCTCATGTAAAGAGAATATGAGAAAGTAATTTATTTTAATTAGAAGAATAGAAAGTCTTGGTCCGCCTAAATGTGAAAGAGTGAATAAATAAATACTCATTAACAATGCCACTCTACTTATATGGGAAAGATTAAATAAAAATGGCGTATACCTGTTGGTGCATGAGTTTTCTTTGGTTGTTGGTATGCTGAAGAATTTTGTGTGCCCTATTTATTCAAAACTTTGGTAGAGGTTAAAGGTGACGAAGGAGACAACAAGGCATTCAAGAAATTATTGCATGTAAGGAATTGTTGCACTGAGTCCCATAACTTTCAATAATAAAGATAGAAGTTGTTACATTATGGACAACTAGCCATTTTTGGACTGAGCAAGTGCCATAAATCTTGTGTGAATAATTACAAATTAACACTAAAGAATCTTTCATGGTTTTTTTGTTGGTCGTAAAATACTTGTTTTTAGTTTTGGTAAGAGGTTTGTAGGTGTTGTATTATCTTATTTCCATTAGTTTTTATATGTGAAATAGGTTTTAGATCAATTGTGAAAGCCTATTAACTAATTAATTGTTAAAGCAATTCAAAAATTATTTTTATATAAGTTTTATAAATCTAATCATTAGAAAAAAATAAAAAAATAGTAAATTATAATTGAAAATCTTTAAAAATAAAAAGTGTTAAAACTATAAAATGTTGTAATATTTTTAAAACATGATTGGCATGTTCTAAAAAAGGTAAGTGGACAGTCTGCTGACAAAATGAAAGAACAAATTAAATATATAATTTGATCGGTTTGAGAAACTCATTTGAATTCATGAAGTGCTATAATTTGATCGTTGCCAGATTCACGAATTCAAAGCACTGGCAACAACCTAATCTTAACTACGTTTCGTCATAAATTCACACTGGAAATATTTCCTTCACTTTTGGGGATTCATTTTCGAAGACTCAGAGCTGATGCACAAGGTCAAGCAGATTTTGTTTGCTTCAAGCGCTAATTAAAAGCTGTTTTCAATTTGAAGAGCTCTCCCGCAGTTGGGTTTTAAATTTGAGCGTATTGCCGTAAAAAGAATCGAAGACGGGTTACATTGAAACTTGCAGGGCGATTTACTGCTAGCAGAAAAATACATGAATTTTAGGGTTTGAATCTTCCTTCAAATCTTAGGACTACACACAAAAGGAATGGGAGGCGAGAGCGAGAGAAGAAGTAGAAAGAAAAATTCTAGAAAGCGGAGAAGTAAAGGCAATGATGCGCATACGAGCTCTGACTTTTCGGTTTCTGACTCAGAAGAAGAAACAAAGAGGTCGAAGAAGAAGCGGAGTCACAGGAAACCTCATAAGTCAAGGAAGCTTGATTGCAGGTCAGAGGAGGATTCCGACGAGGATTCGGACTATGAGAGGCGCAGAGAGAGGAGAAGGAGAAATAAGAGGAAAAGAGAAAAACATGAAAGAAAGGGAAGTAAAATTGACAGGAAGAAAAAGTATGCAGAGTCTGATTCGAGTGAAGATTTGGGATCATCTTCGAATACTGACGTGGACGGGCAGGATAGGAATGTTGATACTGCTCAGAAGCTTGTTCAACACATTCTGAGAAAATTTCCGTCTGTCAAGCTAGAATTGAAACAGGTAGTGTTTCTTTTGCGTCTGTTTGGACGTCTTTAAGCCCTTTTAATTTTAATTTTTTACGTTTTTGAGCTTTTTTTTGCAGTCAGTTGCTCCATGGTAGGGCTTAGGAACTTAAATTCAACGCAGTTGATTCCGGAGGACTTTGTAATTCTGTTCCCTTTATTTTCTTTACAAGTCTAGAGACATGCATAGATAAACACGTTGTAGATGGATTCGTATTCGGATTGGACACATAATGCTTCTTGTATTATTGTTTTGTTATTTTGTTTCTGAATGACATGTTAAAGTTTGCTGGAGCATTTTGCCTTAAAAAAACTTATATAGTACATCATTGATTCCAGAAGATCGTAATTTCTGTTCTTTTCTCCTCTGTTTACATGGCTACGAACTGCACTTTGTTGATGAGGGGTCTGTACTCCACCAACATAGATAAATATATTGGGTATATCCTATATTCTCTTCAAAAAGGAAATCTCAGGTACTATTGGATATGATCAGATGAGACAACCCCGAGGTTCCTATGTCAGGTCTTGACTGTATTTGGATAAACTCAGTTGAAATGATCTGATTTTGCTGGTAATTATGGGGGACTTATACAAATGTTTGTGGAACCTTTTTTTTTCACTGCAAATGCTTCTTTCAACGTGCTCTCAAATTTGGACGCTTCAGATTTTTTCAGTTTTGCAATATCTTCAGTCTTATCAATGCTTTTACAACACTTATAAAAAAGATATTACAGCACTTTAAAATAAATGTCAAAAGGCAGGGTTTAGAAAGAGAATAAATAGAGTACAAAAACCTAAGGACAATCACAGTAATGGATGGTGCTTCAAATAAATCGATCCCATTAACTGATTTATGTTTAACCAGATTACTCACAATGCCATAGAAATAGTGCAATATTCAAAAGAAACAAAGAATTCTTAGAGTATAAACATTCATTCAAGTATCCAATATAGCAACTCAAGCATGCATTCATAATTGAAATAATACTGAAATTAGGTTCAGTTCAACCATACACAGCAACTTGCAATCAGCAAGATACAAAGGCTATGAATTGGAAATCCATCAAAATAACTGAACTTTAACTATTATTGAAGAATACAAACCATGCATACATCAAAGAAACACAAGAAAGACACCATGCTTCAATGCTTTGCTTGAATTAACTTCAAATGCTGATTACAACAATTTCTTTCGAACAATTCATACTAGTACTCAATACTGATTCAACAACCTTATAACTACTAGCTACTGTTACTAACTTTACAAAGGAGAGAACACTGCCTTTTGAGAAGGCTTACAAAATCAATATTGGAGATTAACACAATGCTAAGGGCTCATATTGCACCTCTTAAAACCCCTAACTAGTTGCATCTAATAATTGTGCCCAATTCGTTGCAGAGTCAGAACAGGACAAAAATGACATGCTTCCCCATGTGTCTCTGGAGAATAAGACAAAAAGAGCAGGTTTCTGGGAAATTGTAACTTCTGACTTCACAATATTGCATTTTATTTTGCTCAAAAGTATTATTTCTTTACAACCAAACGAATTTGACTGCATCTTTTTTGAAACAATTTATTCTTCTACTATTTTCTCCAGGTATTCCACCTACTTCCTTCCACACATCCCAAGAATTTTGGATTTGAATTAACTTTGCTCAGGTAATACTGGAATAGTGTTGTCTTCATCCAATTCTTCATCAGTTCTCTTCACGTGCCTTCTCTGCATTCACATTGCAATACTGGCAAAATAAACCATTTTCATCACTATTGTGACCATATTAGGCACATTTGAGTCAGCACTTCATCATCACAGTAAGTATATATGAAACCACAGTTTTATTTGGAACCTGATTCCTTCATCTATCATCCATTTCTAATTTTTACTAAAATACAAACAAATATAACATGGAAATTATTTCATCAAACCTTTGTTCTAGGAATAAATAGCAAACTTGGAATGATACTCAGATGAAATTTACTTTCAAAACAATCATTCCCTGCTTCATGATCAATGTGTTAAAGTATGTAGCTTCAGAAGGAATTTTATTGTCAGTATTTTATGATCATTCAAGAAGAGACTCTTTTCGGGATACATGAAAAGTCACTGTGTATTGGTGAGGTGGCTGTGTATGTGGCGTCACGAACAACTGAAGAGTCTCCTGCATCATGGGCAACTGAAGAGACTCTCGTGTCTGCACACGAAGAGTCATCTCTTTGTTGTGAATGGTCTACCATTTCAAGAAGTCTTGCTGTTATCTCCTCACATTCCTTTGAACTCAATGATGGATGGTTCATGAGCTTATGTTTTATGTATGGTCTCTATTTGGTGTCACGGTTTAGTTGATGATTCCACAGATTGATGCACTCATATTATTTTGAGAAGCGATTATATCTTGTGATAGGAGCTTTTAGTTCAGTGTATATTTTCTTTGTGATGTTGTGCCGAGAGTTTTCTTCTAAGAATTCTGAGAGTTTATATAGAGTATTTTGGAATTATGAAGATATTGTATTCAGTCACTTTTATCATAAATAAAGGAGATCATTTTGTGGTGTGGTTGGGTTTTCCCTCGCGGAGGAGGGTTTCCCAAGGATAAATATTGGTATCTTATTATTCTTTATTCTGTCATGCTTTGCTGCTTATTTCGATTCTTGGTAAAACATTAACATGGTATCAGAGCGGGTGTAAGCAAGCATCTTGTGCATGGAGTTAGAGGTAGTATTCATTCTGCTGTCAACAATCAGACTGTTTTGTTTTTGCATTAAATATATATTGGTTCAAAATATTCGGATTGAATCTAAGTTTTCCTGTGAGATCTGTCTGCATAAACATGGGTTCTATGGCTCAAAGCGCTCAGAGCCGCAGGCTGTGCTGCCTTGCCTGGCTTGCACAGGGGCTGTAAAACCTACTTGCAGCTGTTAAAAGACGGATTTATCAATAAAGAGATAAGTATTTTATGATTGTACCATTGAATATTGATTATGAATTTTATGTAGTTAATTCATGCAATAAAAGTGGGAATAGTGAATCATGTATGCTTCTAGCATTAGTCTGTATATTTCTCTTTGGGATCTAGTTTGAGTCTGTTTCTAATCTCTCTAATATGCTTCCAAGACGTATTGAGGAGCACAAGGATGATGAGAGATTGCAGCCTGAGTTGAGTTGGTGGCTTTTTATTGGAAACATCTCTTGAAGAAGAACCTATTCAGATTGTCTTATGATCAACTTATTCTAAGAGGAGGGAATTAGATTCAGAGGAAGCTTGAGAGGTAGATGGAGAGTGCCATGCTCCTTGTAGAGGATCAACAAGCTCATGTAGCAGTGTGAATACAAAAGCTCCTTGTTTCGTCAAACATTGAAATCAACTCTATTTTATTGTGATAATCAAAGCAGTGAGAATGCTGCCCCTGCTGAGAGGGAGTCTCTGTTGAGAGGTAGTCTCGAGTCTCGACATTCAATTGTTCCTATTATGTGATGTAATGAGTTCTTTGTGAGGGAGAAGTTCGAGGTGCAATCCCTTGTTAATGAGTTCTTCTCTGTGAGGGAGAAGCTCGAGGTGCAATCACTTGTTAATGAGTTCTTCTCCGTGAGGAGAAGTTCGAGGTGCAATCCCTTGTTAATGCATTCTTCTTCGTGAGAGAAGTTTGAGGTGCAATCCTTTGTTAATGCATTCTTCTCTGCGAGAGAAGTTTGAGGTGAAAGCCCTTGTTCCACCCTCTAGGAGTCGCTATGGTGGATCCACCCTTTGGGAGTAGCCATGGTGGAAGTCATGTGTGAGACTCCATGACTTAGTTTTATGTTCTTTCATCCTTTGAGAGTAGCCATGGAGAATGTCATACCGAGATGACAATATTATGTTGAGAAAATCTGTGATGAGATTTTTTTTTTGTTACTGGCATTTTTGTTGCAACTTCTTATGCTCGTCATGTTGAGATGACAAAATCACGTTGAGAGAATTTGTGATAAAGGTTGCTACTGACACTCATGGGTGTAGCCATGATGGACATCATGTTGAGAGATACCATGACTTGAGTATTTGGAAAATTCCTTCTTTGCTAAGAGGGAGTGTTGAAGTATGTAGCTTCAGAAGGAATTTTTTTGTCAGTATTTTATGATCATTCAAGAAGACTCTTTTCGGGATACATATGGCGTCACGAGCAACTGAAGAGTCTCCTGCGTCATGGACAATTGAAGAGACTCTCGCGTCTGCACACGAAGAGTCATCTCTTCCATGTGAATGGTCTACTGTTTCAAGAAGTCTTGCTGTTATCTCCTCACATTCCTTTGAACTCAATGATGGATGGTTCGTGAGCTTATGTTATATATATGGTCTCTATTTGGTTTCATGGTTTAGTTGATGATTCCACAGATTGATGCACTCATTATTTTGAGAAGCGATTATATCTTGTGATAGGAGCTTTTAGTTTAGTGTATATTTTCTTTGTGATGCTGTGTCGAGAGTTTTCTTCTAAGAATTCTGAGAGTTTATATGGAGTATTTTGGAATTATGAAGATATTGTATTCACTCACTTTTATCATAAATAAAGGAGATAATTTTGTGGTGGCTGGGTTTTTCCCTCGTGGAGGAGGGTTTCCCAAGGATAAATATTAGTGTCTTATTATTCTTTGTTCTGTCATGTTTTGCTGCTTATTTCGATTCCTGGTAAAACATTAACACAATGAATAATATCTCAATCACATTTTCTTTCAATCCTATTCACATGATTACTATTGCAAACAACACTATATCTTCACATGGATAAATCCATCAGATTAAGTGCACATAAGCATAATTTCATTCCAACCTTCGCTCAATTATAATCAAGTTCATTAATTTCCTACTTAGGAATGAACAATCAACATTGGCTAACATTCAACTGATAGTTCTTTTAAAACAATCAACTAATGTTCCATGATCATCAATAACAACTTAATCAACTTCCCCCTCCAGCCATATTCATGCCATAGGTAAACAATATTCATATTGCAATAATGATAATAGGATAAATTGCATGGACTCATTATGAATGGTCTAAATTGGATGCATGGCATACGAGATGAATCATTGTTATGGGGACTTTGTATGATCAATCTTTATTCCCTGGAATCAATCATTGGACTCTTACAATAATTTGACTCATTTTCATTTACATGAAATTCCGCTCATGTTATAATTGAAGTTTATTTGAAAAAAACCTTTCATTTCATCGTTAGGTTTGGGCCTGAACAATTCTCTAGAAGCTGGCCCTTTACTAAGCCCTTGGCTATCCTTGTGTTTTGAATTGAGCTTTTCAAGACTTGGCTTTTGAAATCAACCTTTCAAGTTATTACATAAATCTATCTCTCGAGCCCACTTTATTGTTATATTCCTTTACAGTTTAAGAAAACATTTTTCTTCTCTTTATTGATATCGGGCATATAGTGCACTTAGAGAGTCTGTCCTTTGCCATTCATTAGGATTTGGGGTTGGTTTCCATCCTTGAAATTGAGCATTCATTTGATATTTAGAATCGACATTTTATGTATCTTTGGGAATCGGTTTTAAGCTTTGCCTTGAAATTGGCCTTTTTGTTATGATGATATCGAGTTTGTGACAGCCTTTTGTTGGCTTTGTAAAGTCTATCTTAAGAGCTCGTGCGCTTTGTAGTTATATCCCTTCATTTTGTTCATATCAGGCTTATAACACGTGCAAGAAATTGGCCCTTCAAGGCATTCGAAGATAGACCTTGTTGTGAAATTATTTATAAATTAGCATTATTCCCGATCCTTGTCTTTTACCAATTCTCCTTGGGTTTCATTGTTGTTTTATTTATTAGTTTATAGTTTGGCTATTTTCTCAAATCGAGGGTTAAGTTGACTTAGGCATATGAGCCCTTTGTGGAAGAATCCACCTTCTTATATGTCCATCAAACATTTCATCCAAATTCCTTGACTTTTGCTCATAGTTTCATGCTGAACTAAGGCTTTATCACTTCCCCAAGTCAGGGATTACATGGCCTCAGTGAAGGGGTGCTATTGTGGACTACTCCACGACATTGACATTCTACCAAACCATAACATCTCCCAATATTGCTTACTTCCATTTGCTGTTTTTGTTTCACATCTATGTTCGATAACTGTTGAGTCTTGGGGATAAGGGACCTTCGTGGACTAGTCCACGATCCCCATAATCCACCAATGGTGTTCTCACTCGATTTTCACCTTGATATCAATTGATCTAAAATCTCATTTTTACAAATTCTGCTATGTTTCGTTCACCCATCCTTGTTGTTGACGACTCCAAAGCTAGGGATAGAGTCTGATTTGCATGGTTTTCCCAATGGTTTTGATTCATATTTGATTTTGTTAATATTTTCAGATTATCACAAGGAATATACAGTCTATAGAGGTCTTTCAAGACTAAGCACAGGATATGAATATGAAATCACAAAGAAGGAGAGATAGTACCCGGATTGTAACTCTGAAATCCGTCCTTGGAATCTTTAAATCTGATCCTTCAATTCCTTCTAGATATGACCCAAGTTAGTCCACCTAGGGCTTCTCTTAGTTCTTCTCCAAGTTGTCACCAATCTGTACTTTGTGTGTCCTTGGATAGACTGAAACTAAACTCAGATCTGCCCTACGATCTGTATTAATCCTTCACTTATTTGTCCTTGAATTAATGCCACAATTCACTCTTACAACCAGCCCAAATTTGTCTGTAATATATATATATGATATATTCGCAGGTCAAGGCAGATTAGATTTGTCAATTCAAGTGGCAAGACTTCGCACCAGCTAGGAAGATGAATTTGATCTAAGATATTGCACTTGAATGTTTCAAATCGCCAATCTAAACATCAACCAAAATGCCAATCCAAACACACTTTAATGGCAGACTTGAATGAATAATTCAAACTCCTAGAATTTGCACGCCAAGAAGGAAAACACAGATTATAGATCCTTGAGGAAAATCACATGTTATGTTTTTGATACCATTATCCTCAAGGATCGACCATGCATATATATGGATTCAAAATACTAAACTCCACCTCTCCAAGGTGGCCGACTTGGGCCCTCCAAGTATTTAATTAATAAATAATAAATAACCTTTATTTATTATTATTAATATTGCCACATATATATGCATTATTTATTTCATATTTAA